>ML681979.1:54848298-54938364 GCA_007922195.1 Podocnemis expansa
CACACACACACACACACACACACACACACACACACACACACACACGCACCCCCCTGCCCCACACAACCCCCAGCAGCCCTCTCCCACAAAGCCCTTACCTGGGCTGTTTGCAGGCTGATTGACAGAAGCTGCTCCCCCCTTCAGGGAGAGATTCACACACTCTTGGCCTCCCCCAGCTTTTTACTGGCTGGGCTTAAGGTGGAGCCAGGTTGAAAGTGAAGCCACCTGAACGATGCATTGGGGCTGCTTCTGCTATTTTTAGGGGGACCCCTGGAACTCCCTGTTCTAATGCCTTCCTCTATTTTTAGGGGGCCAGAATGCTGCCTGCCTAAAAATAGGGCCCCCCAGAACTGTGTTCTGGTGCCTTACCCCTTACTTTAACCCCTGCCTTTTCCCAGCCCTGCACAGCCCAGGTGGCTGGGCTGAGCAGGGAGGGAACTTTAACTCCAGCTCTCAGGCATGCTTGCGGCACACTTTGGGTGTTCCCACGGCACACCAGTGTGCCCCAGCACACTGGTTGGGAACCACTGCTTTACACACAGGTTTTAACATACTATAGTGACAGGGCCTTGGAAGTACTTAGACAGATAGGTAATGAGGCAGTCCAATTACTGCAGTTGCATAATTTTATCTCTGTTTTTCTCTCCTCTTCCCCCGTCTCCCCTTTTTGGAATGATGATAAAAAAATAAAAGGAAAAACGAGAGGTAAAATTGACCTTTAAAGCTCTTACTGTTGCTAAGTAATGCAAATAGCACTTTACTGTTCTGAGATACATACTTCAGAGTGCTAATGCCATTTCATTATCCTAATGCTTCAAACAAAGATGTTAACATGTGAATTTAATTTAGATTTAATTATTATATTCTAAATGTCAGTTAAGCAGAAAAACATATTTACTGAGTTTTACTATCCTATTTACTGAGGTTTCCCTACTGTCTTTCAAATGGAGCATTCCCTGAGTCAAAAGTGTGGGTCAACCCTTATAAATCCTTCAGAAATCTAGCCCCTCACTAGCAGACAGCAACTGATAGATGACATTTCTTTTCAAATGCATTTGGGGATTTTGTCTATGAATGCATGTAAAATATCAGTTGTGGTAGGAAATCAAATGAACAACACACTATTGCAAAGAATTATCAAGTTTTCATTTTAAAACTGGTTTTCTAGTGCTCAATGTCAGCATTCAATAGACAATCCTGTTCTAAACTTAATTGCCACTAAGTCTTTTTCTCCCCTGTTTCTATATTTGTTTACATTGTACAATTTATGTATCTACAATTGCATAATGTACACATTGAACACCTATTTGTAAGTGGGGAAATAAAAATAAAAACTATGTCAAGAAAACTACTGGGAAGTTAAGAATGGTGGCAAACTGGCCTATGAAGGTTGAAATGCTTGGGTAACAGTATCCAAAAGAGTAGCTGTGTTAGTCTAGTTCAGCAAAACAAACAAGGAGTCCTGTGGCACTTTTACAGACTAACAAATTTATTTATTGCATTAACTTTCGTGAGAGAAAATCCCACTTCGTAAGATGCTTGAAGTTGGGGCATGTCTGACAAAATGGGATTTTCTCCCACAAAAGCTCATGTGATAAATAAACTTGTTAGTCTTTAAAAGTGCCATAGGACTCCTTGTTTGTTTGGATAACAAGAGTCAAAGGCACACATCTCTTCCTATCACAGAACTGTTGTTTGCTTCTGTTTTAAGAATCCCCTAATATTTTATTTTTTTCCAAATTCTAGTGAGTTAGGTCTGCATTCATGTTTGAGAAGTATAGTATCAGGGGAATATCCTATCTGATCATGCAGCTGGAGAACATCTAGCATGTTTTTCTGCTTTCCCAAACTGTAAACAGTCCATCACAGAATACTGTACACTACTTTAGCACCACAGGAGAAGCTGATTATCCCAGTGTCTAGGACATTTGGTTAATTTGCATAAGCTATCCAGCACATAGAAGATGTCTCCACAATAAAGCAATATGCCAAAATCTGGATTTATGAGAAAACATGAATACTGGGGGAGGGGGGACATACTTAGGAAGCTGTCAGTGGATGGAGCATCCATAAAGTCACAGAATCCTGTCTCTCACTGTACTATGTACCTATCTTCCATATAATTTTCCACGCTGAATCATAGAACTCTTTTTATTATGTAAGATGGGCTTTGAGCCTTAAAACAGCCTTGGAATGTGAATCCACTGCACTGTTAGCTCTGTCTAAAAAGGAGTAAAATCCTAAAACTGAATCTGAGTCAAAGGCTGTACTTCTGGCTGTCTCTCCAAGTAGCTTAACACATACGCCATTCTGATTGTTGCCTCGACTCCAGAAACAGTAGGGACTGCAATCCTTGAAACAACTGACATCTGAAGCATTGGTTTTTTTCTGTGCTTTGAGTTAGTCAGTCCTTGATCTTTGTGCCTGGCATAGAATCCCATATTCCACTGAAATCTGACCTCCCGCTGTCTCGTTGTGCGGCGGTGTTTGCATTCTAGTGTTCTGAGCTAGTTAGTTTCTAGCCTTAGGACTCTGAATTAGAGCTGTACAGGTCAAGGGAGCAAATGAAAAAGTTTTCAGTGTTAGGTACGGGGTTTGTCCTCTGATCTATGTGTTATTGCTTTTAGTAATAACAATAGGAAAATGGTCAGTTTTAAGTGAAATGTGACTCTGAAATGGATATAATGATTCACTATTTACCATTTTACAGTAGTTTCCAAACCAAACTTACTTTACCTACAAATTACAGATGTTTTTTCTCCCCTAACTGCAAAGTCAGCCTGTGAACTGAAAGTAAAGCTAGTTTTTCACGCATCCCCATATGTCATCACCAGTATTGAGGCTTCCAGAGGCCAAATTAAGTTCTCAGCTCTACCTATGCAATCCCATCAGGCTTCAATATATTTGGATAAATGTAACCAAGAGCATGACTGTTTGACAATGGTGCTGTACTGCTGTAACTGGGCCTACAGTCTGACCATCAGAATTTCTATTAAGTGGTAATGGGCTGCAAGAAGGAAAGAACTCAGGTTGACTTTCGTACTGAATTTGCAGGGCTGTCTCCTAGGAGAGTATGCCTGAGTGTGCATGTGTATCTTTTTACATGACAAATAGAGCTAATTTGAGCTGGAGATCACATGTATAATAAATATGTAACCCCAATGACATTCCTCTAGAATCACTTTTCAAACTGCAATAGCATTTTACAGGGACTATTTTAGCATATTATTGTTTAAGAAGTTTTATGAATAAGAAATTTCAGTTACATGCTTTGCTTTTAAACATGTGGAGAGCAACTGGAGTTTAGTTAGATGGAACTGGTAAGGTAAGGAAATGCTGTACCTATAGGAGGAAAATTACCTTAAATGGAAATATTTCTGTGCCATTCAGACTAGATGGCTCACTGTCTTTCAAAATGTAATGACCAGATGGAGGAAACAAGCTGAGTGGAAGTAGTAACTTTAGACTGAAAATAATGTGAAGAACAAGATCTGTCCCTCGGGTTTTTCATTTAGTTTAATTTTTATCATAATCTGCTGTTCAAAGATTTTAGAAGCACAAATTTTCTTTGGGAATTTAGTTTCTTTTCTTGTTTGGATTAATGACTCTTAATTAATATGATAGAAAACTACTTCCACGGGTGTCCATGATCTACATCATTTAGCTGAACTGCAGTTTGAATGACTCACAATAGTCAACCTTCTGTTAGTGTGTATGACAAAAAATTCTTACAGCCATCATGCAGGAAAGCCTCCCTCTCTCAACTTGATTCAAGTTTGTAATGTGTATAGCTCCATGAAGTTCAATAGATGTAAATACAGATTAATTATTTAAAAAGTAATATGAAGAGATGAGCTTCCAAACATGTAGCGTTTAATTATTTAAAACCTATAATGGAATTTCAACCCTAACTCATCCCTCAGATCTCTCGCTGTGCTTGGACAAATGCCTGAGGTTAACTAGCACGCCCCCCACTTCCTAATCATCTCCCATCTAAATGTGAAGTATAGTCAATGTCCTCAATCATGTGCCCTGGTAAACATGCTTTTCTTAAATGACTTTTCATTTTCCCATTAGTTATTATATTGCATCTTCTAATTACTGATTTCATGAGTTATGTGCTATGTAACAAAGGGACTATGTGTGTCTGTGTGTACACATGCATCACAGAACAAATCCTGCAGTCTATACTCAGGCAAAACTCCTGCTGACTGAGTCATGCAGGCAGAAGCAGGAGCAATAATAATATTTTGCACTTTTTGTATAGTGGGTAGACATAGAAAATGAACTTGAGGCCTGCCCATGCTGATCTTGTACCTACACCTAGTAAAAGCCAGTCCCTGTTTCTAAGAGTTTGCAATCTAAAGAGATGAGACAGACAGAGGAATTATTATCTACATTTTACAGATGGGAAACTGAGGCATAGAGAAAGATTGAGTAACTGTCTCAAAGTCACACAAGAATTCTGTGGTAGAGTGGGGAATGTAGCCTAGATCTGCTGAATCCCATGTCCTTGCTTTAAGTACAGAATCATCTTTCCCTTAGTTTCTGTGAATTACTGAATGATGATCACATGACCGTGATTTGACTTCTACAGTAAGTTAAAGAGTTATAGTTTTTTTTGTTGTGAGGGACAAATATCTGATCAGAAATCTTTGTATATAATGACTATTTGTCCTTGACTCACTGAGTAGATCCTCATCTAGTTCAAAGCAGCATAACTCCACTAAAGTCCTATCAGTGGAACACATAGTAACAAAAGTCAGAACTTTGTATCAGTGTGAAGCCCCACTGACTTAAAGGGAACTCCACAAGGGTCTGCCTAAGGATCCAGTTGCAAAATTGTGTCTTAAACGTGCTATTTTCTTCCTTACTGAAGTGAATTGTCCACAGTAACTACTCCAGTGCTTATGTTGCATGAGGAAGTTATCAGCATGATCTTGTAAGGACAACACTGTTTTGCCATGCTGTATTAACATGGTAAAATTTATGGCATTACCATGTGGGTAATCCATACTGACAAGAAATATGTGTCATGCACATTAACGTAATGCATCATCAGGGCTTTTTTTGTGGCTGCTTTTTTTGCCAAGACTGCATGTCTGATGCCTTTTAATATAATCTATCCTGATAGGTCAGAAATGGAGCCACATTATGCCTTCAGATACACTGGTGTAAATCTGAAGGAACTCCATTGACCTCCATAAAGTTATTCCAGATTCATTCTGGTATAAACCAGAGTAGCTCTTGGCATTTCATATGATGATATATAAATAGTAGCATGTCTAGTACAACCCAATTTTAGATGACATTCCTAAAACAACAGAATAAAAAATAACAGTTTCTGAAAAAGAAATACTGGTCTGTATTTTGGTTTGAATGGAAGGCCTAGAGAGATTTTGAGTCATAGATTCCCTGTGCATACCTACATGAGGAATGGGTGGCTAAATTCCCAAAGAGAACTACATGTTTCTCCATAACCTGAACACAGACAGCAAATCTGTTAGCTCAGAGGAAGGTTTGATATTGGCACTGGATGGTGCAGAGCACTAACAGACTAGTCTGTCCACTCTATAGCTTGGAGGTCAAGTGCCAGTTAGTTCAGAAATAAAGCTAATTCCCTGTTGGCATTTGTCACCATGACATACAATACATTGCACAAACAGGCATTCTACTAATAAGAGGGGTGTGTTACCAATACAAATAGAGGTGAATTAGGAAAGCCTTGTAAGGAGGCATGCACAAACATTTTCTTAACAATATACTTGGCTCTTGACTCTGCTTTTAGTCCTATACCAGGCGTGGCCAATCTGTGGCTCGGGAGCCGCATGTGGCTCTGGAATGAAAAAGTGTGGCTTGCAGAAGAGAGCCAGCAAATCAATTTAGTAGGTAAAAGTATGTGGCTCTATGCCTCAGTGCGGCTCTTGAAGGTTTAATAATCAACCTCTGTTGCTCTTGAGTTCCATAAGTTTGGCCACCCCTGTCTTATACCTTCATAATCACTTATTTTGTAGTCAGTACATTTATTAAAAAGGGGTAAACCTCTTTTTTTCCAGTGGTCAGTTTAGGTAGGGACGATCACAGTCATGCTGGAAATGATCTGAAATCCATCCTACCAAAGAGAAGGTCAAGATTTTGTTTCTTTTTCTTTTTCCCTTGTTCTCTTCTACTTCCCTTTCTATTTTGAGAGAGTGTCTGCCCTGACATTTGCCTTCTTTCGAGTTACCCCATCTGTTCTTTTCGATCTTTCTCTTGTTTTATAACTAACTAGTTCATGCATTATGAATTGTTCATTTGGAAAAGAATCTAAATGTGAGGATAGTCCATTTGTTGACAAGGCCTGTCTCAAATGCTGATTTTATGCTAACTAACTGGGAGGCTAGGGGGCTCTATACATAGAGCTCTGGTTGTCATGGTAGAGACTCCAGACTGGTGCCTAGAGGCAAGAGGTACTGGAAAGATCCAGAATACTTCCTCTAGGTTGGTCAAAGCCATTTTTCTGCTTTACATCCTTCTATATGTATATGCAGCCTTAAAATACTGGCCACAGGAGTATTATTTCCCAGTTTCAAACCCATAATTAATTGCACTGTGATAATTCTGAGGACTGAGCCAAAGCCAATGCCAACTAATGCAAGTTTTTCCATTGATTTCAGTGGGCTTTGGATCAGGTCTCTGTCGCCCAAAATTGAAGAGGGACCCTTGGAGTACAGACTTTCTATTTATACTTTGTAGATGGTACTAAGGCAACATGGAGATGGGCACCATTGTCAAAACCTACAGGAATAGTTCTTTGGATGGTCCAAATTTGGAAAGAGCAGAACTACTCTCTATTAGCTGGTTGAAAAATAGCAGAGCTTTGTCATGAAAATGTCAACAATTTTCAACCAGCTTTCCTAAAAATACATTAAATAACTTCTTAATATTAATTTTACACAAAATCAACTGCCACAGTTCCCGCAGAGTTGTTATATTCCTGGAATGGGAGAGAACGTGGTCTCTGCTGGCATGGTGGTGAGGTTGACTAAGAGATCTGATAAACTGTGGTCCATACTATGAAAAATGTTGCCTGTAGCATGCCTACGTCCTGGCCTCTAGGCACTACAAATATTTAGTAATAGTAAGATGGTTTGAAGATCTCTGACTTGGATAGATAGGTGGAACTCCAGATAGTCTACTGTCCAAGTCCCCTCACTTGAGATAAATCAGAAGTAACTACACTGAAGTCAATGAGGATTACATGAGTATACCTCTGGTGCAAGTTAGAAGAGAATTATGCCCAGAATTCATTAATAGTAAATCAAAAAGATTTATCAAGGTCTCAACTTACATTTCCACTTACTATTCTATGGACCTACAATATTTCACATTTAGATTACAGTATTACTCACCACACTTGGTAAATAGTACATTTGAGTTTGACTGATTTAATGGGTGTTCATTGGTGATTTTGGCCCAGATGAAGTGGTATTAGCCTAAAGCACAGCCTAAGGCTAAAAGCATCATGTGAAAGCAAAAAACATTAACCTGCCCTTCAAACCTCCTCATTATTATATTTATATTCCTGTCAACGATCTCATGGGATATTGGAAACATACTGGAGAAGGGATTGTTATTTTTATATTCACTTGGAAATAAAAAAGAAAGTATTAGAGGAGAAATACACAGAAGAAAAAGATATTACAAGGTATAAATTCTAGACAGATGAGCCACATGGGGTTTTTTCCATCTCAAAATGTTATAGTGTTGTAGGCCCAGAGTAAAGTTTTATACTAAAAGGAGGGGTGGCAGCTAAAGAAGTAATTTAATTACAGAATAAAAATCTTTATCAGCATTCTAAAATTACATAAAAATTGGACACTACAAAAGAGTTAGGTTTGAATGTTTTTCCTGTGGTGAGATCTTAGCCATCCATTAAACAATTTGGAGTTAGTAAATTGGCTGCTTCCCCTTGTACCTTTCAATTCTCCCATTTTTAGCAATGTTCCCAGTTTCAAAATGATCTAATATGTTTCCAACACTGATTACTCCTTGGTTGAAATTTACTTCACCTTCCTGATTACTGAGGCTGGCTATAGCAGCAGGGAATTCTGCAAGGCATAGCAAATATCAAATCTAGTCCCTCAACCCATTGGTCAACTCTGGGCTTGCAATATGGATCTGCTGCTGCTGCCGTTCAATCCTAACATCTGGCATAGCAGTTCCATGCTCTTTCTGTAGTAGTTTGGGGAGCCATAGAAGTGGAAATCAGTTGTCTCACCCATGGATGGTCCCAGCAGCTGCTCCAAACTTGGGCTGATATGAAGACCCACTTTTTCAGTGCCCAGAGGATGAAGAAATCCCCTTGCACAGTCACCCACCACCCAAGTTGCCTCCTATAAAAGAGCAGCTGAAGGCTTTCATGGACATCTCTGTGAACTAGATCCTGAATAAAGAAATGAGTTTCCACTATCTCCTGGGATTTTTCTTTCTGTTCCTTTCCATGCCTGCACCAAAGCCATTACAGGCATTGCAATGGAATGGAGTAGTCCTTTATAGACTCCAGAAAGTTTTTTCCACCTGGTAGCTTTCAAATCAAATCATAGGGCTGGAAGGGACCTCGTGAGATCATCAAGTCTAACCCCCTAGGAATTGAACCCAGGACCTTCTGTATGTTAAGTAGAGGTGCTAGCCACTACACTATTTGCAGAGCTTTGTCACCTATTTTATTTCCTGAGGATTCAAGGTTGACAATTTTTGTCACGTTCTCAAGGTACTTAAAATGTTTCTCACTTTTGATTTCTGGAAGGCTGCAGTAGCAGCAGTTTGAAGCACAAGTTCATGCTGTTTTTATGAGGAAACAATGGTTTCCTTGTGGTGTGAATGGCTTACAGATCAGAAAGGAAAATCACCAGTTCTAGGAAGCCATTACTGTAATTCAGAAGCACCAAGAGCTACACCTATGTAATTTAACTGTTGTTTCTAGTCCCTTAGTATTTCCTTGCTAAATTACATGATGCTGAGTATAAATATTTTGATAAAGGAAACTTCAGTAACATATAGAATGAAAGGTCTTGACCCTGGTTTTGTTGAAGTTGGTGGCAAAACCATAGTTGATCCACATGAGGAATGTGAAAGTCATAGGGTAAAATTTTCATGAGCGCTTCTGAACAATTTACCCTTTATCTAATTCCTTTTGAACTAGTGTCTGAATCTCAGAAACCCCTAATTGATTAATCCTCCTTTTAGCAGCTCTAACTCTCCCTTCTCTCCCCCTATTCTTTTTATGCCACACATCTTTTTACCCTCCCATCTTTCAAATACATCAGATTCAACAATTAGACAATCAGTTTTAAAGTGTGTGGGTAAGTGGCTGGATGAACAGGCTCGAAGTTCTGTTTCTCAAAGGGTAAATTCTGCAAAGATGCCAGGAGCTTGCACAGGGGAGTTGAGCAAATCTGTGCTGTTGAAGTATGCTCTGCATGATTTCCCTGCCACTCTGGGGATAATCTGGAGGAGGGAATCACAAGTAAGAAGTCCAACTGGCTAAGCCTCCATTGGGATAGAAGTTTCAAAGGGGGTAGCCATGTTGGTCTAGTTCAGCAAAACTAACAAGGAGTCTAGTGGCAATTTTAGGGTATATTTTAGGGTAACTTACAATTTAGTTTGAATTAAATAAATGTATGGCTACACTGGCCTTCATTCCTTTGAACTAAGGAATTCCTTAGTTCAAAGTAATGAATGCTTACTTCAAAGTTATAAAACCTTGCTTAACTTTGAAGTAAAGGTTAATTCAAACTTATTGGAGCTGCGTTAATTTGAACTAGCTGTTAGTTCTAATTAACGCAGTTTGACCTTCTTCATCCCAGGGTGCCTTCCTCTTTCTGTGTATTGGGTGGGGGCATGGGCCTTCTCAGATGCCATGTTGCCACACTTCCCATGGTGCTGCTCCTAAATTGAACTAGCAGGTCCTGTCCATGGACATGCTGGTTCAATTTGGGTTTCTAGTGGGGACGTGTCAGTTCAAATTAACTTAGTTTGAATTAACCATTATTAGTTTGAATTAATTAAATGAAACTAAGTTAATTCAAACTAACTTCTTAAGTGTAGGCATAGCCTTAAAGACTAGCAAATTTATTTATCACATGAGCTTTTGTGGGAGAAAATATCTGTCTACAAGTGTCTGACGAAGTGGGATTTTCTTCATGAAAGCTCATGCGATAAATAAATTTGTTAGTCTTTACAAGTGCCATGGGGCTCCTTGTTTATTTTGGTGGGGAGGTCCTACAGCCAGTGGTGCTACTACAGCCCTGAGGTTACAGAAAAAGCCATGGAGTGGCTCCTTTGCTTACATACAATTTGGGGCAGGGTTCCTTCCCCTCAAATCCTGGGGAACTGAGCAGCAAACAGACACCGAGTGAATCCTGCAGTGCACATTTTGGCCCACAATGCAGTTTCAAGGATGTGTCTGGGGGCAAAGAAGAGTGATGTAAATTACACGTACTTTGCTGAGCTAGCCTGAGAGTATCACTTCTACAACTGTCTTAGATTCTTCCAGTCCAGGAGAGAGACTTTCAAAATCAATTCAGAACGTGATCTCTCTGCCTACCAAGTTGTCCTGTTGATAGTATTTCCCACCATCCTCACCCACCTTTACTTCTTCAGCAAGTTATTATTGTATTCTTTTGTTTGTTTGATTGATTTTTCACTTCTAGAATTGTATCCTTAGCCAGTACTGAAGCAGCAATGGGGATGATTCCCATGTTAAACATCTATGCAGAAAAAGAGTAGGCTCACATGAAACAGTTTAAATTTTAAATGCCTTTACTCTTGCATTCCAGAATATAGTAGACAGGAGGATTTCTGATACTTTTTTCTTAGTGAATTCTGCTACACACTCTTTTCTCTGAAGTCTTGCCCACCAAATACTGTGGGCTTCGCTTGAGGTTTCAGAGCCAAAGTTCTTACTGTGGTTTCAAAGCCTCACACTAGAACTGAAAAAAGCAGAGCTTGGCTGTTTATATACCAAATCAGATATGCAGCTATGGTGATGAAATACGGACTAACCTAGAATTCCATCGGGCATTATCATAGCTTGCATTCATTGCTTTTGACTGGAAAGATTTAAACAGCAACAACAACAACAAAGAAACACAAGGGCTTTGAATAGAGTATGTTTTAAATACCATAAATGACACATGCAGTCAGTCAAAAATGAAATCAATTTATTATTAGCCTTTAGTTACCAAATAGCTCCATTGTCCCCTTATGCCTAATGTAGCTTAGACTGCTGCATAATTAGACTGAAAAATGGGGACAGAGTGGATCTCACATATAAAGGACCTGAAGTCAGTATTCTCCCCTCAGAAAAATGTGGTAAAAATTTGAAGAGAGTGAAGAAGGTCACATGAGGGAGCTGTATAAAAGGAGAAAAAAAATATTCTTCCCCTTTGATTTAAATTGTATGCCTGTGGGCCTTTTAGCTAAGATCATATATAGTACAGTATCTGCCTCCAGAATTGTCACAGGGCAGTTTTAAATTACAAGCCACTGCAAAGGTCTATCTTATAAACTGTTTTTGCTCAAAGCCACAAATAATGTAATAACACATTTAAGTACACACCTGATATGATTACAAACTGTATTTTAACCAGATTCCTCAAGTGTGCTAGAATCTACCTTCAGATTCTTTTTTACAGCACCATTTCAGCTGAAATGATTATTTAGAACAGATCCCTGACCTTACTGGGCAGGTGAAACCTGCTACAATCTTTCTTCCAATAGCCATGTTGGAAAATAGTGGTCAAGTGTGGAGACCTATGCTGAATGACTGCTTGACAACATGCCTGTTGCCAGAATTGTTCAAGCCATGGTACTGACAGGACTTTAGGCCATGGCTCATTTTAATTACAGCTGAGTCAGAGGGCTTGGTTACACCCATGTTGAAACCAGGTTCTGTGAGTTGGTGTTAATTGTAACATACACACAGCCTTAGTTACACCATGGGAGTTCTTGGGTTACATACCCCCATAATTGCCACTCTTCTTTGTTAGCCTCAGAAGAAAGAACAAATGCTGGCTTGGTGCAGATCTGGACTAGCCTCTCTTCTCTAGAGTTGCTCTTTTTAGCTGAGGTTTGAGATGTATTGGCAGGGTGTGGAAAGGAAGCTTTGCACTGCGAATGACTAGGCTGTTCCTGTCCTATCAATGACCAGGTGACCTGAGTTTCTAGGGTTGTCAGTTTAGCAGCTTTCATAGTTAACTAAATTCACTCAGAAAGAATAAAATGGCATTCAAATAAATAGAAATCTGGGAGTTACAGGTCAGTTATATGGAAAACCCTGATTTTTTTTTAAACTATTCCTTCACTTTTATTGGCCTTTTTTTTCTGGGCTGAGCATGTTCACCTCCTCTTCCTCTCCTCAGCATCACACTGACCCAGCTCACTTCAGCAGAACTTGAAGCTTTTCTTTCTGACACCTTTGCACACTTTGGGCCCTAAGCAATACGAGGGAAACTATACAAACAGCAACCAAAAAATACTTAAGTGCCCTCATTTGGATTGATTAATACTCATTTTCATCAGAATCAGAAAATGATAAAAAGAAAATTCTTTTTTAGTGCCCTGATGTGATCTTTATGTCAAACAGACCACTGTGTTTTTGTTTAGTAGTAATTGAACTGCATCTTTCTAGTTTGACTAGGGTCATAGGTGACATGCCAGTGGAAATTTAGTTATTATTATTTACGTCGTGATCAGGGACTGGGGCTCTTTTTGTGCTAGCTGCTGTATGCATCCATAAAGAAGAGACGGCTCCTGCTACAAAAGTTTATAATCTAAGGGCTGGGTCATGCTAGTGGATCTGTCCGGGCGTCAGCACATGCAGCATCCAATACCAGCTGTTTTATCTGCAGTAAAATAGTTCACCAAGAAGCTGCATCCCTTTTAGACTTTCCTTTTGCAGCAGTCAGGCTCCTGGGAGTAACTTTGAAGCATGTCTCCCTGCTATGGGCCTGATACATGTCCCTTAGTTGGAGAAGAGAGGTCATCAGATGTTGTCTTGACTGGCAGCACCATATCAGAACTCAGAAAGGGAGGAAATAAAGGGCCCATTATGGCAAAAGCTTTAGCCATCTGACTTGTTCAAAATCCAGTGGTTGTAGAGAGTAAGAGAGTGCTCACATTGATCAATGACAACCTCTACAAAAGCTATGGGACCACCTAACAGTCTTTTCTGGTTGGGAGTTGGAGCTCTTTTAGTGCTGATTATGATGAGCAACTGAGACAGCCTCAGAATAGACCTATGAAAAAGAGGCTTTCCCCCACAAGGTACCTCATAGTCCCACATGCTTCTCCTTTTGAGCTGCACATGGCACTTCTCTTGCTCCATGACTGAACTGAGTGACCAGGGCTGCTTTTTGTATGTCTGAAGGGGGGCAATTTGTTGCCTCAACAGCGTGCTGTGAAGGCACCAAACACAGCCTCAAGTGCTACTGATGAGAACTTTTGGTAGTCTCTGGCATGCAGCACCTAAATTCTGCGGCAAGATTCCCCAGTCTCTGCAACACAGTCATAATTGGTTCTGCAGTATACACTATTCTGTGCAGAGGAGAATAAATGAAAGATAGTGATATGTATTGAATTGTATGTAACTGTACTGACTGTGATTCATTTGACTATTTACTTGAAATTTCTGCATGTAAATAATTCTATGTGCATTTCAAGCCACCTCCTACTTTCCAGTTTGTTGCAGGAGCCCAGTTTTGGCAGAATGCAAACATTGGGGAGGCCCTGTTGGAACACAGCTGACCAGACTGGCTTTTGGTTACTAGGAAAGTGTGAGTGAGAGGGTGGTGGCCCTTCTGCCTACTGTCATAGGGGAAGGGTGGCTTTCACATCCTCTCCTTGCACCTTCTGGGAGACTGCTGAGCTTATGGTTGTGTGGGAACCTAGAGGGAAAGCGTGACAGCCTTGGTTTGGGTTAAAGGAAAGACAATCATAGATAGGCAAGAGAAGGGAGGGGATTGTGCCAAGTGGAGTTTAGGAAGTCTATAGGGTTCATATAACTGCAACAGTACTTGCCAAATTCAGCTTCCAGGATGGTTATTTAATAACTTAATCGCAAGGGAGAAATGGGGCTGTAGAATTCAGGGTTCAAGCTTCCTGACACAAGCCCAGCTGCCTAGGAAGCTACTTCTCATAGCTCAGGCAAATTTACATGCTTGGGATGTATTTAAAGGAAACAGCTAGGACCTTCCTGCATGAAGGAGGAAAAGGCAGACAGTGTTCACAACATGGTGCCAGACAGGAATGAAATTAGAAGGTACAGCGCAGGATTTCTGTGGTTGGGTGGAGAGCTTGAGGCACTTCACCCAACTGGTCTATTCTGTAGCCAATTCTGTTGGCTTAGGAATCAGAGAGGTCCACAGTGCCTGCTGAAATTGGCTCTAAATATTATTATTATTTACTATTTGTATTGTAATAGTCCTCTAGAGATGCCTTAGTCATGGGTTGGGGCCCCAAGCTGCTAGGTACTATACACCTATCACATAAATACGGTTTACAATCTGAGTAAAATCTTGACTCCACTGAAATCAATGGGAGTCTTTCTGTTGACAACAATGGAGCCAGGATTTCATCCAAAGCCTATGATGAGGGACAGTAGCTGCATGCAACAGAGATACGGGGGGAGCAAGAGGTAATGTGTAATCTATTCAAATATGTGATTTTGTTCCCAAATATCAAACATGGTCAGGCTGCAACCTTTTGCTGTTGACATGTTTGGTAAGTACCCAATCCTGAGAGCCTTCCTCAGACAAATTCCCACTGAAGTCAGTATGTGGGTTTCCCTGAATAAGGAAAGGAATCTTTTTATTCATAATCTTGTTTTCGAGAAGCAGAAAAGCAGATAATCTTTGCCCCATCTCTCTAAGTTCTACAAAAGTGCTGCCATTGATGCACAATACCATGGACACGTGCGATAAGGCCTGGATACTCTCTTTAATTGTGGCTGTGTTGTGAGTGTTACTACTGTGTGATTTCTCTCGGGTTGGTGCAAATATCTCCACAGACAGAGGTTTTAGCAAATGTGTTTTTTAATATAATAGTGTCTGTTACAGGGCTGGCTCAAGGGGCTGCGGCACCCCAAGGTGGCTTTTGTTTTGCCCCCCCCCCCCCGTATTGGGGGAGACTGGGGGTGGAACCCAGCCTCTGCTCTGGGCTGGCTCGCCCTGTCCCCAGGACAGGGAACAGCCAGCCCAGGGGTGGAGTGGGCCAGCCCAGAGGCCGAGCTCCGTTCTCCCGCCCTTCCCCTGGGCCGGCTGTTCTCCACTCTGGGAGCAGAGCAGAGCAGAGCAGGATGGTCGGGGGTCTGCGCTCTGCTTTCCCTCCCTGCCTCTGGCTGCTCCTCCTGGCCCATAGAGAGGAACAGCCAGCCCAGGGGAGAGGTGAGAGAGTGGAGCCCGGCCTCTGGGCTGGCCTGCACCACCCCTGGACCAATTGTTCCCCATCCTGCGGGCAGGGCAAGGTGGCAGAGAGCAGGGGCTTAGAGGTGCTGGCATGGTGCCAGTGCCCCTAAGTTTTGGCACCCCAAGCCAGTGCCTCACTGGCTTATGGGTAGAGCCAGCCCTGGTCTGATACCAGAGTACTGCCTGTAGGTTAGTGGTGGGCTACCCTAATGGATGAACTTCCCTCCTGCCTTTGACAGATGATTATTAATTATTTTGTGCCAGGGCTATATGCACATGCGTTTATGTGCAGCAGAATGTGTACATTGTGCCTGTGTGGGTAACCTCATGGTAAATTTTGGATGCCACTTTGGATGTTTCTATCAAAATAAAGGCTTGACTGCCAACATGAATAGGGGTTTTGTGTATGTGTCCTGGAGAAATTCAAGATGGAAAGAGTTACAGGATTCCACAGCCCTAGGTTTTTTTAGTATTCCCATACTAAGGGAGAGTAGTATTTCTGCTGAGGCAGTGTCTTCCGAATGGTCTGGTGGTGTAGAATGCTATGCATTTCACAGGAAAAGGGTGAATGATATCAAGTCATTGAGCAGATAAGTAACACGTTGGCACCCAGCCACTAAAATATAAATACATTAGATGTACTAAAGGAAATGTTCATTCTGTTGTTTAGAATTGGACATGCCCCAGTAAGGTAAATTTAATCTTCTTGAGGGTTGCTGTGTTACAGTTGAATGGGATACACATTTATCTCATTTCTGATCTTTCTGTCATTCAAGTTTTATATTATGGCATTTGAGATATGCAGTGTTTTAGCTGGATCTAGGTAGGGATTGATGCTGGAGATGAAGGTGCTTAAGAGGCATTCCAAGTCTTGCAAGAGCAGGACATAATTTTCATGATCAGAAATTATTCATTAAGCACTAATTTTGATGGGCCTTTTCATTGGAAATTTGCAAACAAAATGCAACTGGAAATAGTGGTTTGTAGAAGTTTGCTGGGAATGTTAAACATCTCAGCATTTTAGCATTTTGCTTTGTATTCCCTTTTATTAGCATGAGGAACTGAATTTTTTATGTGGAAAACTGTGCAGCTACTTAGAAAACATTCTGGCCCTGCTTCTGCTTCTACTGAAGTCAATGGCAAAACTCCCACTGATTTCTTTGCAAGTAGACGCTGGCATTTAAGGCCTGATCTAAAGCCCATTGAAGTAAATGGAAGTCTTTACATTGTCTTCCATGGGCATTGAATTGGGCCGTAAGTACTTGATCCTGCAGCATTAAATCACATAAGCAGTCCCACTGAGGACTGTGGGACTACTCGCTTGTGTAAGTTTTACAGAATGTTACACACAGCTGTTAAAAACATTCTGTAGCAGTTTAACTCCTCACTTGACAGTATAATAAAGGGAAAAAGATAAGGCAGTAAGAAAAAGAAAATGAAAAGAGGACACGGATTTCAAGCAGCTTTTAAAAATTAACATAGAATGTATCTGTAATACAAGGTCCTTTTTTTACAAAAATGACACTTGCTGTATATTTAACAGCTAGGAAAATATTATTTTATTGAAATGAAAGATATTTATGTTTCACCTATCCTAAGTGATCAGCATTGGCTCTTAGAAGAAATCTGTAATTACTTTGAGCATGTCATTAGTTAGATGTAAAATGAATGATATTGCTCTGTTTTATTACCCTGAGTGTTGTAGCCACTGGTATCATAAATTCATTGACCTCATCTTAAATGATCAATCTCGTAAGACAGACTTGATACATTAATTCTCAAGTGACATTTTTTTCTCTTCCAGTAATTTCCCTCCCTTTAAAGGATTGTTTTTCAGCATTTTTAGCATGATACTTTAGAATGTAATTTTACCAGAATTCACACATACCCCTGCTCCCCACAGTATTTCAAACAGGCAGCTACCAGTTACCTTAATCTAAACACTTTGGGATATTATATTAAATCAATCTGATAATTATTAGACATTCAGTCCATCCAGGACATTCACAGAAACAGAAATATTACATTTAACTTTTGTGTCTTTAATTTACCTGGTGATAAAATTTACTGAATGAGCTGTTATTAATATGTGAGTGAGACAGACTAAGTTGAGCATTTCTTGTACATCAGTGAATGACTGAAAACAGGATAAATCAGTGAAGATTTTTTAAGCAGGATTTCTAAATATTTTAGCAGAGAAGAGAAAATATTTGTTTATCTGCAGGTGGCATAGGAACCCATTGGAGACAAACAAATCAATACAGCAATGAAACATTAAGTATTTCAGCGAACTCTTCAAATGATAAGTGGTGAAATTAAATTAGAGGAATGCCAGGAGTTTTCTGCTGTATTTTTTTTTTAATCTGTTTGACTAAAGCCATTGAGAGGGCTCTTTAGTAGAAAGCTAAAGAAGGGATTGTTTACCTCTTTCTATTTCTCTTGATTATTTCTTTGCCTACAGTCTTGAAGACTTTAGAAATAGTTTGTCACTTCACAGTGTGCCTTAAGTAAGGGAAGCACGTAGCTGCACCATCCCAGGAGCAGACCTGAAAGGGAGTTTTGACTTGAGGTGCTGTTTTCTCCATTGCTTCATTGGGTAGAGGGAGAAGTATTCTGCTGCTGGTCTAGATCAGTAGCAAATTACACCTCCTCTGAACCAGCACAGCTCTCTTGAGAAGTATGTGGAGAGTGGAGGCAGAATCAACGTTCTTTTCATTCCCTGACCTCCCTCGCCTTCTCCCCACCTATCTGTGCAGGAGAGAGAGTAATGCCATCCTGTGCTGTGAACCATGGGAAGTGTAGCTGATCCAGGAGATTAAGGAGGCACCTTGCTCCCTTACACCTAATTCTGTGAATGCAATGTGAATAGCATTTGGCTAACTCTACGTCAAAAATTGCCTTGGGCCAAATCCTGCAGGCATTACTGAGGGAAAGCTCAAATTAGCCTGACACTTTTAAAATCTTTGATTCAGGACAAAAATTTTGTGAATGAAAAAAATGGTGGCCAAAAAGTAATAACCAAATAGCCACATAGTTAAAAAGAAATAATATAACAACAGTGTGTGTATCTATATATATCTATAGCTGTATATCTATAGCTATAGATATATACACTCTAAAATGTCACCACTGTTTATATTGAAAGAAAGCTGAGAGTTAAATGAGATGAGTAGTCAAATGCCCGACATATGTTGTTTTGAATTGTTTATATGGCCAATAGTTATTAAAATTAATTATCTTTTTAAAGCTGCCATTTCACAATCATATTCTTTTCTTTTATACATATAAAGACAATCATCTTTAAAAAAATGTAGCACGGGGCTGTTTGGAAAGGTAAAAATACACCAGCATAATACTGTAGTCTGACATGGTCAGAGGCTCAAAATACCAATTATAGAGATCTCTAAAATCTCTGTCTATGGAATACTTTGAGGACTCAAGTAAATGACAGAATATGGTGGGGGGGGTTGTGTATGTAAAATTCTGTCAAAAAGTAAGGCACTGAAAAATCTGACATCTGTTTATCTGTTTATAGCTATGGCAAGATTACTCATATTAATTCTTGTTTAAAATGCCATATGAAGGAAAGGCATTTGTGCAAACAAGAGTCATATTTGAATTGTAGATCATGTCTTCACCATCTGTGAGAGCTGTTGGTGTTGCAAAATTAATGTGTTAATGAAATCACAATAATTTCTCTGAAGTAATGGATTCTGAAGCCTAGAATGACTATTTTTTGAACTTTGGCGTTTAGTGGTTTACAACTGGGAAAGCCTTTCACAGCTTAATTAGTTCTGCAACCTTACTTTAAAAAAAAAATTGGCTATGCCTTCACCATATCAATTGTAGCACAGAAAAGAATAAAATAAAAAAAAGAAAAGAAGTCCGTGATATTAACTTTTTTGCTGTAGTGTTTGAAAAGTTGCTAAACAAGACTTTGCTGCCAAGAAGTTTTACACAAAGTGACTAGTGAACAAGAGTGGGCAAACAGCTCAGAAAATAATTCCAGCTTGTCGAAACATCACAAGTTGGGAATATCTGAACTTTATACAGATTTAATGACTGATTCCAAGTTTCTACTTGGAATGCACAGCAAATGATGTATGGTGCTTTTGCTTTTTTGATACCATTTAAAATATTTCACCCTTTCCAACTTATTATCTAACATAATTAATAATGTAAAATGTTACAATGTGCTGTAGCTTAGCAGATATTGTTTGCAGTAATTTTTTTGGAACTTTCTAGGATCCTTTTCAAATTGCTTCTTGATCGTATATACTGTGTAGCAAATCAGCCTGTCAAAGAACGTGTGTTATGTACCATATAGGTACACAGCCACATATGCATGTGTGTGCGCATGCATGTACACACACACACACACACAGATCTTCAGCTGGCTTAAGTTGTCAAAGGAGGTATGCCTAAGAAGTCAATAAACTATGCCAGTTTACAGCAACTGAGAATCTTTCCCACAGCATGTGTTTGTGTGTGCACGCACACACATGTATATAATGTACTGTATAAGACAGATTTGGGGCATTTAACTTCAGTTATATTCAGATATCAAAAAATGTAATTTTCACACAATGTTTCTAATTTGCCCTGATTAGAGAAATAAATCAGATATTTAGAAAGCACTAAAAATGACTTTTAAAATTGCATCAAAAGGAGAAGATCCCTTTTCTTACCTGTTTTGATTTTGTTACTGTGTTGTAGGTATGTGACTGGTGTAAGCACATAAGACACACAAAAGAGTATCTGGATTTTGGGGACGGGGAACGAAGGCTTCAGTTCTGCAGTGCAAAATGTCTCAATCAGTACAAAATGGACATTTTCTACAAAGAGACACAGGCCAATCTTCCAGCTGGATTGTGCAGCACATTACATCCTCCAGTCGAAAATAAAGCAGAAGGCACTGGGGTGCAGCTGCTGACTCCAGATTCTTGGAATATACCACTAGCAGATGCTCGGAGAAAGGCCCCATCCCCAGTGTCTGCAGCTGGCCAAATTCAAGGTCCTGGACCATCAGCGTCTACCACTGCCTCTCCGTCTGACACTGCCAACTGCTCTGTCACTAAAATCCCCACGCCAGTTCCCAAACCTATTCCCATCAACGAGAGTCCAAATATTCCACCAGTCTCTGTTCAGCCACCTGCTAGCATTGTGCCTCCAATCGGTGTCCCACCTCGAAGTCCTCCCATGGTGATGACAAATCGGGGGCCAGTTCCTCTGCCCATATTCATGGAACAGCAAATCATGCAACAAATCCGTCCACCATTTATTCGAGGGCCACCTCACCATGCCTCAAATCCTAACAGCCCTTTGTCCAATCCAATGATTCCTGGAATTGGTCCACCACCAGGTGGTCCCAGAAATATTGGCCCCACCTCTAGTCCCATGCACAGGCCAATGCTATCTCCTCATATTCATCCCCCAACAACACCTACCATGCCTGGCAATCCCCCAGGATTACTGCCACCTCCTCCTCCAGGAGCTCCTTTACCTAGCCTTCCATTCCCCCCTGTCAGCATGATGCCAAATGGCCCTATGCCTATGCCACAAATGATGAACTTTGGATTGCCATCACTTGCCCCACTGGTGCCACCCCCAACCCTTTTAGTGCCATATCCTGTCATTGTCCCTTTGCCTGTACCAATCCCTATTCCCATTCCCATCCCTCACATCAATGATTCCAAGCCCCCCAATGGCTTCTCCAGCAACGGTGAAAACTTCATTCCAAGCACCTCCAGCGATGGAGCTGGGGCAAAGCCAACAAACAGTTCAGGATCCCCCAGAGATTCAAAGCAAGGGCCCTCTAAATCCTCCGACTCGTCACCTAGCTGTTCGGGCCAGTCCTTAAATCAAGCGCAAGTGGTTCAGGATCATAGTAGAAATGAAGTTGTTGATTTGACGGTCAGACCTAGTAGTCCAATGAACAGTAAATTTAGTTTTTCCAGGGTACTACAGGGTCCACAGGATGGTGTGATAGACCTAACTGTAGGGCACAGGTCTAGGCTACACAATGTTATCCACAGGGCTTTACATGCTCAAGTCAAAGTTGAACGGGAACCTAACAGTGTTGTAAATTTGGCTTTTAGTAGCTCAGATAAAAGGAACTGCAGCAACTGCAGGGACAATTGCAGCCCAGTTGAAACAAAAACGTTACCTTGCAGTGACCCAGCTCACTGTGGTCCTGTCTCACTCGCCTCTGGCACTTCAGGACTCGAAACTAGTGCAGCAGTTTGCAATGTCATTGTGAATGGCACAAAAAGCACAGAGAGTTCTAAGAACTCGGAACAGTCCCAAGAGCAGAAAAAGCCTCAGTCGCAAGAAGAGCCAGCAGTGAGCGAGTTGGAATCTGTTAAGGAGAACAACTGTGCATCAAACTGCCACCTAGAGGGAGAGGCTGGCAAGAAGATTGGGGAAGAGCCCCTCACAGGGGGAGAAAAGCAAGACCCCAACCTTAACAACCCTGCAGATGAGGACCATGCATATGCTTTGCGGATGCTGCCCAAGACAGGTTGTGTGATCCAGCCTGTGCCAAAACCAGCAGAAAAGACTGCTATAGCACCGTGTATAATCTCAACGCCAATACTGAGCACAGGGCCAGAGGATCTGGAGCCACCATTGAAAAGGAGGTGTCTCCGAATTCGAAATCAGAATAAGTAAAGGTTTGTGTAACCACTACTGCCTTCTGTGTGAATAGAATGAATATCAGTATTTTCAGGTATGAGTCAAACTCATATGGATATGGCCTTTGTAAAACAAAGATAGAGATTCTGAGTATTAACAAAAAAAAGAGAAAATATTATTTATGTTTTTAATATTGTCCTTGTCTTGTATCATCTTTGTATCTGTCAATTCTCCACCCATCGACAGCGTCTTAAGCTTTGTGCTCACAGAACATTCCGTTACGGTGCTGGCTGTGAAGTTATTGTGTTGTGTCTGTCCGAACTAGTCTGTCCGAATTAGTGGATTTCTGCCTATCTATGACAAGTTCCAGGTCCAGCCAGTTGACCTGGTTGTAACTATTTGACCAAGCTTGATACCAACAGTTCATGTCCTGAGAACCACAATGTTTAATTATTGTGATCCCCTTTCAGCAGAGCGGGCCCGCTCTACTTTTTGCTGCTACTTCACTACATGTTTACTCATTGGTTTGGTCAAGCATGATCATATTACTCCAACCTGCATTCAGAGTAGTGCACTGACTTCAAGCTAGCATTGTTGGATTTAAAAGCAGTTTGAGACTTCTTTCCTTAGCTTTGCTTCAGTGGCTGTCTGTGCTTAGATGCCATCTCCCAATAGGGATCTTCCCGTCTTTTCGCAGATTAATAGGCAGTGATGTTTATGTCGTGATGGGTTGTCAGACATGGAAATGTGCTCCCTTACACCCCAGATGCTTGTCTCAGTCCATCTTTCTCACTTTTAAAACACGCTTGAGAACTTTTTTTTTTTCCAAATTTATATTTTTATTGTGATCTGTGAGGCAGAGGGCACTACTGCAATACAAATAATGAATAATAGTTCCATGGCCCTAGGGTGAAACTGTGAGCTGGAGGTAAAAAAATTCTGTAACTCTTTCCCCACAGCCCCCAACTCTCTGAGTCTTGGGGACAAAATAGTACCTTTATAAAACTATTACTTTAATATATGTTTATTCTGGCTTCAGTGAGGTGGGCAAGCACAAATGTAATTGTATTGCTGTTAGATTCATTATTCTTTAAAGAAAAAGGAGCATGGTGGGTGTTACAAGAACCCATTCAGAAATCTAGTACTGATGATTTGCTGGATGTGGCTTGGTGACTTGCCAAATTTTATTACAATCTGTTAGAGTATTCCATAACCTCCAGTAAATCATATTTTGTGCTGTCCATTGAAGTGCAGTAGTGACTCACAGAAGTTGCTATTAACAGCTCACTATCCATTAACAGTTAATATACCGTAGTACCTGGGAAACTGCCATACTCTATGCTAATAACAGAATAATGCAACAATCACAGATACTGTGATGTGATAAATGCTGACTTTATATGGAGACCATTTACTATATTTACTGTTCTTATTCTTACATCTTTGAATATAGAGTGAGCTTTCTTTTTGCTCACATGGAGTATTTATTTACTTATTCTAATGTCCATATTCATTCAGTGAAATTGAACTCTGGATCCTATTCTCCAAGCATACTATGACATTTATTAAATATACACCTGCAAGTTTCTTGGACCAATAATTAACATATAAAATAATCCAGGCGCTGAAAACATGTTTCAGATCATCCAGTCCCTCACAGCTAGGGAAAACAAATGGGCCTTGCAGTAGACATATTATGTTACCTTGGTATTAAAGCATCAAGATCTTTGCTGCAAATACAGCTGTGGTGTGCTCAGAGCTCATGTCATAGTAAAAGACTGTTCAAGCCAAATTGTGTACTCATACAGAAAACGATGTCTTACATCAGAATAGTGCTTTGATCTCTACGGCACACTGCTGTTTGCCTATCTCTCTATTAATATTGGAATAACCCATGCCTGTTGCTTTACTCTCATTTACTTCTTCCCACTTTCCTCAATCCACAGTGTTCTCACCATGTGTATAACTGAGCCCAGTTCACATTAATATAACGTCAGTAAGACTGTCAACTAACATCTCATTCAAAGGTGATCTTTGTCTTACTGTGTGTTTGTTTTTTAGTGTTGTGAGATTGTAAGAGTGTCCCATCTATCTGAGGCCCTGATCCAGTAGAAGTTCAGGCATCTTACAGAATTAGGCACTCTAAATTCAGAAAATCCTGGTTTCATTCAGATATTTATCTGTTTGTGATGGTGATGCTATTCTATGTCATGTAAGTTTGCAAATAATATTCCATGCAAGAGCTGCACAACCTGAGCTCAGACAGCCAGCACCCAAAAGACAAAAAAGCATGATTCATGAGTCAGTTGTTTCCCCCACTTCTGAAATTCACTGGACACCAACATGTAGTGTTGAAAATTATCAATTCAATTATTAGAATAAGAATGGTATTCCTGTTCACAAAGATATAGGTATACAGTTTGGTATTTCATAGACTCTAAGGTGAGATGGAACCAATATGATCATTTAGTCTGATCTCCTGCACAATGCAGGCCACAAAAAACTCACCCACCCACTCCTGTAATAAACCTCTAACCTATGACTAAGTTATTAAAGTCCTCAAATCATGATTTAAAGACTTGAAGGTACAGAGAATCCACCAGCAAGTGAGCCATGCCCCATTCTACAGAGGAAGGCAAAACCCCCCAGAGCTCTAGCCAATATGCCCCAGGGGAAAATTCCCTCTACACTCCTAATATGGTGATTAGTTAAACCCTGAGCATGTGGGCAAGTATCCCAAGCCAAACACCCAAGAAAGAATTCTCTGTAATAACTTAGAACCCACCCCATCAATCATGCCATTGGCATGTCTACCACCAGGAGCCAAAGACCAGTCAATTGTGAAACTAGGCTGTCCCATTGTACCATTCTCTCCTTGGCTATGTCTACACTAGAGGGTTCAGGTAAGTTGACTTAATAAAGTCAACATAAAGAGGCCCTATTTGTTTAAGTTGACTTTTAATGTGTCCCCTGGCTTAAGTTGACTTTATAAAGTTGACTTAAATGGCTCTCCTGCCTTAAGCTGACTTTATAAAGTCAACTTCAATGGCCACATTTTGTTAAGTCAAATTAATAAAGTCGACTTTAAGGGTGAGAGTTATTAAGTCGACTTAAGCAAGTGCTTGTCAACTTAATGAACTTCAAATGTGCCCCTGGAGTTGCTTAAATCGAATTAAGCCTGCTTACGTCGACTTAAGCCTCCTGTATAGATATATCCCATGAGTTTATCAAGTTCAGTTTTGAAACCAGCTAGGATTTTTGCCCCCACTGCTCCCTTTGGAAGGCTATTCCAGAACTTCATTCCTCTGATGGATAGAAACCTGCATCTAATTTCAAGTTTTAATTTCCTGTTGGCCAGTTGATATCAATTTGTTCTTGTGTCCACATTGACACTGTGCTTAAATTATTCCTGTCCCTCCCTGGTATTTAACCCTCTGTCATATATATACAGAGCAATCATATCTCCCCTCAGCCTTCTTTTGGTTAGGCTAAATAAGCCAAACTCTTTGTTTCCTCTCATAAAGCAGGTTTCCATTCCTCGGATCAACCTAGTAGCCCTTCTCTGCACTTGTTCCAGTTTGAATTCATCTTCCTTAAACATGGGGGGCCAGAACAGCAGGCAGTATTACAGATGAGGTCTCACTGGTGCCTTACGTAACATTACTAACACTATCATATCTCTACTGGAAATACCTCGCCTGATGCATCCAAGGACCACATTAGCTTTTTTTCATGGCCCCATCACACTGGTTTCTTTGTCTCAGGGTACAGATTGTTTTTGTCACTAATTTTACTTGTAGGTTTTCAGTTCACAGTTGTCTATAGTGTCTCTAAGAAATATATGCAATGGCATAGAAATGGCTAATGTTCACCTGTGACTGTAAAAAAAAAAAAAAGGTTGCACAAAAGAAATACAAAGCCAGAATCTTAGTGTATTTCTAAGGAATGAGCATAGGCTCAAAATAACATAAAGCAGAAAATTATGTGAATAATCACCTCACTTCAAATTATGCCACAGACCCAGTAAAATGCCAATTCATGTAATGTTTTCTTAGGGAATATACAGCCAACCTATACAAACCTGATACTGGTTTGAGATGAGCTCTTGAAATTATTTGATTACTTAAGTTCACACAGAAACCAGTGATGGGATTAAATTCTCCTTTGCACTGCAAGTGAAAAGACAGCAATTCCATCTGTATATGGCAGCTCCCTATTCTTCCCCCACCTCCGTCAGTTTCAAGAAGCCTCTTTGTGAATGTCCCACAGAGGTCAGGTTCCATGGGTGCAGAGCGGTTGAACGTGAAGATATGCAATGTTGTCCAGCCTGCAACCCTATGCCCCAGGAGCAATTGCTGAGTACATCAACTTTAGCTTAGTTCTCCCTCCTCACTATGGATCCCTATTTGCCTACCACAGATGACAGTGAGAGTGGGCATGGCCATGGCAGTCTAGCTCCTCCAGAAGCCTTGCTGCCAAAGGCCTGGAGGAGGTTGCTTTCGTGGCTGTCATGTAACTTGAAGGGCACTGTTAGATTTTAAAGTGGATAGGTCCTGAACATATTTGCAACCGAGCTTCATGAGCTTTGTTCTGAGAAGATGTCTGTGGGTGTGGACAGAAGGCAATTCTGAGGCATGTTGTCTCTGTGTTGATTTGCCAGCCTCCTTCATTTTCTTGGTATCCACAAGCTCTTTTGCCAAGACCTCTACCAGTTCCCTGGTGAGGGTAGAGATAAAACCCCACCCCCCTCGGCGGTGGGATGGATAGCTCCAAACGTACAGACTCATGAACACATGTAGCTTCCAGGTCCGGATGCAGGAATAAGCTACACAGGAGAGGATTTGGCGCCTCATTTTTGATGACTTGGGCCCTGGCAGTTGAATTATTGTGTTAGTCCCAGAATCTCATTAACTTGACAGCAGAAACAGTTCTGAGAGTTCTCCTCCCTTTGGCTCCCCTTATTGGGAAAGCTGAACATATGTGACACAATATGTAACTTTTCCTGAATTTAGTTTCCTATCAAATTGTATTAATTGAGGGAAATGATCCAGAGACAGCCATGCTAGAATTATGAGCAGGCAGTTAGAATCTGAGGAATGGCAACACGGATATCTCTAAAAAGGAATCAATGCAATTGTGACCTTTTTGGGCAAGTAGCCAGTCTCTAGATTATTTAATGTACCAATTACTTGATTACTGGAAATGCTAATCAGCAACATAATCTTCCGTGTTAAAGTTTAGCCTCTCCATCAGGATGTAGACTGTCAAGCTGGTCTAGCTTGATGCAATTCTAACAGCTAGCTAAAAAGCCTCAGTGCCAGCTCCATGGTGTGATAAAGGCGTGCAGCTAGTGAGAGGAATATTTCACTGGATGTAATTGTTTCAAATTTGAACAAAGTGAGCTTTCTAAAATTAGTTGTGTTAGTGTTGGCTGCACACACATACCACATCCAGGCAGGATTGTTTTAACCCTGCCATTTCAGTGTAAGTGCTGTTAAATGTGAACAAGTTAAAATGCTACAGAGCTGTGTTGTGCCAGGGTGAGTCCGAGAACCTCTAACCTTGGCAGTTCATAGTCCTAACTCCTCTGAGCTTGCTGTATCAGTTATGAATGTAAGAAAAGTTGCTTGAGACCCGACACCTAATTTTGGGAGCCCCAGCCCTTCTTTTATTACAAATTAAGTATGGCTAGAGACCATTTGGTTTTTATAATACTTCAGGTAAACTGAACTATAAAATTAAATTGCACAAGTGGCTAAACTCAGAACTAGCTCCTGCTTTTGTGTGCATGTGTATGTATGTGTGCAAGAGATGGGGAAAGCTGAAGAGGGGGCCTCTTACACTCTGCAAGCAGAATAATTGTGTGACTCTACAGGAAGTGGCAAGAGCAGACCAGCTACTGGGCTAAGCCATTTCCCTGCGGGCTCACAGTCTGCCGAATAGGGAATATGCTTAGACCTGCAGCTAGCTAGAGCATGTGTTGTGATCGTAACACACACAAGATGTGAAGTGCTTCTTTTCAGAGCAGCAGCCATATGTATTCCATTGTGAATCCTCCCACTTGCCCAGCACAAGATATCCTGCTCTCAGGGGTGGCACGGTATTCCTAAAGTAGAGAGCATATCAACCTTTTTTTGGTCTCAGAGTTTTCAGTTAACATCACTATTGCATTTCAGCATCCTGTTTCCTGTCAGTAATGTACTGACCATGATGGGATTTGGCCCTACATGTATAAATGATAACCTATTTTATGTATTTACAGGGTTGCTGTTAGTTATTTTTGTTGACACAGCACCCTAGGCCAGATTCACAGCTGATGTAAGTTGGTCTATCTCCACTGATTTCAATGGAGCTATGACTTACATTGCTTTAGAAACAGGTCCTATGCATTTAACACAGGTGAAAGCTGTTCCAAAAATAACTCCTATACCTGGCATCTTACGAACCTGATTTTTGCCAGTCATTCTGTGGGAGACTTTTAACATCACAACCACTTATGTGTTTGCCTGGAATTGAAGTTCAACCCTCAAGAACTGCCTGATGCTAATAACGCTCTGACTTTTCTGAATCACCATGATAACTGGCGTGCAAATGTATTAAAGAAGGGGTTTGCAGAGAAATGCTTCTCTAAATGGAGGAAAGCAAAATAATGTACTTTGACCTAGATATCAGTTCTCACATCTCAGGCAAAATAAGTAAGGAGTCCTGTGGCATTTAAAGACTAACAAATTTATTTATTGTGAAAGCTCATGCAATAAATAAATTTGTTAGTCTTTAAGTGCCACAGGACTCTTTGCTTATTTTGCTGAACTAAACTAACACAACTGCCCTTTTGGAACATCCCATCTTAGACAGTTAAGCTTGGTGTGTACTGAGTTCAGCCTACCACCTGTAGCTCTTGTCATACAAATCACATGGGGCCAGATCTACAGCTGGAGTAAACTGTCATAGCTCTGTTTACTACAACTGAGCTAGAATAATGAACACAGGTAGAGGTTGTGAGCTAGGGAGACTTATCAAGGCCACTTGTGATTTTCAAATATTTCCTGGTTGGGACCACTTACACGAAAGACTATGTGGGTTTAGGGGTAATTGTCCTCTAAGACATCTGCGAGAAGGAGCAAATGCCACATCCAAAGTGCACAGTCAGACAATGTGATCCCCATATGCACCACATGTAAAACATGAAACATATGAAAAGAAAACCCATACTTTCTTTAAGAGAGAGAAAAACAGTGACTCAGTCCTTGCTCATGTGAATAATCCTTGGTCAGATGGATTGTAACCAATGAGGTTACTCATGTAAGTGATTATGAAGTCAGGTCCCAAAGAATTAAACATTTTCAGATATTTAGGACCTGATTATTCTCATACATAACAGAAGTAATCCCATTCAATGGAGTTGGTGTTAAATGGATATGGAAGGAATATCAAGCTCATCTTTTTTTTTAAAAGTCTTATGCTATCTGGAAACAGGGTTTCTGTATCACAGGGAAAGTTTGGAAAAATCACAGCTCATGCTCAAATGCAGAAATCAGAACAGGCAGCTGTTCTGCAATACTTTTATGGCTCTTTACCAAAACAACAAAGGTTCTTGCAGAACTATCATCAGAAATTATGAAGTTAGTATTGCTTTCAGAAGCAGGGGGAGAGACTAAACAACTATTGAAAATGTCCTTGCAAAAATCCTGACCTCCTGCAGGCAGCTGGCCTTAATAGTTCACATTGTTAGGACTTCCAAAAAATCATGAACTTAAGTTGAAAACTGAAAGAACTTTGTAAGTGTACTTTTTGGACAACTGCAGCTGCGCAAGAGATGGATGTAATTAATCAAGAGGCACTAGGATTTGGGAAAATATATTTTTAAAAAGCAGGGGCACATTTAAAACATTAAGAAGATTCAAGTGAAGTAGCAATAATTCCTTCCAGGCAAGGAATCAGAAAGGCAATTGGACAAGTTGTGGGAAAGCGAGCCCTCTGCATCATCAGCCCCCTTTACATGTGGAATGCTAGGTGAGTCTGCCCTTGTCTGTTTTTAGGCCCCATCCAGCAGAGTATTAAAGTTAAACACATTCTTAACTGCTTTACTGGATCAAAGCCTTATTGCTCAGTTGTGCTCCTCACTGTACATCAGATAATTTGTGCTCTTTTGAGAATGCACTGTAGAATCCCAGTGAAAAGGGGTTGCAGTTGGGAATGCGTTTGTTGATCCCATGAAAGGAACAAGTAAAGTAAACATGAAATCTGCATAGAGCCAGGAAATAGGAAAAATTTGCTTCCAAAATGCATCTTAAATCTAGGGACCCCATCCTGCAAAAAGCTGAACACTGGTTGCCTCCAAAGAGAACTGACGGTACTGAGCAGTTTACAGGAGCAGGTCCCATCTCATTTGCATGGATTTGCTTCCCCAGACATATTTTTGGGATTTGAAAAGAATGGTATTCCTGTACATGTGTCTCCATTTGTAATACTATCCTCCCTGCAGCTGGCTTAGTTTTCCAAGTGTTTCTAAAATGTTACTGTCTTAAATTTGAGCCAACCTACAATAACAAATTATCTAGATACAAAATAGCTGAACTGCATTTGTTGGAACAACACCTGCCCCCACCCCCACCCCCCATTTTATCTTCCAGTCCTTGTTTTGGAAACTCAAAACTGTCTAATATGATCATTCTCTATAGAAGTACTCTCCCCTCCCTCCCCTCCCTTTTTTTCTTTTTAATTGTGGAGTTGGGGTGGTCTAGAAGGAAACAACTATCTGGTTCAGATTTCTTCAGAAAGTCCAACAGCCCATCAACACCTTATTGATATTTTAAACCTATGTTTAGAGCAATTTTTAACTATTTATTTGGAGTCCTTGTGGCTAAAATGTAGATCTTTATCATATGATTTGCTTCATGTGTCGAAAATATATAAGCTTTTATGATCCTCTTGAGCTGCCCTTTTTAAGTACCTATTTCCAAAAAAACCCTTCCCACAGGAATTCTGTAATCTAGTAATGTCTATATCCTGGTACAGAAGAGGAGATACATGGTGAGGTCTCTGCAGACTTGAATGCTGTCCCCAACTTTATGAATTCAATACTGTAGAAGTTAACCTATTACTGCACTGCTGGACCACTGGGTAAAAATATTATTTCTATGTTTGCAGGCAAGTTTAAACAAACTCTGTAATAATTACTATTTAAAATAGTTGTCAACAATCCCGAAGGATACTCTAAAGTGGCTGGCACTGCCTGTGAAATGTTCCAGCCCCATGTTATTTGCTCCATTCATTTTTTATTCTTGTGCCCTCCTCCAACATAAACTGCCAGACATTGTGGCCACTCGAGACCTTATCCTGCACCCATTAAACTCAATAAGGCTAATTCTGTTCTCGGGATTTGATCCTGCATGACTGAAATGAGTCAGAGCTTTATCAGTATCCATGGGAGATGGGCCAGGCCCTTACATTGATGTAAATCAGTAATCAGGACTCAGGGATGCAGCCTGAGGTCCTTGACTACAGTGGCGCTGATTCTGCAAACACCTCCCCATATGAGAAGTCCTTACCCAGACTAGTCTCATTGGCTTCAGTGTGACAAGAGCATGCAGGATCAGGACCTAGCAGTCTTTGTTGTATTTTGATTTGTGAATTTAATATTAGAAAATCCAAACCAATAATATTTTACCATGTCTGTTTTAGTAGAACCCATGCTTGTATACATTTTTTGAATGGAGTCAGAATGGGTAACATTTGTACTCTAGCAGTAACCACATCAACAAACATGGTGCATGTCTGTCAGACTTTTCAACCACTAACTAATGACTGCACACACCAGCCCAACAGGATAGCTCAGTGTTACTGCCCCCATTCTACAGACCAGGAATCTGAAGCATGAGGGCAGATTCTGATCTCTTTACAGTGCTGTGACTTAACTGACTTCATTCCCAGCTACCAGCTCTTGGGCATCTCTATGTGGGACATTTTCTGCACATGAGCTGGAGACGGCTACCATATTTGCACATAATTTAAATATGATCCTAAACTTCAATGTGTGATCAATACACCTGCCCTGAGCATGGGGCAGGGCACCACATGCACAGAACTGTGTAGGTGTAGCTGGCATGGATAAAGGATGCTTAGGAAGGGAGTTCAGTGGGGATGTCTGGGGGGCAGCTGAGACACATCCTAACCCCCACCTCTCCTTCTGTTTTGGTGTTTCCTCTTCCTGTGCCTGCTGCTGCCCCTTCTTACTCCTTTCCGACTTGACTTCAGCAGGTAAAGCAGCCTGAGGGGTGGCAAAGTGGCAGAATGCTCAGCCCCTGCTGCCACAGCAGCTCCTAGAGGCTGAAATTGGCAATAACAGGCCAGTCCTGCTGCACTCATTAGGTTTTAGCAGAGATTGATTGAATGCCTCCCATTGCTGCCAAATGTGGCTGGGTTGCAATAGAAGCGTGACACTTGGCAGTCATGCTTCAGTGGAGTGGGTATCAAACTACCTCATTGTAAATGAGAACAGAGCCCGTCCCAGACAGGTTAAATGATTTGCCATAGGCCCCAGAATAAATCAGTCTTAGAGTGGAAATTAGAAGTACAGAGCACTCTTGCTCTCACCAGGGCACTGGCTTTTATGTGCACTGGCTTAATGCATCTCTAAATGTCGAGCATAACCCCCCCCCCACCTTTTCAATGGGAGATGGTGCAATGGGGAGTGGGAAAGCCACAGATGCTGATTTTCTGAAAAGTAAAACTGAAAATGTGGAACTTGGTTAACTTTTTGATCATTATCTGGAGACTGTTAAAAACTGTAAGAAATTAAAATTGTGCAAAATAAGACAAAATATGTTAAATGAGAATTGGCTAAGAGAAAAGATTTTGCTGATTTGCAGGAGACAGGGTTATTCGTGGGAGATAGTGGAACACACCATTGTAAGGTGAGTAAATTTACCCCTGCAAAAGACTTATTCAAGGTTCTACAAACTGTTAAATTCTGTTTTAAGGGTTTAAGTTATCGGATGAATTTCATCATAGTAGCAACAACGCTTGTTGAACTAGCTATAGTCTATTTGCATATATAGAAGTAGATAGTAATGAATCTACATATAAATCAGGAGTTAGAAATAAAAAATTGATAAGGGAAACAAAAGGACACAAGGAGAAATCCATGGCCATCATAGTTAAGATTATTAAGGCATTTTTAAATTATATTAAAGTAAGGGGGAAAAAAACTTAAAATATAGTACTGATCCATGACTAGCTGCAGAAATGGTAGAATTATAATTAGTAATGAAGAAAAGGCAGAAATGTTCAATAAATATTTCTGTTCTGTATGTGAAAAAAAATGATGTAGTCATATTATAACACTCTTTCCATTCCACTAATGTCTCTGAAGGAATTTACACAGAAGCTACTAAAATTAAACATTTTTTAAATAAGCAGATCTGGATAACTTGCATATAGATTTTTTTTTTTAAGCTGACCAAGGACCTCACAGGACCATTAATGTTGATTTTCAATAAGTCTTGGAACACTAGTAAAGTTCCAGTAGACCAGAAGTTAATGTTGTACCAATATTCAAAAAGGGAAATAAAAAGACTTAGGTAATAATAGGCCAGTCAGGCTTACATTGACCTCCGGACAGATAACAGAGTGACTGATATGGGACTCAGTTAATAAAGAATTAAAAGAGGGTAGTATAATGTATGCCAATCAACATAGGTTTATAGAAAATAGATCCTGTCAAATTAACTTGCTGTCTTTTTTTGATGAGCTTGCAAGTTTTATTGATAACAATAATAGTGTTGTATTTGACATTTATAGGGCATTTTATTTGGAGCTATGTGCCATTTTGACTAAAAAACTAGAAAGATATAAAGTAAACATGGCACACATTAACTGGTTTAAAAGCTAACTAGATGATAGGTCTCAACATATAATTGTAAATCAGGAATCATCATTGAATAGGTATGTTCCCAGTGGGATCCCACAGGGAACAGTTGAATAGGGTAGAATAGAATAGAGTCATAGGGCTGGAAGGGACCTCACAAGATCATCTAGTCCAACCCCCTGTGTTTTCTCAGCCTTATGATATTTAACAGATTTATGAATTAATAGGGGGTGTCAAACTTAGATTTATGAATGAACAGAGTATCAAACTCATTTGCTGTGGCAAGCCAGATTTGACTTAGATGTACTTTAAGTGGGCCATACATAATCATAAATTGAAATATGGCACTCTCTTGGCATTGTGGAGGGCTGTGTATGCGACATTGCGCTCCACAATACCAGTCAGTGTTAGGGAGAGAGTGTGGTCTCACAGAGCTGTCTCGCATACCAGCGCTCCATGATGTAGGGCAAGAGTGTGGTCCCACGGAGCACAGTCTCACATATGCAGTACTCCATGATGTAGGGAGAGAGTGTGGTCCTGTGGAGTAAGGTCATGGGCTGGATGGAAGAGATTCATGGGCCATAGTTGGCCAGTGGACTGCATGTTTGATACCCCTGACATAGAAGAAAAAATTAAATAATTGCTCATAAATTTTGCAGATGACACAAAAATGGGAGGAATGGAAAATAATTATGAGTACTGCAATCTGGATCATTTGCTAAGATGGGTCCAAGCAAGTAATAAGCATTTTAATATGGCTAAATGTAAATGTATAAATCTAGCAACAAAGAATATAGGCTTTTCTTATACAGTGTGGCTATGTCTACACGCACAGTTTTATTTCGAAATCAGTCTGTTCGAAATGGCTTATTTCGAAATAAACCCTTATTTCGAAAGGGATATTTCGAAATAACGCCAATTGGACTGCTGTTTCGAACAGTTGTTTCGAAACAACGATGTTGTTTCAAAACAACAGGTCTAATGGCGTTATTTCGAAATATCCCTTTCAAAATAACGGCCGTTTCGAGGGGGGGCAGGTTTTACTTTTTCAAAACGACAATTCTTATTTCGAAAGGATGGGATCCGTCCTTTTGAAATAAGAGAACGTCGTGTAGACCTAATTTCGTTTATTTCGAAATAACGAGTGTTATTTCGAAATAAAAGTGCCGTGTAGACATAGCCGCATGCGAGGCTCCATCCTGGGAAGTGAGTGACTGTGAAAAAGATTTGGGGGTTGTGGTGGATACCGAGACATGAATTCCCAGTGTGACACTGTGGCCAACAGGGCTAATGCAATCCTGGGATGCATAAGCAGGTGAATCTTGACTAGGAGCAAAGAAGGTTTTTTACTTCTGGTTTTACACTGGTACAACCACTGCCAGAACACTGTAACCAGAATTCAAGGATGATAAATTGGAGAGAGTTCAGAGAAGAGCCACAAGAATGATTAAAGGATTAGGAAACCTGCCTTACAGTGATAGATGCAAAAAGGCCGATCTATTTAGTTTAACAAAGAGAAGATTAAGGAGGTAATTTGACTATAGTTTGTAAGTATCAACAGGGGGAACAGCTTCTTAATAATGAGCTCTTCAGACTAGCAGAGAAAGGTGTAATATGATCCAATGGCTGGAAGTTGAAATTACACAAATTCAGATGGGAAATAAGATGCAAATTTTTAACAGTGAGAGACTTTAACCATTAGAACAATTTACCAAGCATCATGGTGGATTATCCATCATTGACCATTTTTACATTAGGAATGGATTTTTTTTCTCTAAAATATCTGCCTTAGGAGTTATTTTGGGGGAAGTTCTACAGCCTATGTAATACAGGAGGTCATACGAGATGATCATAATGGTTGCATCTGTGAATCTTGGCTGAAATCTAAGTAGCTCCTCTCCGGATCTCAATAACACAAAACCATAAAGGACCACAGAAGTGAGAGAAATGTACTTCATCAAAAGCTGGAAAGAAACTGATCTCTGATGTTAAATGGTATACATTAATGAAGAGACTGAACTAGCCTCTGCCAGGTCACAGATTGCCTAGTGGACCAATGACAGCAGTTTTGGAAAAAGAAATGCAGTCCTAAATAGGAAGCAGAAATGCCCAGCCCCAGGGATGTGGAACAAATTAAAAAGTAATAACCTAAAGCTGACCCCATTACATCTTACAGGGTAACAGTCACATCACACTCGACCCCCACTCCATGGAGCCAAACATAGAGCCAATTTCTGATCAGTAATGTACATGTGTTCTCATTGGCTTGAAAGGAGAGATATATGTGCATCCAGGGCTGAATATGAAGGTTCCGTCGTACCTGAAACTGTGTGCATGTGGCCTGTAAAGAAGAGAAGAAATTCCATTAAGTCTCTCTTTTATCTTCTTACATGTAATGGTGCTGGGAGCCTTGCATACAATATGCATACAGTGTGGTCCTATCTTTGTTCTTCACAGTGTAGCCACAGTCATTAGAGATGAACTTAATCAATAAAAAAGTTTAGCGGGTACTATAGCTAAGTAGCCAAATTTGCAAAAGTTGCTGCACGTTTTGAGTGCCTCCATTTTTAGATGTTCAGAGGTGCCAAAGACCCACAAAATCCCCACAACAGCATCTTGTTCAGCTTTGTGGTGCAGTCAGCATGTGACCTGCCTCATGAGACTCCATCTTATCTCTCCTTTCCTTGCGCAGGGTGAGGGGCTCAGAGCATGAGGAAAAATTGCTGCTGTTCATGTGGCATCTGCCTCTAGTCCCTTTTCTTACCATAGAACACCATGCTTGACTTTTTGGGGGGGAGAGGGAAGAGTCTATTTTTCTTCCCACTCTCTTAGTTTTTGTATCTGTGGTTTTATCTCCTCTTCCTTTCCCTCATCTGTTTGGTAGGAATTTCTCCTCCTTTTTGGATTGTAGTTCCTGTATTAAAGGTGTGGCCCACAGGAGTGCTGTTAAGAATGGCCAGTGATCTCCCTTGGCAGATCAGCAGCTTCCTGTGGCAGCAAGTGGGACTTCTATCCAATTCTTCTTCAATTACACAGGCTCCCAGGTAAATTGGGAAGCACCAGCACCAGCACCTCCTGCTAACTCCCAAGTTACAAGCCAAAATGAAGGATGCTGTGGCTTTAATTGCTTCATTTTTAGCAGTGATTTAGCTGATTTGTGACATACAGGAGTAACTAGTAAAAGTCTCAGCTGTATTTCCTAGATCTAATCACCTGGCAAGGGTCAGGCTAACTGCCTTGCCAGATGGCAGCAGTCCTCAAGGAACAGGACTGCACAGAGACTGAGCAGTGCCAGGCCACCGCGGATGTCCTCCGGGAGCTCATCCACCAGTACTCCCTGGTGGACGTCTGGCGTGACCACCACATGGACAACAAAGTCACCTTCACCTTTGTCCGGGTAGAGGATGACCAGTCACACCACTCCTGGTTGGACCGCATCTACCTGCACCATCGTAACCTCACATGAGCCCACTCCTCCAGCATTAGGCCGGCCCCTTTCTCCAGTCACCATCTGGTGACCGTGACGACCTCTCTCATGATGGAGAGGCTGTGGCTGGCCTACTGGCACTTCAAGAACTGCCTGCTGGCAGATGTGGGCTTCATGGTGTCCTTCCGGGAGTTCTGGCTGGCCTGGTGGGAGCAGAGGCCCGCCTTTCCCTTGGCATGGTGTTGGTGGGACATGGGGAAAGTGCACGCCCAGCTCTTCTGCCGCGACTACACTGGGGGGGGGGGCAACCAGTGGAGGGATATGGTGATAGAGCAGCTGGAACGGGAGCTCTTAGAGCTGGAGAGATGCCTGGCCACGAGCCCTGAGGATCCATCCCTCTCTGGAGCCTCCCGGGAGAAGCAGGAGGAGCTCCAGACCTCGAGGACCTCCAGGCCTGGGGATTCTTCATTCGATCCCACATCCATCTCCTTCAGGAGAGGGACCGCATCTCCCGCTTCTTCTACACCTTGGAGAAATTGGGGGGGGGGGGACTAGAAAGCATGTCACCTGCCTCCTGCCAAGGAAAACACCCCCTTCACGGACCTGGAGGAGATGTGTGGAAGGACCAGGGCCTTCGACACCAGCCTTTTCTCCCTATATCCAACCAAAGTCAACACCATCAAGGTACTGTGGACCGAACTCCCCATGCTCAGCATGAGTGACCGGGACTGGCTGGAGCTTCCTCTCACTCTGGCCGAGTTCTCGGAAGCCCTCCATTACATGCCTACCAACAAATCCCCTGGCATGGACTGGCTGACCATGGAGTTCTACTGTGTGTTCTGGGACATCCTCAGCCCAGACCTGGCTGCTGTCTGGGCCGAGTCCAAGGGAAGTGGGGAGCTCCCCCTCTCTTGCTGGCAGGCTGTGCTGGCCCTGCTGCCCAAGAAGGGGGACCTCCGTTACCTTCAGAACTGGCATCCCGTCTCGCTCTTCTGCCCGGACTACAAGATTGTTGCCAAGGCGATCTCGCTGCAGCTTGGGTCTGTGCTGCAGGGCACGGTCCACACTGACCGGAGCTACACTATCCCGGGCCAGTCCGTCTTCAACCTGTACCTGGTCTGGGATCTCTTGGAGCTCGGGCACTTTCCTGACCCTGGACTAGGATAAAGTGTTTGACAGGATGGATCAAAGGTACCTCCTGGGCACTCTGCGGGCCTTTGGCTTCAGGCCACACTTTGTGGGGTTTCTCTGCGTGCTATATGCCTCCATGGAGTGCCCAGTCAAGCTCAACTGGACCCTGACCGAGCCGGTCAGCTTCAGGTGAGGAGTAAGTCAAGGCTGCCCGGTGTCGGGCCAGCTGTACACTCTGGCCATTGAGCCCTTCCTCTGTCTCCTCTGCCAGAGTTTGACAGGGTTGGTGCTCCATGAGCCAGAGTTGTGGCTGGTCCTGTCAGTGTATGCTGATGATGTGCTCCTCATGGTCCAGGACCCGGGCGACCTGGTGCAGTTGGAGGCTTGCTAGGCCGTCTACTCGGTGGCCTTCTCCACCCGGGTCAACTGGGTCAAGAGCTCTGGCCTGATGGTAGGGGGCGGGTGGTCGGCGGGCCTCCTCCCACCTGTGCTTCAAGCCATCCAGTGGAACACGGGTCCGCTGCTCTATCTTGGCGTTTACATTTCTGCCACCCATCCCTCCCTGGATGAGAACTGGCACGATTTGGAGGGGAGGGTTGTTGGATGTCTGCGAAGATTACAGGACAACTGCGGTGCCTCTTGCTCTGCAGGAGGGTGCTGGTTATCAACCATCTCATCCTGTCCATGTTCTGGCACTGACTCACCACCTTGATCCTACCCACAACGTTCCTGGTCAACCTCCAGAAGACAGTTCTGGAGTTTTTTTGGCCAGGACTGCACTGGGTCTTTGCAGGGATCCTGAGCCTTCCCCTGGAGGAGCAAGAGCAGGGCCTGTGCTGTGTCCACAGCCAGGTCCACGCCTTCTACCTCCAGGCCCTGCAGAGACTCCTTTATGGTGCAGGTAGTCCATCATGGAGCCACCTGGCATGCACCTTCCTCTGCCGCTACCGAGGGCTCCAATACAACTGGCAGCTCTTTTACATTCATCTGAGAGGTGGTCTGCGAGACCTCACCGAGCTGCACGCCTTCTACCAGGACCTCCTCCGGACCTGGAGGCTTGTCTTGGCCTCCAGGTCTGTTGTGGCCACCAAAAGGGGAGACCTCCTTGCGGACCCCCTGCTACACAACCCCCATCTTTGTGTGCAGGTGGCGGAGGCCCCCTCCATGAGGTGGTGGCTGGTCCTGGCAGGCGTCACCAGGGTTGGAGACCTCCTGGACTACGCCCGGGAGGACTGGTGGACCCCCTTGTGCTGACTCAGAGCATGGGGCTGTCCACCCCCTGATCCCACCAGCGCCTACTCCAGAAAGTGAAGGTGACCCTGCCCCCTGCAGCTCGGGCCTACCTTGAGCAGGTTCTGGGAGAGGATATTCTCTGCCCCCCTCTCAGTCCTGGCTCTCCGGAGCTTTTGATCAGGCCCTAGCCCCAAGCCAGCTGCTAGACCTGCAGCTGGTCCCCTTCCAAACCACGCCTCGCAAGTGCCTGTACACACTCATGCTCCACACCATCCACTTCCTTGCCCTTGTGTCCCTGCCCCAACACGAAATGGCGGGACCTCATACCACCCGTGGAGGGGGAGGACCACCCCATGGGCCAACCTGTACTACACCCTCACCCCACGGCCCTCCAGGGACATCAGTTGGCAGCTCCTGCATGGAGCCGTCAGCACAAGCGTGTACTTGGCATGGTTCAGCCCGTACCCAGACTCCTGCCCCTTCTGCAGCGAGAGGGAGACCCTGGTGCACATGTACCTGGATTGCACCAGGTTGCAGCCCCTCTTCTGGGTCCTCCAGAACCTCTTATTGAGGTTCTGGCTGCACTTCTCCCCACACATACTCTTGTATTCACTCCCCATCCATGGCCCCACGAAGTCGCGGGACCTCCTCACTAACCTCCTCCTGGCCTATGCCAAACTAGCTATCTATAAGACCAGTGAGAGGAGGACGGCTGAGGGAGGGGCCTGCAACTGTGGAGCCTATTTCCGGTCCCTTATCTGCTCAGGCCTCCATGCAGAGTTCCTCTGGGTGGCATCTGCTGGCTCCCTCGACACCTTCCGGAAGCAATGGGCACTATCCAGGGTTCTCTGCTTGGTGTCTCCCTCCAAATCCCTAATTTTGAACCTTTGACCCCCACACCCGTCCCTGTTCTTCATTAGTTGTCCCCGGAACTCTCTTGGCCCTGGGCCTAGGGCCACCTCCCCTTCAGCTTGGGGAGGGGTTTTAGCAGTGTGTGGGCTTGCACCTGCCCACTGCCTGGTATCCAAATAGGCAGATGGTAGCAGTCAGTATTTACCAACTCCAGAGACTAATTTCATAGCATAGCCTAGTCTAAATGAAGAGCCCAATTAGGTTAGAGAAGTTGGTCGAGATTTAGACCTAATGTAACCTGGGGCAATTTCTGTGAAGGCTTTTCTAGGAATGGTCACAGCTCTTATACGGAGGAGCAGTAGCTACCACTTGCCATCCTTTCTCCTACTCTTTCCAAGTTTCTCTCAGAAAGTCCTTCCCTAAACACAGAAGTTGACAGAGACCATTGTATTATCTACTTGCAGCCACCAATGTATCATTCTGACAATTCAGCAACACCAGTCTCTTATGACTATACTGTCTCTAGACATTATTCAGCCATGCAGAAGATGAAGTAAGTTTTAAGCACTCCTAGACTACTCTGCTTGGATCTATAATATTTATTCAGGTTACAGTTCCAACTACTGGTAGTAAGAGATCAGGGGCTTTGTATTTGACCCAGCAGTAGCAAAAGACCCAGAGCTTGCAGGACCTGAATGAAGAAAAAATTTCTTTGAAGTTAAAAGGAGTTTGCTTTGGTAAGGAGCATGTGGGGACTCTGAATTGGAGTCCAGCTGACTTTCTCCCCCAGCCTGGGTCCTCTCTGAAATAAAAAGTCAGAGATCTCTGTGCATAAATGCTTCCTCCAGCTGCAATGATGTGGTGCCATTTCTTTTAATTTCATGGAGAGGAAAGATAAATCATTAACTGTTCAAAGGGGACAGTTTTAATGGTAAAGCTTGAACTGCTTTAAGAATTGCTAAAAGTAGCCAGCTATTACAAATAACAGATGACCCCAGAGTGTTTACAGGGCTGAACATGCCTGCTTCAGCTACACTTTTGTGGTTTATGACCTCATCAGAGCCTCCCTGAGAAAATTATGGGCTTGTCTTTGCTTTGGGGCCATTTCTGAACCCGGCATCTTCTGGCGCATCAACAGCTTTCATCTTCATTGCGTGGTTAAATTAAGTACTATGTTAAAAGACAGAAGGCTCCGCCAGCCCACATCAGTGATCACCCAAAACTAAAGCTTAATGCTCAGCCACCATATTGTTTCTGAACAATAAGGTGCTGTGGTCAGAGGTGGAGAGTGAAAAAAGTAAGAATGGCAAAAAAAAAAAACAAAAACCACAACCCAAAAAACAGTTCTCATGCTGACTCTCTCTCTCTTGATAGATGTATGTATGTAGTAGTTTATAGCTCAGGTCTCTCAACTCAAGTGTCTAAGATGAACCCAACCACTACTGTAACTGTTTCAAAGGGGTAGCCATGCTAGTCTAGTTTAGCAAACCAAACAAAGAGTCTTGTGGCACTTTGAATTTTAGTCTTTAAAAGTGCCACAAGACTCAGCTATTGTAAGTGACACAGAACCCAGGAGGACTGAAAGCAGAATTCTCTGCTACTTGAAGTAAAGGGCTGTATAGGGCTCAATTAGAGGCAGTAGTTGCTCCGTAAACTTCTTATATGGGCTGGCCTCTAGAATAAGACAAGACACTCGCTCTGCTAGTGTGGGTTCCAGTATTATTCAAAACAAGCAAGGAGTCCTGTGGCTCTTAAAGACTAAAAAAATTATTTAACACATGAGCTTTCATGGGAGAAAAATCTTACTTATTAGTATTATCCAGGAAGTTTTATTTTCTACCTCTCATGCACTCCTTTCCCAAATGCCTATTCCCTATCTGTAACTTGATCTTAAAGACTATAAAAGTAAATAAGATAATGACTTTTTTAATTTTCTGAAACAGCCCTTGTGCTTTGGGGCACACATAGACCATCTTATGGCTTGGATTCCATTATTCTTTACAACCTCAGAGGGAAATCCTGTAGCATATTATCAGCCTCAGTATGTGCATTGGGCAACATTTTCCTCCCCAGCTTGCACTGGTGTCCCCGTGAATGTCTCTGATATCCCATGTCTCTGTACTTGTATCCTATGCAGAACTTCCCTTGTTCTCAAAGCAAAGAGTGGAAGGAATGCAGAGCAAGCTCAGGGCTGGCTCAGAGAATGGTGCCATCAGAGCTGCCCAGGTCATAGGGGCCACTACAGCTAGGGTGAGATTTAATATGCACATTTCAATGTCATATGGTTGAGTGAATGAGCAGCATCTAGAGATCTCTGTGATGATAACTGGAGCCTGTTGGGAAATGGGAGGTATCTTCTGGTTTGGCACATCCCTGAGATACGTAGCTGCTCCCTGCCCTTCTGTCTGAGTAGTAATTTTGACCCACTGGGCTCCAAATTCCCCCCAGAAACACTAAGTTCTGCACTGCTGTACACACTGCCTGCTCCCCTATTCCATACCTCCATTCATGATAATGAACCATCTTCATCCCTCAACTGGCCTGGCGTTTCTGTGGCATGTACAGTTGTGGTAGAGGAGAGAAGGCTGCACACTTGGGCCTTTCAGCTAGGACCACTCACATGACTTTGCACAGCCTATGTGTGTGCTTCAGTCAGCCCTGTTTATATTAGTATAAATGAAGATGTGGGCAGAAGGCATGCTAAGTGAGAAGCCTGGGATCTGGGCCTCTCTTCAACCTGTTCGCTAGAGCCTGGAGTTGCTAATGTTTAGCACACAGGCCAGGCAGTCCTCCAGAAAGACTAAGTGAGGATTTGAGGAGGGATCATAAAGCAATGTGTCACATAGGGAGTGATGAAGGCAAGGCAGTGAGGAGAAGTCTTCCTGGGCCTGGTATAGATTTGTTAAATTTCCTCTATTGCTCTTTACTAAGGTGTGTGTTTTAAAAACCTCAACCGTGCATAGAGTACAAATGCACTGTTGGCCTAATTATGTGCATAAACAACCTGTATGCTAACACTGGTGTCCAGGGTAAGTTGGTCACATATCACTGCAGAGTCCACTCTCCACACTAAGTTTGATATTTTATTCAGAACTAAGAAGAAGAAGAAGAAGAAAAACCTTTATGTAAGAAAGCCCCATCTCTTATTTAGGGGCCTAAAGGAAGGTTTGGCAATTTAGCCCTTTTCCGCTTGGGATGAAGTAAAGACCCGAAAGCTCTGCCTCTCAGGAGGAAGACTGGGAAAGGTACACACACTGGGCATGTCCCATGACTTTAATATGTTGTGGCTAAACATCATCAGTCACATTTTTTAAAAAAAATTGACTTGTGGTGATTTAAAAGAGAGGCAGGGTGGGCTAATTACTGGGAATCAACCAGTGGTAGTTAAAACAAGCACATGAGAGTTAGTAGATATGTGCTCTGCTCCCAGTGCAACATTATTCCTGGCTTTGTGGGATCATGGGCGAATCAGAATCTTCTGTGGCTCAATTCTTCTCTCTGATCAGTTGAGATAAGGCTACACACCCACCTTTTAAAGTACTTTTAGATATATGGGTGACGTGCACTGGAAAACTGCAAGGGATAAAAGTGGGGAGGCAAAGTATTACTGATGATAGTATCATTCTCCAGCTTAACTTAAATTGAACTCCTCCATGTTCCAACATTCTTCCAACAATATTGCTGCAAAAGAGGCTTCACTGACTTCACAATAAGCTGACAGCTCTTGTAGCATCAGAGGTGCCCTTGTATAAGCTGCCATCTCAGCTTTACACCATGTTCCTGCTCTCATGCTTGTGCACACATTACCTGCAATGAATCTTCTCCCAACACTTTGTGACCTGTTTCTCTTATCTGTTTTACAGGAATGCTCACTGACAGGGTACCTTGCATGGAGAAAGGAAGCGGAGCAAACCATGTCACTTCACCAAATGACACCAGCTGGGCTGCTCAACACCCCCTCTGGCTAAAAGTCAAGCAAATAAAACAGCTTCCTGTCATGAAGTCTCTGAGAGGAAGCCTCAGTCGCACAGGTGCCTTTGGCCCAGAAGACAGCACATCATGGACCTATGCAGTGTGCTCAGCATTCCCTCTATCACCACCTCTTCTTCTTGGAGGAACATGTTTTCCTCTTGGTTTCTTGCTGGGGAATTTTTCCCTCTGGTTTAAAAAACCGCACGGACCAATCTAGGGTACTTTTTCCTCTCTGACTTCGAGGTTCAGATATTTGGGACTGGACAATGATATGGATTTTTTTTTCCCCAAAAACTGCTGTGGTTTTGCTGCTACACTAAGAATCGTGATTTGCATTGTATGGTTTTGGACCTATTCAAGTTTTGAGGGGGAAAGGGGTTATACTGGAGTAGCAACACTTCAGAGTCATCTCTGTCCTACCCATGATGCACTTTTAAATGAAGAGTTAGAATATTTTATTGGCTAATATACTTTCCTTGTTATTTTTACAAAGGCCACCTTTATCCTTTTTAATGCCATATTTTCAGTGTTACACTTTTATGGCTTTTAATTTTTGATTTGACAGATGTAAGAAGCAGCATGAATAGTTTATACTGTGGTTTTTCAGAGCCTGAATGCCAAGAGAACTCAGTAAATGTTTATTCTTCTCAGCTTTCTCTTTAAAATCCCCTAAATAGCGCCCCATTTGGGAACAGAGCAAGAGTGTTGAACTAAAGACCAAAATTCCCTCAAGGTGTAAAATAATCTGAGGGGAATATATGCTGGGCGTCACGAAAGACTTGGATGAAATTTCAACCCTGATGGTTTTCAGTGATCCAGGAAGCCAGTGAGACAATCTCTCCATATGCATAGCCCTTTCATCATAATTAGAATGGTATGGACAGACCAATGAAAACAAGGGGTAAAGTGAGAAAGATCCCCCATGATTCTGTTTCACTGTTTGCTTTCTCCTGTCATGGTTAAGAGAAATGTGCAATTCGATCCTCAATCAGTGGGTGGAGGATAACAGGGTAGAATTTACTTGTGTGCACTTGTACAGTTGTAGCCAAGAGTCCAAAAGTACACTAGAGCATGTATACTGGCACTGAATTGGTAAGACAGTTGTGGAGTATCCCATTCTGACAAATACAAAAAAGAAAAAAAAATTCAAATCACCTTGTGATTCAGTGTAACTGTTTACTAACTTGAATAAAGCAATTGTTCACTCTCAAGTGTTCAGAGTACACCTTTTCTATAAGGCTGCTGTTAGGATCCAAGAGGCAGTTTGCAAAAGAAGGGTCCCTAATACGCTCAGTGGAGTTGGGAGCAGAGTATCAAAGCCACTCACCCCAGAGCCTTGTAGTGATGGTGCACTGTGAGCACTATGTATATACTGTATTTCTATATTTTCCTTTGTACAAAGTCACTTAACAAATCAAGCTACTGTTTTACAGGTGCTCCTTATTTATTAGAGCTGTGAAAGCTTGAAAAACACACCAGGCGAGCAAGCTCGCTTTTAAAAAGGAAAAAAAAGGAAAAAAAATTTTTTTTTAAAAAAGCCCCAAACAACATAGCTCCTGAGCCTAAGGGAAGTTTCTAAGAGCTACCAGAGAAACATCTCCAAGAAAACAAGAACACGAAGCACTTTCAACGTGCTCACTTTCTTTCTGGGCTCACAACACTTTTCTCTCTCTTTGACTGGTGTCAGATTTATTAAAAGAAAATAAATCTCCAAGAAAAAAATGCACTTAAATGTGCTGTTGGTTTTATTTTTTTTCCCTGTGCATATAAATTTGTTCTTTTCTCTCCCTGATTGGTTGCAGATAAAAGAAAATTCAATCTTAAATCTAAAAAAGCCAAACATGCCCTTACAAGTGTTATTTTTATTATTATTTATTATTTGCATTACACTACTGGCTAGGAGCCCTAGTCATGAACCAGTAACTAACATATTGTACTAGGCACCATATAAATACAAAACAAAAAGTCAGTCACTGACCCAAAAGCTTACAATTTAGGTATAAAACAGGAAACAACCACTGGCAATAGATGGGTCTTGGAGACTTAATCTACGTTGCTTCTATTTCCTCTCCTCTCTGATGATTTCTCAGTTGCCATAGTGATCAAATAGGAAAATGCACTTGCAAGTGTCATAGTTAGTCCCTGATCTTGCAAAGAGCTCCATATGGGTGGAACATTACACTGGGCAAGGCTCATTGACTTGAATGGAGCTCTTCAGAAGTCTGAGGGCACTGAAAGATAGAGGCCACAACTCATTTCTGCCATCTTCTGTTCGAACACAATTCTATGTCTTTACATATAGGAACGCCTAACGAACTCCCACCTAAGTCCGTGTAATAGCTACACACATTCACAAGTATTAGGCTCTGAGTAATTGTGTTCACCTTTCAAAGTGTTATCCTGTGGATTCACCAAGTTGGATGCTTGCTGTCAGAGGACGTTGAAATGTCTGGCAAAGTCTGTTGCTTTTGAAGGCATGATTTCATTTACTCTTCAAGGCCAGCAAACCAAACAATGTAGTGAGAATGTCAGCTCTGAGGGATAGGTACACCAAGGCTTGCATCCCTAGTAAGCAACTTTCCCATATCTTTAATTATTTAATCAATTTGGCCATAATATGATGGCTGTGTACATATTGATATTACTTTTGTTGGTGGTCCAAAATTATTAGCACACATTTTGACTCTGCTGAAGTCAATGGGCACTTTCATTTTGAAGATTACAATTTCTCTTGCTCTGTAATTATATTTTTCAGAAAAAAAAACCCCATAAAAATATCATAGAGTAAGTAAGAGGTGTAGAAAGCAGTACAAATTGAAGACTGGCTACACAAATCCAAAGTTTTCTTGAAAACATCCCTAAATTATATTTATCAAACCATCCTAAATTCTAAAACAGAGTTTGGGTAGTCTGATTGAGTCATTGTTCACTATTTAAAAGCTATCTACAGCTACACGCCTGTGAAGAAATGTCTGTGTACACATAAAATTTCAACTACCTGCAGAACAAATGGTATGACACATTATTCAAAGGAAATCTGCTTTTTTTTTTTTTTTTTTAAGGTCAAATTAATTCCTGGTACAAACAGAGCAAAGTGAGTGAAATTACTGAGGGATACATTTATTCCTTTGTGATTAATGGGATCTCTGCAAAGTAGCACACCATTATGCTCGCTCACTGATGTTATTTATTACGCGCTGTATGCGACACAATGATCAAGCCAGATTTTTTTTCTGAGATGGTTTGCCATCTAGAAGGGAAACAAGGAAGCTATGATGCTCTGGGAGATGTATGGAAAGGTTTCTACTTTCAGAAGACGTCATTCCAGTTCTTGCATATGCACAGTTCAGGCATACAGAGAATCTCTTTACAAGGGGACTAGAAGAAGCTTTAGATTAGGTCTCTAACATACTGTATCTCAGGCTTGTATTGTTTTATGGTGCCACTGAAGTTGAGAGGTTTGTTTTGTGAGCAAGCAGCACAAGCTTTCACTGAAAAGCTTGTTCCTTCTTTCAGTGAAGGCAATGAGAATTTTGCTCACAGTGCCCTGTAACCATCCTGAATTTATTATCTCCTATAATGATGGGGGGGGGCAGGGGAGAGGAAGAGAGAATTCAGAACAAAATAAAAATATCAAGAGGGGTAGCCGTATTAATCTGTGTACAGCCAAAACAATGAAAGTCCTGTGGCACCTTATAGACCAGAGGTGGCCAAACATGGAACTCAAGAGCCACAGAAGTTGATTATTAAACCTTCAAGAGCCGCACCGAGGCATAGAGCCATATACTTTTACATACTAAATTGATTTGCTGACGTTCTTCCGTGAGCCACACTTTTTCATTCAAGAGACACATGCACTTCCTGAGCCACAGTTTGGCCACGTCTATTATAGACTAACAGATTGCTTCAGGCATAAGCTTTTGTGGGCTCCATGATGCATCTGATGAAGTGGGTTGAAGCCCAAGAAAGCTTACACTTGAAGAAACCTGCTAGTGTATAAGGTATCACAGGACTCTCATTGTTTTGGGTTTTTTTTTAATATATAAAAATATTTACTCCACATTTGTGCAGTGCAATATCCTATAAAATGAAAGTACTTCATTAGATTTTTTCCCCTGCTAATTGTTATAAATGAATTTGTTTTGTTCAAATTGGCACTATGGGGCAAATTTACCAGTATAATTATCTAAATAGGACATCTCATTCCCAGGTCCTTATTTGGACATCCAGAATAACACCTTTCCAAATACAGGCATTAGATTTGAGATTTCAGTACCATTTGGAGAGCCCATCTGTGGAAATGGATGCCCAAACTAAGATTTCTTTCTTTTAAAAGTGGGCTCAGAATATATAGTGTAGTGAGATAACTATAAGACATCATTTAGGACAATCAGTTAGGACAATCCACTTGTGTGCAAACTAAGGGCCAAATTCTGCTTTCATTTACCCTGATAAATGTTGGTTTCAGTGAAATTACTCTGGATTTAGAGAGGTGGAATTTGCCCCTAAGACTATTTTATTTATGTCCTATGACAGCCTGAACAAACCTGATTTTACATTTGGAGTTTTTGCATCCACGGAACCTGTACTGAAGCGTCATCTTAATATATTGAGGGCTTGAGCCTGATCTCAGTTGCAGTGGTGCAATGCAGAAGCAATTTGAGCAAAGTCAATAGATTAGTGTTACACTGATGTAACTCAGAAGAGAATATAGCCTTGCAAGTTTGTCTTCTCTGATGCCCGTTGGTGCAGTATATTTAAGTGTGGTAGAACACATACACCGGTCTGAGGTCTTTCATTGCTAGAACAGAGTCCGCTTGTGTATGGTGTGGGTGAGGGAAATGTAGCATTAGTGTGAGCACTTCTGGAACCTTCACCATGAAGAAGAGGACATATTAAAATCAAAGTAAAATAATAACATCACTGAGTGCTGTAGAGTGCCATAGTCATTGTTATAAGGCCATACTCCTTTCTGATCCTGTAGGCCTTTTGCTTCTAGCATGGATGATAAAGTCAATAGAACTTCCCGGGGCTTGATGCATCACTGGTAGTCCAGTTTTATATGAGAGGAAAATAATTTGGTATTAGACCCCCTATTGTAACCAGGCCTGAAAGATTGGACCAGTCAATAGAGCACTAGACTGGGAGTGTGAGGAGCAGTGGGCTTATTATTAGGTCTTCCACTGACTTGCTGCGTGACCTTCGGCAGGTCACAACACTTCCCCACTCTCCATTTCCTCAGTCTTTAATTTCCTGGCCTCCACTGGCAGAACTTCATTGTCTTCAATCTGAGCACTGAATGAAAAATGGCTTCACAATCAGGAGTGTGACCTTATCAAAATTAAGTACAATAATCACACAAGACACTGCAATATTTTAACTGCTTAAAGATAGTAAGTGAGGCTTAGCTAGATTAAATGACTTATCCATGTCATCCACCTTTGAGAATTAATAGTCCTCCATAAGTGCTAAATGTGAAGAATTATTAGCTACTAATTGTTATTATTAGTCTAGGCCCTTGAAAAAACACCTCAATGGTACATATTAATGAATTATAAATCATTCTGGGCTCCTCTCATCCCCCTCTACAGTGCTGTTTTTAGTTTCCAGGTAGCTTTTTAAGGAATGAACAACTGCTTCGGCGCTGATGGAATGTTCCATCAGGAGAAAAAAATGAACCCACTCAGCAGTCATTGAGGATGCTAAAGCATTTGGAGAGGAGGGCAGTTGGGAGCAGTCACCAACAGCAAAACAGAAGTGCCTCAGAGCCCTGGGGAAATGCTGGCTGTTGACTTGCTGGTGGTGGCGGGGGCCAAAGAGTGCTTTACAAGCAGGGTCAGGTAGAGGAGCTTGACTCGAGAGTCAGCGAGGAAGGGAGACAGGCCAGAGGCTTTTTGTAGGTTGACATCCAAAGAATGGGGGTGGGGAGTTGAATTCCTTAACAATGTGAATTTTAAAATCGTTTCCTGAGTTAGAGGTTAGGCAAGGGAGAGGAGGACCCAGAGATCTTCCAAACAGAAAGCAGCTTTTGTTAAAGCATTTGGCCTAAAGTGGTTGGGGGTGGGGTGAGGAGGGAAAGTGCTGGCATATTTTTGGTTCTATGCCTTGGACAACATTGTTTTTTAATCCCAGTTTTTATTTTTCAAAATAAAATTATTGTGAGGCAGCAATAATGACGAAGAAGAGATTTGAAATCTGGTTGGCTTTTATGCCCCCTTTTTCTGCCATTAAATGCTCAGTATCTCCTTTATTATACATTACCATCAGCTCCAAAAGCCAGGAATGCAACAAGATATGTTTATACTTATTGATCCTTTTTTAGGGAGATTGTTTTCATGAAAGTTTAATTCACCTTTTTTAGCCTATTGGCTACATGTTTTATCCGGCTGCTTTGTGAAAAGCTAATCCAGCAATAGGGTTTAGTTTTCCTGGTGTAACTTTTCAGAAATTGTATATCGGCATAGCTGCCTCACGGCAGGCAGCTTATGGCAGGGTGTCACATGTCAGAAAGATGAAAAGACCTCCAAATCTGGGCTGCACCACAAACTTGTGTCCCCGATTCTTGGACATCTCTCGTTTTCTGCACTTATACGTATCAGGAAGGCAATTTCAAAGCCAGAATGCTGCAAACTTTTATCTTGTTGATGACACATGACCTCAGTTCAGGCCTGCATGGACAATCAAATGTGAAACAAAGGTTGCCTTTTTTTTCTCCCCTGCCCCTCCACCCACTTGTCCCTGTTGTCTGCTTCCAACTGCAATATGAGCCTGGATCCTGAGCCCAGTGTCCAGATTAGAGATTGTTGACTCAGATTTAGTGGTGAAACTTGAGCCAGACCCTGTTGATGGCACAGCCTTGAAGGAGCAGGTTTACTTAAAGCCAAAAGAGAGATTACATGTCAGACAAGAGCCTGGCTTTTCTTTATCACAAACTTCCTGCTCTGCCTCCGTTTTAATAGTTTCAAAAAAAAAAGAAAAAAAAGCCCACTTTCAATTCCTTCTATATGGTGTCATAAATCAGGAAATTAACAAGTGTGTAGCTGGCCTTTGCCACAGTGAAAGACAATGAGGTTTCTGTGTTTTTAACCAGTGGGTAGCACTTAACATGATCAATGGCGAGTGCCGCGCAGAAAGGATGAAAAATGGGGGCTTGGTCTCACCACTTACAAGGTATTTCTCATCATCCAGGCAGACTGCTTTTATGAGAATATGACATGCCCTGGAAGCTTGCTCTCCATTTTGCAGGAGAGTCATTAACAGAAATCATTACATCTTTTTTTTTAACTTTGGCATGCACACTGCTTTTCCTTGGCTTCTGATTTCATCCATCTTTCAGGCACTTCGTGCCTTTGGTAATTTATGTGTAAGATTTTTCCAACCCTCCAAATGTTTTTCCATTTGGCAAACTCTGTCCTGAAGCCTCCACATAATGTAACTGTAGAGTTTTCTTGTACTTGAAAACATGAGCTCTGCTAGCACAAAGATGCATCTGATACATGTAATCCTCTGTATCAGTGCTATGTGTTTTTGAAACCAACAGTCAAAGGGGTTGTACGCTCCAATAAGGCCTTACAAACTTTGTTGCTCTAGTCCTCTATATTATGCACCATGGAAAGAGGTCTATTACAGGAGTTGGTTTTTTTTAAATGTAGCTTTTGGAAGCTTCAGAATACCATATGGAGAACTATTTTATCCTACTGCTGGTGGCTTTTGCAGTACTGACTATAAATTAGATAATTATTCTTATGCTTGATTCCATATATTATTATTCAGACTTGTCATCCCTTACAGCAAAGTCCTACAGAACTGAATAGAAATTGATAACCTTTCCAACATCCAGACTGTAACAGAAAACTGTCTCTCTGTGGTAGAATTCTATAGGATGACTAAGAAACAAGAGGAAGGATTTCATTCACATTAGTTTCTAGAGCTTTCTAAGTAATTTTTCTACAACGCTCCTGGTTTTATCCCTATTAAATCCATGGGATTTTTTCCACCAGGGATGCTCATTAACAGATGTTCAGGCTGGGATCTTCACAGGAAGCTAAGAGAGTTAGTGTTCAAATGCCATTCAGTTTCAGGAGAACTGAGAACCTAAGTGCCTTTGAAAATCTCACGTATAGTAGTAGCAGGAGAAGTGATTGCTGAGAGCCTGGGTTGACTGGAACCATAATCCAGCCTGACACAACATTCTTCAGGAAGGCATAGCTTGCAGATTTTAGGAAATAGCCACTGAGTGACATCCAAAAATGTTATCGTTAAAAAGGGGCGAATACGATCAAGATAAGACAGATGGTTGTCTTCCAATCTAGACTCATGGGAAATTAGAGGAGGCTGATGAACAGGTAGAGGCACAACAACAGCGATATACACACATATATAAAATATCACTGTGTCTTGTACAAGGTTTCCCTATAAAACATTTCAATTTCTCGAATTGAATTGAACAGATGAGAAAATGGGCTCAGTTAAACAGGTAACAGACCAGACTACTTTTACTTAAGCAGTACTTAGATTAATGTTAATAAGGGATTTACGTGGAAAGGATGGCTGGATTGGGCCTAACATGTGTCCTTTATACTGGGACACACCAAATCACTTACACCTGTCTATATACTGCTTGGTAAGCCCAGATATAAAATATAAACATGTATACCAGGGGTTGGGAACCCCTAGCATATGTGCCAAAGCTGGCACGCAAGCCTGCTCCTAGTGGCATGCAGGGCTCTCAGCCCCACAGTGCCACTCTAGCACTGCATGGTCTAAAGCAGCAGCTCCAAGCCTGGTGGCTGCTCCTCCCACCCTGCTGGACCCGTGCTGTGAGCACAGCATGCAGTGGGACGGAAAGCAAAGCACTGCGCCTGGTGCTGCTCCCTCCTGCAGTGCAGCTTTTGTCCCGCCATGCCCACAGGAGGAGAGCAGAAGAGAGAGCACAGCTGTGAAGCGCAGTGAGTCTGCCTCTTCCATCCCACTGTGTTCACAGGAGAAGGGGGCCATCAGGGAGCATGGAGCTGCTCTCTCTCTCTCTCTGAGCTGGCTACCTGGCCCCTTCCTGTGAACACAGCGGGACAGAAGCAGCAGAGCTGCGCTCTTTCTTCTGCCCTCCTCCCATGGGCACAGTGGGACCAAAGCCACACCACAGGAGAGGGCCAGAAGGAGCGGCCGCCAGGCACTGTGCTGCACCTTCGGTCCTACTGCCTTCACAACAGGAAGAGAGAGGAGTCCCCGTGCATGGCTCTTCCACTTCCATCTGGTGGCTGTGCTCACAGGAGAGGTGAAGGCGCCAGCAGAAAGGGAGGAACAGCCATCGGGCACAGAGCTGCTGCTTCGGCCCCAATGACTTCTTTGGCCTGTGCTCCCTCCCTCACCTAAGGAGGCAGGGGATGGAATGAGGCCCGTAGGCAGGGCCGGCCCTGGAGGGAGGTGAAAGGGGCAATCAGCCCTGGCCCTGTGGTTTTCTGGGCCCCACGCTGTCCTGCCACGGGCAGGGCAGCACGGGGCCCAAACTGCTGCCCCCATGGCCATGCTTTCAGCCCTCCCTTGTGCTCTCAACTGCCTTTGGCACGTTTGGCTGGCTCACCAAAAGGACAGGGAACTGCCAGTGCAGAGGCAGAGTGGGCTGTCCCAGAGGCCAGGCTTCACGCTGCCACCCCTCCCCAGGCTGGCTGGTCTGCCGTAGGGTGGGGAGCAGCAGCCCAGAGGTGGGGTGGGAGAGTGGAGCCTGACCCCCCTGGGCCGGCTGGCCCCGTTCCCCAGTGTGGGAGGGGGTGAGGGCGAGGGGGGCCCCACACAGGCTGATCGGCCAAGGGCCCCCTACAGACAGCTCTGCCATTAGGGCTTATGGGGCTGCACACTGTGCTCAACGGCATGTCAGCCCTGCCAGGCCAGCCCCACTGGATCCTCAGGGGGCGTGGTGTGCGTGCTGGCTTCCAGCTACACCTTTCAATTGATGCCTTTGTTCCCAGGCTCTCCCCATCATGTGGCCCAGAGCTGCTGAGACCAACAAAACTGCCATCCAGGCTTGCTTTCTGTCCACACTGCCCGGCTGCTCCGCCATGCTGGACCTGCTCTTCTGGTTGGCCCAGTGGTGAAGTGGGGGCTGAAGCAGTGGCCTCTCAGACAAAGGCTGCTCTTCCCTGATAGAAGTGGTGCTCTGGGTGCCAAAGCTCTGCCAGTCTCCTTTTCCAGCCATATTCCTTTCTTCTGTGTGCCTTGGAGACAGTCTTAGAGTCAAGGTAAATTGACAAAAATGTCTGCTTCTAAGAAAGCAAAGATAGATGCCCATTCATTTCAACCTTTCTGGACTGATAAATTTAGATTTATTCCAAAGAAGGACTGTGCCATTTGCACTTTCTGTTGTGAAAGTGTTGTTTGTCTCACATCATGTTCAGCGACATTTTCAAACAAAGCATGAAAAAGCCTTTCTTGATGAAGCTGACAAGACCGAATCAATCAAAAGGGCAGTAGCAGGATATGAAAAAAGAAAACAGTATTTTTAAATGCTTAAGTGTCAGTAAAAATCAAGGCACTGAGGGAAGTTACAAAATGGCACAGTGCATTGTAAAAAAATGGGAAGCCATTTACAGATGGGGAATATATAAAGTAGGCTTTCCTCAGCGTTTTAGAGGCACTGTTTAATGAGTTGCCAAAAAAAGACACAAATTGTAATGAGAAGTAAAGCACTGCCTGTCTCTGCCAGAACAACTGAGAGATGTATAGGTGAAATGGCAGAAAACATTCATGGAAAGCAGACTACTATGCTGAAAGATGCAACAGTGTTTAGTGTGTCGATATAAATGACGTGTCCGCGTGGCAATTGTTGCAAGATACTGTGCTGCTGGTGAAATCCAAGAGGAACTTTGTTGCCTAAAGTCCCTGCATGGCACAACAAGGTGTGGGGGGGTGAGATATAGCAGAAGCTTTTGTAAATCATTTTGAAGAATGAAGAGTCAGCATCAGAAAAATATTTTGTGTGACAACAGATGATGCTCCAGCCATGGTTGGAAAACAACAGCGATTTGTGAAGTTACTTGAAATTGGCAATCCAATAGACAGATTTCAGTGTACCATACATCAAGAGAACCTGTGCACTAAAATTTCAAATTTGGAGCTTAACACTGTGATGAGCATAGTGGTGCAAACTGTGAATTTCCTTATTACCTGATCTGCTTTGACTCACAGACAATTTCAAGTACTTCTAGAAGAGATGGACAGTGATTATAATGTCATTCCGCTTCACAGCAGTGGTCATGGCTAAGTTGTGGCAAAGTTTTGGCTTGGGTTAGCTGTTTTGTTGCAATTAAGGCCATTTTGTTAGAAAAAGGACAAAATTTCCCTGAAATGGAAGATGACAAATGGCTCTGAAAGTTCATGTTCCTAATTGACAGCACTGATCATCTAAATGAATTTAACCTGTGTCTCCAGGGTGAAGGGCAAACACTTCTGGATCTTTATGAAATCTTGAAGGCATTTGTTGCAAAACTAGCAGTTCTTTTTCTTGGGATATTCAGTCTGCAACTTTCTGCTACATCCAACGCAGAAAAAAACTATCAACATATTTCACTGTAAGTGTTAGTGATATTGAACTGTACATGCAAGAACTGGAATCAGACTTTTTCTGAGAGATTTCCAGCAATTTGGCCCAGTGTTTTCTTTTCTAATGACACCTGAAAAGTTCACCAAAAGCAGCATGGATTTGTCTTTGTTGCAGTGGATGGCTGTTGAGAATCTTGAAATCAAATCATAGGGCTGGAAGGGACCTCATGAGATCATCAAGCCCAACCCCCTGGGAATTGAACCCAGGACCTCATTGAGTTAAGAAGGGCAGAACTGTGGGCATCAGAGTTTAAAGATCCGTGCTATACGCTTGAAGTTACTAAGAGTGATCATGGGGCCTCTGTTCCAACATGTTGGATGGCCCTGCCAGTGAAATTTAACTGTTTAAAGAAAATTGCATTTGTATTGCTTTCAGCATTTGGATCCACATACCTGTGTGAGCAGGTATTTTCACACATGAAGCCTGTCCTCTGCCCCTCTTGGAGCCAGTTAACAACAGATCACTCAGAAGCATGTGTGCAGCTTAAAGTAGCCAAATATGTACTGGCCATGGGAAAACAGGAAGGAAAAGCAAGGGCAAGGATCACACTAAAAAATTGAATTTTAATAAGAATGTTAATAAAATTATTTAGTGTTTACATACATAGCGTGATAGTTGTAATCTTGTAGAGACCTGCTTAAACATTAAAATTTATTAGTGGCACCCGATATTGTAAAATAGTGTGAATCAAAAAGACTCGGCATACTACTTCTGAAAGGTTGCCTACCCCTAATGTATACAGAAAAGCGAGCTGCATAGTTCTTGGCTACAAATGCTTATCCAAATTAGTGCATTTAAGTGGAATTGACATGGGAAGAGCTATAGACATTTTGCTTATGGATGGGCAGCTTCTGCCTTCATCTGGTGTAAAACCATTGACTTTGACAGATTCACACTGGTGTGAGAGCAGAGAAGTTGTTAGCGTTAGTGAATTTTTAAAAAGTGGCAGGAATATGAAAATAGAGGGCATCAGGGGGCCAAGTTCTTCTTTCACTTATATCAATGATGATCCAGAGCAACTACAGTCATGTCAGTGGACTTGTTCTCTCTGCACAGTGGAGCAGCAGAAAGCAGAATTTGCCTCTTATTGCACGCATTTCATTTTTCATTCTGCCAAATTACAGTGACATCCCTCTGGAGAGACACATGACATTCACATTAATAGCAAAACACTTCATTGTGATCAGTGCTATTACAATGAATTAATTAATTTTATGTCACTTAAAACTATTCCCTGACTAAATCACATTAAGAGTATCACAGGCATAGACATGAGAAACATTTTCCTCTTTAGTAATTTACTTCCTCTTAAGTGATGTTTATCTCATTTGATTGATAGAGTAACCTGCTCAATTATCAACAGACATTAGAAAATAATATCCAGCCAGTGAGGAAATGAAATGTAAGGGGAATGCTACACAGTAGGCACAATGACATGGACATAGCAGGATTTAGCCTCACCTAGCACATCAGACTGCAGTATGCCACTGCAGCATTTTCCTATTTATGTATTTTGTTTTGTTTTGTTTTTCATGGCCTGAATGATTTTACTGCTCTCTCAATCTCCCCCACACTGCGTCCAATTTGCTCCTCCAGAGCTAATCGACTAGTACAGCAGGTCACCACCCCTGCTGAAATCAGCCAACAAGCCGACCAGAACCCCAGCAGATGTTTGCATTTTACAGGCCAAATGAGAGCTGAACAACCAGCACCACAGATGTGGAACCTAGCCACTTGATACTAGGAACACACAGCACTGTCCTGGCCAGCCGTGCTGGGGCTTCCAGAGGAGCAGAAGGTCTGAGAGAAACTAATTAGCCTGTAGAGCCAAGATGCTGGCCCACGTTCCATCATTCTGGTGTATGCAAGTCTTTTAATGAAGCACTGCATGAGTGCAATCAGATGAGGTTGTCTCTAAGTTCACCTCTGAGTCTGGCAGTCACCTGAGTTCATTATGTTCCCTTAATGTGCCAGCATGCCATGTGGAGGTTCTGCCACTTATCGCCGGCTGGATCAACGGGACTGAAAGGTTGCTCTCATTACTGCAACCGGAAGAGTGCCTGAAACTGAAATGCTTGAGATGGAAGAATGAGTCTATAACCCTGAAACAATAGAGAATACACTTGTATTTATTGATGACAGCGATGTCTAGTAAACAGTTAAGATTCACTGCCCTCTGGGGAAAGCCAGAGAAACTGAAGATGCTGGGGCCAGTACAGAACACAGCTTTCTTGTTCATGGTACATATTACGTTTCCTCCTGACAAGCAGAATAATGTTGTGTTCTCTACTGTGAGAGAGGATAGAAAGGCATGCTTCATGGTTAAGTGACACGCCTTTAATCCCTGCAGTTTCCACAATCCCAATAATTTCTATAGTACTAGGACTGATGTAACATTAAAGTATCTTTCAAAAATCCAAGGAAACATTAGTGGTCAGTATACACTAAAGTGCATGGTATAGCCCCAAATGGACCGGCAGCATCACAGCTGATAACATTCATTTTCAGGATGGATTTTTCTTTGTGTCATTAAAATAATTGAAGCTGTCGAAATGGAGACTTTTAGTCCCAGTGAGTCTGGACTTAATGGCATTGCTTGTGGCTCCCAAGGGCAGTAACTAGTGGACAGATCACATTCTGCACCCCAGGATGCCGTTAGAAACAAAGAATGACATTATTGAAGACCACATTTGCAGTGTAGATAAAAACCACAATCTAAACACAACTGATTATTACATGCCCTGACACCCTGAAGCAATGTATTTACAAAGGGGCTTTTAAACACAAAATAGCTACCCAAAGACAGTAGCAAAGAGGCACTGATCCACCAGGTGCTCCCTACACAAATACTCTTAGCTCACCAGTGAAAGACCTTCTCCACTGCATCTGAGCTCATGTGCCTCATTTCTTACTGAGTTCCTTGCATGTCATTCTTGAAATCCCAGCCAGGCAAAGCCTTGGCTCTTCGACCAGCTCTGTAAAGCCCCAGGAACAAAGTCTGGTCTTTGTGGGCACAATGGTGATGGTGGTGGTGCTTAGCATTTGAGCCAGTGTAGGAACTCCCATCTCTGGATTGCCCTCTCTCTAAACCCCTTGTTGAAAATAATTTATTTTCAACTGAAAAGCAACTGAATCATAGTTTGATTTTTTAACAGCTGCTTTCTTGTTAAACATAAAGCAAAAGCCTGTCTTTTGTTAAGTTGTATTATCCCTGGTGAAGTGTTTGCCAGGCTCTAAATTGTGCAGCTGCAGAAAACCTTTAGCACTAAGGCTCCACCAAGCGGTGCTGCCTTGCATGTGTTTCATGGGCCGAAGATAGTCTGGCAGTGCCAGCTCCGTTCATCTGGGGCAGGGATGGCTGCATGGAGACAAACTGAGTGCCAGGGAAATAAAGCAGCATCTGCAGTTATCTGTGAGTCAAATGCGTGCTGGCTTCTGCCTTTACAAACCCTGAAAGCTTCTGATGTGTGTCATTGCCTTGCCTGTTCTGATGATGCAGGAAAAGAGCACAAATGTTGTCTCTTGGCCACCAGGTGTCAGCAGTGGGCTAGCGAGGCTGTTGCTCGGTAAAAGGCCTACATTGTCTTCAGGAATGCCTGCTGCAAATCCCTATGGACAGATTCCTGGCTGAGGACGACGCCTTCCTTATTATTCACACAAGTGGACTTTTGGATCGCTCAAAGCATTGTGTAGACTTGCTGTTCTGGCTGGGTTCTGGCTTGTGACGGTGACGGTTAAAGGTTGAAAAGGGACCCTTGCTTTTTTTTTAAAAAGGAGCATTTACCCTACTCACATTCACAATTCTGATAGAAGACCCGAGACTAGAGAAACTTGGAAGGCCCTTCTACAGCTGTGTTGTGCGTTTTGTTTCTTATCGGCATGACTGAATCGCCAACTGAATTAGAGGTGGCTAAAGCGTCTCCTTTGTAGGAGAAAAGCAGAGTCACAATCAGACACACAAAAGGATAACATTCTCAATAAACCCTAGTAACCCGCACCCTGCATTTTCCCAATTGTTTACGCCCACCGTCTCCACATCATCTATGTACTGTGGGTTTTGTGCGTTTTCTCAGCCACAATTTTCTCTGTTTAGTTTTATAAAGCACCTTCCTGTGTAATCTTTCTATACACCCTTCTCAAATATTGGGCATGAATAAAATATATGAGTTAAAAGCAGTAACAACTGCACTTAACTGCATGTTATACATTAAGGGTGGACTTCTCCAAAGCAGCCAGCCCTTTGAAAAAAATAGATGAGTTTTGGATTCCTAAATCACTTATGTACTTGTGAAATCCCCACCCTAATGGCCAGCTTCTGAGCTGGCACAAATTAGCATCATTCCTTTGACTTGGATCCACATCTGGTGAAGATTGAGAGTAAAATACATAACATGTAAAATAAATCTCTTTTTATATGTAGGGGTCAGGAAACAATAGAGTGACTTATTGGTTTCTAAGGTATGTCGAAATAAATGGAGAACCATATTTTGCTGCTCTGTAAGGTTATTTATTATATCTAGAGAGATGCCAGATCCCAAAGCAGTATTCCTGACTCCCTAGGTAAGGAATAGCAAGCATGTTTCTTGACTGTCCTTCATTATGAAAACACAGCCTGATTTCAGAGCTAAATTTCCATCTGCTGTGCACAAACAGGGGGTTCTCCCCACTGTGATTGTTAGGGACTAAATAATACATTCAGGAAAGCTGAGAGTCTAGAAACCAAGATTATGAAAAAAATCATAATATGGTTTAGAGAAAGGGGCAAAATTGTGCAGTCATTTATACATGAAAAGACTCCTTACTCACATGAGACAGATCTGCAGGGTTAGACCTGTTAATACCACATGACTTCGTGATGGTTCTTCTGTTGGCTTGTGTTTGCAGTTTTGTCACCCATGCAATAAACTGCTGATCATCCAGATTAATCTTTGGGGCTGATTAAGAACTGTGATGGTAAAAATTATGCGTCTCCTTCAGTGCCCAGTGACATCAGTGGAAAGATGCCGATGGATTTCAATGAACTCTGGATCAGACCATGTCACCTGCTTTGTCTAATCCTCCTGCACAATTCATGTGTAACTAAGGAAACGTCCCATTCCAAAATAAAAAAAACATCTTGTTTGTGACACAACAGGAACCATAAACATGTTTCCAAGGTTATAAACTTGCTGAGGTCCACCAAAGGATGGGTCAGGTGACAAAAATGTTTATCTCCATACAAGTAATTAGCATCTGAAGAAAGAGATAAAGTCCCCCAGCTCTCTGAGGACACAAAGGGGCCACTGAAGTTTAAGCAGAACTGCCCTTATATTTTGCTGGGGACTCCTCTGTAAAAATGGATTGTGTGGTATTATTCCATATAACAGAACTCGTGCAAAATAATTATTTTGACATGAAATTATATGACTGTTATTTCAATTAGTTAGCTTGTGCTGCACCCTGAAGATGTAAGATGCTAAATATCAACCATAAATGCCTTTTGGAATGGTCTTGTTTACTGTATTCTTGAAATGGAGCAGTCCAGGAGCTGAAATGGAAAAGTCTATGTGCAGTTAGTTCCACAGCAATCCTGGAGAAAGAATGCCAGACTTACCAAGAGGGAGGCAATTTATTCAACCTTCTTCTCTTTCCAGCCTCCGGTTAATGTTCCCAGCACTCAGAATCTTCCTGCACTCATGAAACGCTTGCTTTTCACTCCCATATCCCCATCTTCTTCCCATTTAAAGCAGGAATACAACTGATCCTGCTCTCTGGTTCTTACCTGGCAAAGTGGTGCCACAGGCAAACAAAAGAATAAGGACAATGGACTTTAAAAACCCCCCAGACTTTAATAAATTCAGAACTGGTAGATAAGGTCCCACGGGAAGCAGATCTAAGGGATAAGGTGTTCAGGAGAGCTGGCAGTTTCTCAAAGACAATATTAAAGGTGCAGCAGCTAACTATCCCGGTGCTAAGGAAAGATAGGCAGAACAGTAAAAGGCCAAGACGGCTGTAACAGAAGATATTCAATAACCTGAAAATCAAAATGGAATCTTCCAAATCATGGAAACATGTACAAGCTACTAAGGATGAGCACAAAATAACAGACAACAACAAAAAAGTGAAGTTATTTAGTGTGTTTAGTGTCTATTTTGTTTTAATCTTCACTAAAAAGGTTGATTGGCAACCAGTAACGAGTGGTGCGCCCCAGAGGTTGGTCCTGGGGCCAGCTCTGTTCAACATTTTCATTAACGATCTGGATGATGGGATAGATTGCACACTCAGTAAGTTTGCAGATGACACCAAGCTGGGGGGAACGGTAGACATACTGGAGGGCAGGGACAAGATTTAGGGAGACCTTGAAAAATTGGAGCAGTGGGCCAATAGCAATCCCATGAGGTTCAACGAGGACAAATGCAAAGTCCTGCACTTGGGACGGAAAAACCCCATGCACTGCTACAGGCTGGGGAACATTCAGCTAAGTAGCAGCAGTGTAGAAAGGGACCTGGGGGTCATGGTGGATGGGAAGCTGGATGTGAGTCAGCAGTGTGCTCGTGTTGCCAAAAAGGCCAATGGCATACTGGGCTGCATCAGAAGAAATGTTGCCAGCAGATCGAGGGATGTGATCATTCCTCTCTATTTGGCACTGGTGAGGCCGCATTTACAATACTGTGTCCAGTTTTGGGCTCCCCACTGGAAAAAGGATGTGGACAAATTGGAAAGAGTCTAGTGGAGGGCAACAAAAATGAGCAAGGGGCTAGAGCACAAGATGTATGAAGAAAGACTGAAGGAACTACACTATTTTAGCCTGTAGAAGAGAAGACTGAGTGGGGATTTGATAGCAACCTTCAACTACTTGAAGGGATGCTCCAAGGAGGATGGAGCTTGGCTGTTCTTGGTAGTGACAGAGGATAGGACAAGGAGCAATGGTTTCAAGTTGCAGCTGGGGAGGTTGAGGCTGGATATTAGGAAAAACTTTCTTACTAGGCGAGTGGTGAAGCATTGGAATGGGCTACTTAGAGAGGTGGTGGAATCTCCGTCTTTGGAGTTGTTTAAGGCCCAGCTGGACAAAACCCTGGCTGGGATAATTTAGTGGGAGTGGTTCTGGTTTTTTGGCAGGGGGTTGGACTAGATGACTTCATGTGGTCCCTTCCAACCCTATGATTCTATGATTATAACCAGATTCTTAACACAATTAGTAATAACAGAAGGGGGAAGGAACAAACACAGAATAGAGAAAGAACAAAGTAAAGAACATTTAGATAAATTAGATGCATTCATGTCAGCAGAGGCCAATTAAATTTGCCATGGGATACTTAAGGAACTGGCTGAAGCAATCTCAGAACCATTTGCAGTTATCTTTGAGAACTGTGGAGGATAGGTGAGGTCCTCACAGGATTGGAGAAGGGCAAACACAGTACCTGTTTTAAAGAAGGGGAAAAAAAAGACTCCAGGGACTTATAGACTAGTCCACCTCACCTGATCTTTGGAAATGTACTGGGACAAAATATTAATCAATTTGTTAACACCTTGAGGCTAGTAGGAAGACAAATAATAATCACATGCAATTGTCAAGAACAAATCATGCTGAACCAACCTAATTTCTTTCTTTCACAGAGTTACTGGCCTAGTGGATGAGAGGAAGCAATTGATGATTTATCTTGGCTTTAGTAAATCTTTTGATGTAGTCACCATGACATTCTCACAAGCAAATTAGGGAAAGGTTGGCTAGATGCAGCTACTATAAAATGGGTGCACAAGGGATGAAAAGTCTTACAATGTTTCATGGTCAACCTGGCATGGGGCGGGGATGGACATTCCTAGTAGGATCCCACAGATGTCTGTTCTGGGTCCAGTACTATTCAATATTTTCATTAATGACTTGGAGTGGAGAATATACTTATCATATCTACTGTGGCTGAAAGTAAACTGGGTAGGGCTGCAAGCACTTGGAATACAAGGTTGAGGGGAGACCTGATAACAGTTTACATATAAGCTAAGGATTTGTCTGAAGAAGATGGCTATCAATTGTTCTAGATGTTCACTGACAGTAGGCCAAGAAGTAGTTGGCTTAATACACTGGTGCTGGAACCAGGTTAGGGGTGGGGCTATGGGTCTGGGGTCATGGCACCACATTTTTGACAAAAGAAACTTAAGCACAGAATTTGTGTCCTCCACAGACATGTTTTTGCCTGGCAGAATATTAGATTCCACTGGGGAGGTACTCCAGTTACACCTTCATCCACCAGGGCCTGCTATAGTACCAGAAGCGGTTAGCTGGCCCACTGCTGGAGCAGCCAGCCCTAGAGATGGTGTTGGCTCCCAAACTTCGACAAAGTTCCAGTGCTTAGGGCCAGATCAAGGCCGAGGGAGGCGGGCCCTGGGGCTGCTCACCCTTGTGAGCCTCCCGGATGCGGTGGTGCACTGCCTTGGGAGGGGCTGCGGGAGGGTCTGCAGGTCGGCGCTGCTGTGGGAGGCTGGGGGGCCACAGCCAGCACTGTTGTGGGGGACTGGGGAGGCCACGGCCAGTGCTGCTGTGGGGGCTAGGGAAGGCTACAGCTGGCGCTGCTGCGTGGGGCTGCGGGGCCTGCAGCTGGCACTGCTGGGGGGGGGGGGGGGCCCCACCAACTGGAGCTGCTAGGCATGGCTGTGGAGAGGCCCTGTGCCAGAGGCAGTGCTCCGCGGTACTCCAGTGGCCCCCACAATGTGAGGCCTCTGTGTACGGGTGTGGAAATCTGCCCCTGCCAATGCCTTTCGCTTAACCTGCATAAAGGGCGGTTTAAGTCTGATATTAGAAAAAAACTTAATTATAAGGATAGTTAAGTATTGGAATAGGTTCCCAAATAGTGGCATCCTATCACTGGAGGTTTTAAAGAACAAGTTGTTTGTGCCCGATGATAGGTGACCACTTGCCTGGGCACCCCATTTGCCACCCCCTCCCAAGCACACACTAAAACCCCTTATGGACAGTGTAGGGGGCTCTGACCTGGAATCTGGGAGACTACAGACTAGCATAACTCAAAAGTACTGACCTCATAGGAAGTTATGACCCACCTAGGAATCTGGACCCACCTGGAAATCGGGTCCCACTTAGTCATTTATGACCCACCTAGAATTTGGGACCCACCTAGGAATTTATGACCCCTCCTGGGAATTTGGGACCCACCGGGGAATTTATGACCTGGGAATTTGGAACCCACCTAAGAATTTATGATCCACCTGGAAATTTGAGTCCCACCTAGGAATTCAAAAAACTTAACTAAGAAATAAACAACTTAACTCAATCGTTCGAACTACTAATATGACCCTCCCCTAGTATGGGAAGAGACCAGGAAACACTGAGCTAAAAATCCTATAAAAAGCAGCTGCCAACTGGCAGAAGTTATGGAGGTTCACGTGTTACCCGCGGGAACTGGTCACTCTGACAGATCTCCTGAGGAAAGCTAGCTCGTGTCGTGTCCCTTACCATGCCCCTTGTGTTCATGCTGCTGGTCAGTGGTGCCTGGGTTGTGGTACGTATATAAAAATCCCCTACGAGTACTTTGCAGTTTGTTTTACCTTGCAATTTTGTTTCATTGTGAATACCTAGCAGTTTCTCTTTGTTGCAAATACCTTGCAGTTTTGCTGTGTTACTTATATAGATTTGCTACCTCAGTTAGTCTTGTAAGATTGCTGTTTTAGTTGTTGATTGCTACCTCAATTGATACTTTGAAACAAGTGTTGTTACTAAGCTGTCACTGTGATTATCCATTGAAAAATTTTCCCTGTTGTCACGCTAAATAAATGAACCCATTTCTCAGTTAGAACTACTGAGTCCGGTGTCTCCTTCTCCCATCGCAGTTGGGAACCAACACATGTTAGAGAAACACCTGTCAGGGTGGTCTTGGTTTATTTGATTTGGCCTCAGCATGGAGGGCTGGACTAGATAACATCTGAAGGTGTCTTCCAGCTCTAATTTCTATGATTACATGATCTGTTGCTTAATTGTGTTTGGTAGTTCTGGACAGTATTGAGGTCTTGGTCAGTGTTAGCCATTCCTTTCCTAGCCAGTGTCTATTTTGTGCTTTGCGACCAGTGCACTGTACAAATACAGAACAAAGAAACTGTCCCTGCCCCACAAAACTTCCAGTGTAAGCATGAGAGAAGAGATAGCAGATGGATTGAGGTAGATGAGGGCACTCAAGGAAACAATAAGTATTGACTTATTGTTTCCTTGAGTGCCCTCATCTACCTCAATCCATCTGTTACCTCTTGTCTGCTCAGATGAATAAGGGTTCACAGGGTTTGGCCATAAGTGATTTAGGCAAAACAACTTTGCTTTACTACACAACTATAACAGACAGAGATGGATAACAAGAATGATTAAAGGCGGGAAGACACTGCTGTATGAAGAGAGCCAGAGAACAGGACTGTGTGGTTTACAAAGGAGAGGAAGAGGGCTGTAACAGAAGTACTGGGTGGAATGGTACACAGAAGATAGATTGGAAACTCCTGTTTACATCCTCAGAACAAAAGAACAAGAGTGCACTGTGTGAAACTAAAAGGAAATCTATTAAAAACCAACAAAAGCTTGTTTTTTAAACATGCTATGTAAGTTACCTCTGGGACTCACTGCCAGAAGCTATTAGGGCCAAGAGAGGACCTCCAGAAGGATTTGGCTTTTATATAAGCAATTAGAAGGTTTATGGCTATGCTATAAGGATACTATCCTTTGCACTTCAGGGCACAAGCCAGCCATTAACTGACAGGTTAAGAAAGTTCTTTAACTGTCTACTAAGGGTTTCTTTGCACCAGCTAATTGCCATTGGCAGAGACAAAATACAGGACTCAATGGACACATGAGGTGCAGCAATTCCTATGTCCCAAAGGAACACCATTGATGTTTTGGGGACTATTTTTCTGAGTAAAGCCAGTTTGATTTAGTCTTTACAATATCCTGTAATAGACCTTTATGTCACTGTTGGCATCCTGCAGACTTTCCGCTGTCCCATGCCCTTATATTTATAACTCATCAATGAAGTATAAGCAGCACACGACAGAGGATGGTAGTGGTGCAATTATTCCCTTGTGTCACAGTAAAAGCATCATAACTCACCTGTTGGCAGCAAATGTACCAGAGAACATTGTAGAAAAATTATGCCTGATATGGATCGCTGGTTTAATAATAAAAAGGAAACAAATTTGGACTCTCAGCTATGAAAAGTTAATAACCTTTATGGCAGACAGAGCATGAAATATACTGTCAAAAAAGTGCCCAGAATATAGCTGTCTTCCTACAGATCTTTAATCACAGTTAGGAAAGATATTGCAATCCCATGGAAAATCTTTTGGGACCATACTGTATTAAGATTATGTATCACCGTGGGTCAGCAAGAGTATGCAATTCCAGGTGGAAGAGGGATCACAACTCCTCCAGGAATCAGACCTAGTGGGGGCTGATTAAGGTGAATCCCATAGCTCTGAATGCCTCCAGAGAGGCATCATCACCCCATGCGGATGCTTGCTTGGGTTTTCCAGAGGACAACAAAGAAAGGGCTTTTGACCTAAAAAGGTGTCAGTTTAAACTGACTCAGGGCCTTCTTTCTGATCCAGCAATCAGACAGGCCCTTCTGTCCAAGGGCCCCTTATGGAAGACTTGGAAAGACTTCAGCTTACTAGGTCCTGATAAGCCCAATGGATGTCCTCTGGGAAGCGTTTAGCATATGTATAGGAATGCTTACTGCTTCTTGTATGTTTTCTTTATAATGCTTTTCCCTCGTTCTTATAAAGCCACTTGCTTAGAAAGAGGTGTGTGCTAACTTGTGTCTGTACCCAGGGCCAAACTGAGGGGGGATGCTCTAGGGCAAATCAGCTTGGGGGGGGGGCCCTGTCTCCCCTATGCTAGGGGATGGGGCGAGCTGGCCCAAAGGCCGGGCCTGTTCCTGCCCCTCCCCTAGGTAGGCCACTCTGCCTCTGGAGGTGCGGGGGGCCAGCCCAGAGGCCAGGCTCTGCTCTCCTGTCTGGTCCAGAGACTGAGCCCCATGCTCCCGCCCCGCCCCTGCTTGCCACAGAAGGCAGCCGGGCAGGTAGGGAGCAGCATGGCAGTGGTGGGGGGCAGGTTCCATGGTGCTCGGGACAGTCATCCCATTCGACCCCCACAAAGGATGGTCCTCACTGCCACCAAGCAGGAGCACACCCAGGCCTGATTTTCAGGCTACGCCTGTGAGTCAGCTGGGTGGGCCATGGCCACTGCTTGCCTCTGGTCATGTGACTGAAAGGAGGACGCTCAGAAAACTGCAGATGCTCCAGGGGCTAGCTAGCGTGACTTGCTACCTAGCAACCAGAGCTTTGGGCAGCTTTCAACCAGTTGCTTTCTGAATGTCTGGTCACATGGCTGGTAGCAGGACGTTCAGGCAAGCAGCAGTCCCAAGACACCCCGTTTGTTGTAGCAAGTGGAGCGGCTGTGATTGAGTGGACTTACTTTCAAAGAGGGTGGGCAGGGGCCCAGCCAGGCACCCGTGTAGTTATGCCTTTGCCACAAATACACAGTTTATAGCACTTGAAGAGAAAGCAAGGCACACATGCTAGGAGACTGACTTACTGGGGATATTGCAGTGTAAGACAGCGGTGTGTGCAGGCTGAAAATCTCCACTCAGGAGAGAGTGGGACAAAGGTCCATGTCCAGAGACAGGTGACGGCTGGAGACCTGACCGGGCACTCCTGCAGCAGACTATGGAAGGGGGATGCAGACGCAGTTACCCTGAAACTGTGACAATAGTGGCAATAGGCCTCACTGTCAAGTAGTTTCACTGAAGACAATGGAACTATCCAGGACAGACAGGCCCCTGAACACGAGGAAGGGTTTGCTTTACTGGGCTAGGACCTACTGCAGTACTTTTTAGCACAGGGGTCTCAAACACTCAGCTCGTGGGCCGCATGAGGTCCTTAAAGCTATTTCCTATGGACAGCAATGACACTATTGTTACCAATATTTGTAATATCATTGTATGAAAAAGTTTCAGTGGTGCAGACCGCGGGGTAATGTACTAGTCCTCATGTGGCCCATGTGGTGATTTGAGTTTGAGACCCCTGTCTTAGCACAAGAGTCTACAGTCCTGAATGCACTTTTGAAGAGAGAGAGTAAGTAGCCATGCACACTCAGGCTCTATTCACCATCAAGCAGAAAGGATTCCTGATGGCCTTGACAGATAGTGATTTTTAATGGTGACTAACTTCTGGTTTTGCAAGGACATTTAGTTGCCTATAGATGCAACTGCATGCTCAATGGGGTTTTCAAATGCACCTGAATGTCTCACTATCCACAGAAATCACTGAGAGTTGATCACCTAGGTGCTTTTGAAAATCCCATTATTTGCATCTTTAGACACCTAAATACCTTTCAAACTCTGGTCCTTATTCATGTTTGAAAATAAGGCTAGCATCAGTTAGACCTTGCAATGCTCATGCAGCAATGCGTACCTGCTTTTTAAAGATCTCGACCTAAAGTATTGATTTGTAGTGTTTAACAGTAATGCAACAACTAAATTTTATGTTGTGTATGTCTCCTATTAGTAGTATTTCAGACAAATTCTGCTCTTAGTTATGCCCATGGAAATCTGGAGTGGTTTCACTGAGCTTCAAGTCAGTGTAGTTATTATGGGTTTCTTGTTATGCAATGGACAGCAAAATTTGGCTGTGCACATGTACAGACACACCACATACTTAGCCTAATGTACTGTGAGCCTCTATCGAAAAGCAAATCCAAAGCCCCTTATCTAAACTATTTGATCAGGAAGCTCACAGCTGAAATCCCGGAGGTCCAGTGCACAGCTTTCTCCCCTTCACCAGCAATGGTGATGGTAAAGTTCCATGGTGCTGTGCCATGATGAGGAAATGATATAAGAGAACAAGAATTGGTGATTGAGGAGAGAGATAGGGGCACACCAGATCAAGATTTCTTGTGAAACAAGACCGGAAGAACCACTCATGCGGCCATACGGCGGCCTTGACCAAGTCATTTCTGCTTTCTGTGCTTCTATTTCCTCTTCCATTTCTTGTCTATTTAGTCCGTGAAATCCATGCAGCTGGGACTAACTCTTACTGTGTTGGGACAGAGATTAATACAATGTCCCCCCCCCCCCAACCATCTCAACTGAGGCTTCTCAGTAATACCATAGTAAAACAACAACAAGAATGACAATGTATCTAGTGTTCATAAAGCTCCTATCACAGTAACCAAGGGTTACTAAAATGCTTCAGAATGCAATCAAAATGCTGGAGAACAAGAGCCTGAAGCAAGAACATGAGGTTGGTCAAGGTGCCCCAAACAGTGAAAATAAAAATTTAAAAAAAAAAATACTGCTGCCTGTTACTTTGAGATTAGGGGTGAAAGCCCCTCTCTGGATTTAAAAGTCCATCCCTGCTTTGCCTCAGGAAAGTTTTCATTAGAGCTGAAGTGTTAGTGATGGTTGTAGTAAAGGCTGCCAGAGTATTTCCATTATATCATAGCTCCCTGTTTTCACTTGCTTGTAACCGTCCAAAAGTTTCACCCTAAGGACTGAAATTTTCCAGGACTGCTCTCTATCTAACACTGAAGGTTATTCGGAAAGTGTGAGCAAAACAGGTTCAGCTGTTTCTCAGATCATGTAGCCAAGGGAAAAATGATAATTTAAGGAACAAAATTTAATAAAAGAAAACAGAGCTTTTACAAACTTAGAAAATGCCTGACGCTTTGTATTTTATATAAATATTCATGTTAATTCTTATTTCAAGAGATACAGATAATCCCCCTTTAGGCTCTCTCCAGTCTCTGCTTGGCCTGCTCCTCTTGGCTGACTCCTTCCACCTGTCTTAGCCCAGCATCCTCTTCTGCTTCTTCTCCCTTTTCCCACCCTCAGTTCCCTTTGTCCAAATCTTTTTGCCTGGCGGATACCTCCTCGTTAATCCCCTTTCATCTCCTCTGCTTGGCTGTTTTCCAACCCTCCTCAAGCCAGCTCCCTCTACCTTCTCCAGTGTCCCTGAACCATCTGCCTCTGCCTCCTTTGCATGGCCAGGAGCTCTCTTCATTGGTCCTGGGTCTCCTCTTCCCCAACTTCTTGATCCTTCTCCTCTGAGCCTGGGGGGGCTTTGCTGACCTCTTCACCTCATTCATTCAACATGCTACCTTTCGTCAACTCCTTTTACCTCTGCTCCACCTGTTCCCTCTACTTCCTCTGCTCGGCATGGACCCCTTCTTTCATAGCATAAGTAGTCATTTACAAAATCAAGAGCTTGTCTCAGTGCTGTGTTCTGCAAGGTGAGTATGAAAATGGCAGTGCTTGGCAGGCTGAGAGCATTAAAACAAGTCTCCATTCATGATGGACCATTTAGATGGTCTGGAAATAGTATATTGTTATATAATAGAGCTGAATAGCATTAAACTCTTCGTAATAAATCTATAATATAAAAATTAATTAGCATTAATAGAGCTTTTATTAGTGCCAAATGTGTGGTGCTTTCATTGCCGTGATAAGCATGCAAAGCAGAGAATTCAGGGGCTAAGTAAGCTACAGCAATAAATCACTCTATTTCTGTTCAACTCACTTTGTTTCCTAAACTGGCAGATCTATGGCCTAGAATGTTAATTTGAAAAGGTTCAGGTGCTGAATAGGTGCTCGGTTCTTGGTATCCACACAACTCTCTGAAATCTGTGGTCAGTTCTTCAGTGAGCCAGTTCATATTTAAAATCTGTATTTCACAAGTCTTTGCAAAAGGAACAACTAGCGACCTCACTTACATAAAAAACAAGGAGTCTGGTGGGACTTTTAAAGACTAACATTTATTTATTGCATGAGCTTTTGTGGGAGAGAATCTCACTTCATCAGACACTTGAAGATGGGCAAGTTCCCCATCTTCAAGCACCTAATGAAGTGGGATTCTCTCCCACAAAAGCTCATGCAGTAAATAAATGTGTTAGTCTTTAAAGGTGCCACCAGACTCCTTGTTTGTTTTTCTGGACTAGACTAACATGCCTACCCCTTTGGAACTCATTTATGTGGTAAAGGAAACCCAGAGTAATACATCTAATCTAATCAGGCATTATTTATGTAATATGCTGACTAGATGTCTTGTGTTCCTCACTTGTGGTTGGTCCTCAGGGAAGATACAGCTATGTCTACACTGCCAAATTAGTCCAGATGAAAGAAGCTTAGTGTGGACTAATTTAGCCCTTGGCTATACTAGGCTTTGCCTAATTCAAACTAAGAAATTTCTTAGTCTGAGCTAGGCAAAGCTTAGTCCGAACTAATAAGTACCAATGTTAGTTCAGACTTCCACGTTTAGTTTGAACTTTAAACTTAAAAAGGTTGAACTGAGCCATTAGTTTGAACTAAAACGTGCAGCTGGTTTGAACTAAAAAGCCACGGTTAGTTCAGACTAACCTCCAATTTCTCTAGTTCAGACTAGCAAATCTGAACTAAAATTGCATATGCAGACAAAGCCTACAAGCCTACTATTGCTGACAGCTAGCTGCTGCCCCATTAACTTTAGCTTTAGTTTAGCAATCACGTTCTTTTGGTTGTATAGTTTCCTCTTTAATCCCTGTTGATAAGCTATGTCATTACACAAACCTAAGAAATCAATAATCTCCCAAATTTAGAAAGGAAAAGCACCAAAGATGGACATGTCATCCTCAGGAAACTGAAAATCCAAGCCAGGAAAAGACTGGAATAATTTTAGAAAAAGGCTAGACAAACAAATGGAACGCAAACACTATAAAACCCTGCCAACACCCTCAAAGATTCCTCTTCTAACAAGGCTTACTCCCAGCACACACAGGCATTAGCTAACTACATACACAGTGGCAAACAGGAATTTGGTTGGAAGGGCACATGTGACAGACAGCTTGTAGACAATGGATACTGTAGCAACAGAGAAAGAGCATGAAAAATAGAGATGGATTAAAAAGAGGAAGCATGAAACAACAATAGGATGGAGATCCCTTGGGACAGACAAGGCTGTATTACACTGTTGGATGTTAACAGGAAGGCGAGATCAAACTGTTCCTCTGTCCTGAGAAGAGTACTCATTCTTGTTTGGCTTCAGTTCCAGTTGCATCTTTCTTGCAGTTTCACCAGTAGTACAAGGGGTTGGGGGGTCTCTTGGGTTAGCAGTAGAGACCAGCACTTGCAGGCAGTAATCTGAAACCTATGTTCTGCATTAGCTCCCCAAAGTTTCTACTCTTTCTTCAGCCATTTAAATGCTTTCTTCTGAGAAGGGATTTTCTTCAGAAGGCCTCTCATGACTTTTCTCACTCATCATTGGCTACTTTCTGGAGGCAGACTCCCACTGGTATAGCAATTTGAGCTAAAACCAGAGTGCCAGTTAGAAGCCTTTGGACTCATTCTTTTCCTGATCACTGTTGCAAATGAAATTATATTAACAGGAGCCTCCTTGGTTCCCTGAAACACAAACAAATGGCAAATTCCATGTGGTTTACAGATGTAAATCCATTGGGAAGAGCAGGACTAGAGGACACTTTGCAAACCACAGGATTAGGTCTGTAATCTACAATATGTATTCTGTAATGGGCCAGAATTTGGCTCTTAGTTTGTACACTTGGAGATCTATGGATGAGCGACTGTATACTAAATGCCATTATGAATATCCTTAGCAACCAATGAGACATCACGGTCACAGGCAATGAAGATGCATATTATTGACATAAATTAGAATTCAACTCAAAAATTCTTTTTGGAAGTGGGGCTAACTGAGACTCAAAATATTTAATAATATTTTACATTTATAAAGCATCTTTTATTTGTGGATATCAAAGCACCATATAAGCAAGAGGTCAGCCTGTACAGAGAAATTAGATTCAGCTCTCAGCTGAATTGGGAGTGGTTGACTTCAGGAGTCTCTTCAGGGCTTTTTAGAGAAAGGGCCAGGCTATGGTGTTTGGATCTAATCAGGGAGTGTTCACATTCAGATTTTTGTTCAGGTCCACCTCTAGCTCATACAGTTATTAATTTGTACAACAGCCCTGTGCAAGGCAAAGCTGTGGCTTTATCCCTACTGGGCATTTGCCCTAATTACAGTCATCAGTGCAAACCCCTAGTGTAGATAGGCAAAATCACAGTAAACTTCAGTTTGCACTAGTTCATTTTATCCTGATCTCAAGTTTACAGAAGCTAGGGCTGAGACAATGCAACTAGATCAGTGACTAAAATTCCAAGTATAGACAAGAACTATTATTAACTCCCTTTTTACAGCTGGGTACCCTGAGCTACAGTGTGTGTGATTAGCCAAACTGTGAGAAGAACCAAAGAATGCCAACACCAGTTCACCAGCTTCCTTTTCTTGACCACACTCCTTTCCTTCATGTGGCGTAACAAGCAAGGAGTACTGTAGCACTTTTAAAGACTACACTGCTGGAACTTGTCAAGTGGCATGGTTACAGATGAAAAAATTTTGAGCTTTCCAGCCCTGTGTTTTATGTCTGTTAAAATTTCCCAGTTTGATGCAGAAGTCTTTCAGCTGATATTCTGTTTCCAGGAGACCAATGCAGTCAGAGTTTTTCACAAGATTCCCTTGGATGTAAATTTACTGGTGGAAAATGTTAAGATGTAAGACAAGACGATAGTTCTACTAAGGAGGCGGGGAGGGAAAGTAATTATTAAAAAAAAAAAAAAAAGCTCACTTGGCCAAGTGAACGAAGTATACAGAGAGGTGCAATCAAAAGAGGGGGGGGAAAATTCTGCATCACATAGAAAGAAAAAGACAGCCGGAAAATACACAGTTGCACCCAGCAGGAAAGTGTAAGCAGCTCTAAAAAAATACCAGGGTGTTAACAGAAAAAGAAGGGGAAGAAGAAAGCACAAGACATCATCAGTTGGCAATGAGGTCAAAATCTTAACTGAAAACATCTCTGGTCAGTTGATCAGTGCCAAGAAAATGCAGCACTAGGAATTTTAAAGACATTCTGGCCTCACTGACAAGGGCAGTTTCATCACGTCCCAGAGCTGCGCTCTCTCAGCTAGTTAGAGACACAGTTCTCGCTAGCAAAGGGGCTTTAGAAAGTAGTGTGTATCCTCCTGGGTAGCATGTGTTCTGCCTTCAAAACAACTGTTGTCTTTCAGCTTTAGCCCACTGGGTGAGTAAGCTTCTCTTGAGCCCAAACATAATATTTCCTGTCTGCTGTCTGTACACCATTACACTATCTTTCCTTCCAGAGGGGTCAGTCATTCTGTACATATTCCAGAATGCAGAGAGAAGTGACAGATGTAGGAAAGCGCTTTGTCTTTCAAAGGCAGAGGGGCTCAGTTGCTCTGAATACAGGCTGGAAACATAGGCACATAAGCATGTAGGGGTCTGATCTCAGCTCAGTTTCATTTGCAGGACTGGAGACACATTAAACGATTTACTCCAGCATCACTGTGGTCAGAATCAGGTTTTGGTGTTCATTCTGTAAATATTTAAATGGAATTTATCTTTCAGGGGGCAAAACTCTGCTGTCACTCACATCAGAGTTAACAAGTGTGAACGTGAGCAGACTTAAATCCCAGAAGGTTGGCAGAAATGGGACCCACAAGGCTGATGACTCTAACTAATAATCATTCAGAACCAAACAAGATGAGGTTTGATTGCAACAGCTGGATCTGAATAGCTATAGCCGGAAATGCAGCTAAGGAACTTGCCACATTGAACAACCCCTTCCTACCTTATCATTACTGGTGCTCTCCCTCTGTGCCCCAGTGACTGGCCCTGATTCTGCTCTCAGTTAAACCATTGTTTAGGGAAAGTCAGCCGAGTTACTACAGATTTACAGCCAGATAACAGAGCTGAAATTAACCAATTAATTAAAAAATTCTTTAAAGGGTCAAACTTCCCCCCCTTCGCCTTTTGAATATTTGAGGCCAAATTGTGCAATTAGATGGCCAGGTGAAAATTTGGAATTACTTTGCAATAGCAGTGGAATTACTTTAGATCTACATGATTTTAATGAAAAGATGAAGCATATGCTATTAAGGAACAACAGTAAGTAATACTATGTAAGTAGCATACATTTTTTATTTCTTTTAATTTTGTGGTAATGACTGGGCCACATTCTGATTTCAATTACAGCTGATTAAATCTGACTTCAATGGAGTTGCTTTGGATATAAAGCATCAGTGAAAGTAAAATCCACTCGACTGCTTTGTCTTTCATTAATACATATTTTGCGCCAATAATAAATACTTGAACAAAAAGATACACACAATTTCATTGACAGAAAAGCAAATTGATGCTGAATGTATATGACACTTTTTCAATTTTCCTCTTGTTTTTCCTGATCGAGTTTTGTACTAAATGTTACATTTGCAAATGCAAAATTTAAAGAACATTTTCTCTTCGGCACTGAGAAACATAACATGTAATTTGTGGCTTCAGTCAAGAGTGATGGCCTTATTAGTAATGGGAATTTACTGATTAACTGCTGTTAGCAAAACATCATCTTCAAACCCGTTAGTCTGAAACTGGCAGCCACTCCGCTGGCAGGAGCTTTTTTATTTCATCTCAAGGGAATTGTAGAGAAATATTTCTCATTCAAACAGCTTTAGCCTTGGCCTTTCAATAATTTTTATGGCCTCAACTAATAGGTTAACAATTTGTTAAAAGCAAACACAGGACTAACATCAAGGCATTCACAGGGAGAAGTTCAAGGACAGAAGTAGTAATTTTTGTAAAGATGATTTATTTGCTTTTGAGCACAAAGTGCACGTTAATTTTAAAGACACAGCACTAAAACTGCATGCAAAGTAGAAGTCAGTGATCAGAAAAGAAGGCCTGCTACTGTCCATTGTTGAGGACCCACAGAAACAAACTCCTGTGCGCTCACAGAGGCAGTTAAAAGAGAGGGCAAGTATCAGGGTATACGCTCCATGCAAGAGCGTCACTTCATCTCGACTGTGGACAGCTGGCAGAATGAATCAACATCAGCCACCATCTCACCCCCAAGGCACAGAAGGGCTTGTCAGAATGGGGGTTGGGAGATATGGCTGGAGCTCTGCTATGATCTAGCTTTCCTTTGCTGAAAAAACAGTTCTTTGAGCACTGAGCTAGAGTAGCACAGATGTTGCTCTAATGAGCTTTGTTGCCAGGCAGGATTGAGAACTGGGAAAGTGAAAAGGTGGCTTGAAGCCAGGGCCTTAACTACAGCAGGGCAAATGGGGCAAAGCTCCTGGTGCCAAATTTTAGAGGGGAAGGCACCCTGCCAAGGCACCTGGCTGCTGGGGAAGCCAGCTGGCGGGGAAAACGCCCTGCCAGGGGACCCTGCCAACTGGTGGGGAAGACGCCCTGCAAGGGGATGCTGCTGACAGGCGGGGAAATGGTCACTGGGGGACACTGCCAACCAGTGGGGAAGGCGCCCACTGGTGAAGCTGCCTGGCCGTGGGACTCCTGGAGGTGGCAGGATCCAGGCCTGGCTCCACGCTGATGGCAGGGGTGAGATTGGGCCCCAGTTGTGTGTGTGGGGGAGGGTCACATCTGGGGCAGCTTGCCCTGGCTGCCAACCTTTCTAGCTATGAACCTGCTTGAAGTGCTGGTACATGGTCTCTCTCTATTCCTGCACAGGCAACTGTAATGCTGGTGTTGCCTGAGCTCTGAGTGCTTGACTTGGCAACCTCAATAGTTTCTTTTAACTGTATGCCTGTGTGTCATTTCCAATGGTTTTTAAAGAGGCAAACTGAACCCCCCCCCCCAAATTCTGCCATATGACTGCAGCATTCTGTCCCCTACTAACTGGAACCTTTAGCGCTGCAGCCCAGACTGCTGTTATTTCAGCTAAAGGAGTAACTTCTGCAGGAACTGGATACCAAAGAGAGATGAGAACCATCCTTTGCCAACAGGTTTCACAAATATTTGCTTGCAACAGAGGAACAATGAGACTCTGTGATCTTGGTGTTCCAGCCTGGGTTCAGGAGGGGAGTGTGGTCTCCAGACTCTAAGGTCACTGTCTCTTCAAAGTGTTGGACGAAATGGGATTTTTTCCCATGAAAGAGCATGCAATAAATAAATCTGTTAGTCTTTAAGTGCCACAAGACTCCTTGCTTTTTTTTCGCTAGTTGCAGTCTCGTTGCCCAGCCATTCTGAGTCTTTTCCCCCACTTGGTGCCCTTCTGGGCTCTCTGGCCCTATGATGGGGTATACAAATCCCACACTGGGAAACCAGGGGTTAATCCTTCATTCTGAGCCCCACCACCATTGTCCTGACACACCTGCATCAGGTGGCGCACTTAAAAGAGAGAAGAGCAGCTTGTGTGGGTGGCAGATCTGGAAGGTGAAAGACTTGCAGTGCCTGGATCCAGTAGTGCAAAGCAGAGAAGCAGCTGGCCTTGATGCTGGCATAGCTGCTAAAAAGAGGGGCCCTCCCTGAAAGAAGGCAGGCCTCACCCCCAGAATATGCAGGAAGGGGAAATGGTGTTCCTCATTGCTAGCTGCTAGTGAGGCCAAGGAACTGGGGGGGTTGGTTGTCCTCCCGAACAACCTCTCTGCCAGTCCCAGGCTATGGTGTGACTACTAGCCCACACTCCTTTATGGGACGCCAAGGGGTTGGGTGCCTTAATAGTCCCCTTTCTAGACTGGCTCAATCTGCCCCAGTGTGGCTCTGGGGCTCCTTTCTTTTTTAAACTTGGGATCCCAATTGCAGTCCCTCCACAGCTATCTCAGTTTCCTTTCCCAATTTTCTGCCTCCACTCGTCTTCCCCAGTCAACACCAGTCTTTTCCTTCCACCTCAGGCTCTGTGTCAATCTATTCCCGCTGCCCACCCTCAAGTCTGTTTTTATCAAGCTGCATTTCAAGCAGTCTGGTTCTCCTCATCCTCCCTCCACTGTCGGTGCCAGGGGGGGGCAGGAGTGGGGGAAAATGCTAGTGTCACTGCTCTCTTCCAGAGTCTGGTGCCACATCAGTCCCAGGTCTCCAGACGGAAAAGTTCAGTTTAGCCCTGGACAGCCTGCAGTAGGCTTGGTACAGAAGAAATTTTCAGTGAATTTAGCTTCCAAATTCTAATGAGTCTCTGCTGAGCATGTACAAGTGAGGTTTGTTTCTTCAAAGACCTGAAACTTGGCCAAATTTGGATTTTGTTTTTTATCTGAGATGGCAAAAAGCATAGCCCTGTCACCAGGGCAAGCTTCTACCACATTTCAAGTTCCTGTTCTAAAGTGTATGTGTGTGTTTGTGTCCCTATGCATAAAACCATCTCAGTGGAAGAGTTATTTTTTTAACAGGGGCAAAGCAACCTAGTTTTTTTTCCCTCCATTTCATTTTTGAAAATGGCTTATCTATGTTAGCTGGAACTTCCCATAAATTAGTCATCCTGAGACAGACACCTGACATGGTAGTTACCCAAGGACTGTCACCCAATGAAATCAAAGGCAGCAGGTTTAAAACAAAAAGAAAATATTTCTTCACACAGTGCACAAGCAATTTCTGGAACTCCTTGCTGAGAGAGTTGTGACAGCCCAAACTATAACTGGGGGGGGGGGGGGTTAAAAAAATGTAGTTCATGGAAAACAGGTCCATTAATAGCTATAAGCCAAGCTGGTCAGGGATGAAACCTCATGATCTGGCTATACCTTGCTTCTGACTCCCAGAAGCTGGGCGTGGATGACAGCGGATAGATCACTTGTTGGTGGGCTGTTATGGTCATTTCTTTGGGACAGCAAACATTGATCACTGGAAGAAGACGGGCTACTGAGCTAGATGGCTTATTGCTCTGACCCAGTATGGCTGGTCTTATCTTATGTTTTTACATGGAACATGTCAGTTCAAATTACTGGAGGTTTGCAAACTAAGCATACTCTTATACTGGAACATGTCAGGCAGCAATAGCTACCAGGGCCAAATTAAGGCAGGGGCTTTAGAGGCTGCAGCCCCAGGCCCCAATGTAAAGGGGTGGGGTGGACCTGCAGCCCTGCCAAAATCCAGCCCCGCCGCACCTGGCAATGGGGCAGGAGGGCCACAGCCTCCTGGTGGCTGGCTGGGCCCTGGACCCCAGCTCCCTTGCAGCACCATGGGGCATTTCCTAATATAAGAGTCTATTTTTAGTTATTTATCATGAGGCCTGCCCAGCACTGGACCCTGTCCCCCAGTGCCAACTGGGCCGGGCCACCCTGAGGCTGGCTGCTGCAGTGTTCGGGGTGGGCCCCCTTAATCCGCCCCCTGACAACTTCATCTAGCGTACCAGCTTTAGTCATTCTTATGCTCAGTAACTTTACAAGGCACTAAATAACCCTCAATAAGTCTGTATCATTTAGTTCACAGAATTGCACATCTAAATGCTGTTGCCTCTATTGTTACATGCATCCTGTCTGTTTTTGAATCTGTTACATTGTATCAAAATCCTATGCTGTGAGCTTTCTGGAGTTAAGGATTGTCTTTAGCTATGTCCACATGCAGGGAGTTAAAGTGATTTAGCTTGAAGCAATTCAAGCTAAATCGATATAACAACCATTAAATTGATTTAAATTAAATTGATTTACCAGGTCCCCACAAATCAAACTAGCATGTCCAGGGAAGGACTTGCTAGTTTTAACTGAGGACAGGGGCACCCTGGGAGGTGTGGCAACATGGCCCCCAACAGGACCATGCTGTCACTCAATCCCCTGCCACTAGCTCTCCAGAGCCAGTGGCAGGGGGAAAAAAACCCCCTGGGGGCACAGATGGGGCCACCTCGCTTCCCTGCCGCTTTCCTGGCAGCAGGGAAATAATTGGGGCACTTCTCTTCCCCACTGCTTTCCTGGTGGTAGGGAACAGAGGGGTGCCCTTCTTCCCCACTGCTTGTCGGGCAGTGGGGCAGGGATCAGGGGCGCCCCTCTTCCATACTTGCTTCCCCGCCGCTGGGGCATAGACCTGAAACTTAAAATCATGTTCTGAGAAATCAGGCCCTAAGGGACTTCACATTGTATTTGCATAAATATACCATTAGATCTGGCCCTTCCCCACAGCTTTAAAGACTAAAAGTGAAAGCATTGTCTCAGCAGGGAGGCAGTTTCACCACAGTTGGGGCAAGCAAAAACTTTGCACACTGTGGGCTGGCGTTACGTAAAAGATACAAGCCTTTGCTCAGTATGGATGTTTGGACTGGGCCCAAATGTGATTAGAAACAGCCAATAGAGCAGTCACCACGTGGCAATGTTCACAGGGCCATGGCAGGCAGAGGGCTGGCTTAGTTACAGAGATGCCAGAACAATTTGTATAGGGGATGCTGAGCGTCATTGCACCAAACTGTAAGCCCTGTATATGATGGAAACCACTTCAGATCAGAATGTGTGATGTGGCAGCACTCCCTAGCTCCAGCATCCATGGTTAGTTGTAGTGAAATAGGGCAAGCAGGAGCCCCACATGGTGACAATCATTATGCAGCCAAGACAGAGGCTGCAGCATCCAATGAAATGCCATTTTTCCATAACAGCAGCTGAGTGAGGGTCAGGGACTGGCTTTGATGTGGAGCAACTAGCTTCACAAGGCAGCTTTTCTTTGCCATCTGAGACATTTACTATCTGTGAACTTTGCTGTTTGTGAAAGTTGCTAGCTCTGCAGCCGTGGCTCTTGAGTCCTTTGTGCACAGACCCAGACTACCTTTCAGGGGCTGCCAGTGGCAGGGAACTTGGGGTTAATCCAGCTTCCAGGAGGGTTAATGGAAAGACTTCTCTTGCCATCAGTAGAAGCTGGATCAGAACCTTTGTGCAGACTTTGACTAGGGCACAGACCTACTCTACACTTCTACAAGACTGCTTTATCTCCACACTCCGCTCAAAAGACTCAGCCAACTTGGATAGGACAGGTGTAGGCTTCTGAACGTCGCAGCATCTCAATGGCACCTCTTCCATCACACTGTGACCAGTTGCATTCCTGCCAGCTGCTCAGTGGAACTTCAGAAAAGCAGAGCATCCATCCAAGCAGCTGCAGCTAGGGGACTGGATCTGATAGGCCTGGATTGGATCTGATAGTGTCTTGGCCCAGCCAAAGGAAAGAATAGTGGAAAAAAAATTTGAAAATCTTTTTAAAAAAATCAACTTTAAGTTCGGGATCCACAGAAAGAGGCCAGAAGAAATATGAATTCAGGGTAATTTGAGACACATGAATTAATTCGAGTGGATTTCATGGCTTTTTGTCTGCCTTCTTGTAACACTTTTTGATGATTTTTGATCACATTACAAAGAGCAAGAGGAATAGTTCTGCCCTGGGAATTATTAATTGTGGGGGGGCAGTGTCTGCTTCCTTTGAAGTTGATGGCAAATTGATGGCACTGGAAATAACATCATGGTTTAGGGTTAGTAGCATTAGGGAGGTGGAAATACAAGGTGCTGGTGAGATCTCATCTGTAGTATCATGTGCAATTTTGGTCTCATATGTTTAAGAAAGATGAATTCAAACAGGAACAGTTGCTGAGAAGGGCTACTAGGATGATAAAGAATGGAAAATCTGCCATAAGAGAAGAAACTCGAAGAGCTTGGCATGTTTAGACTAACCAAAAGAAGGTTAAGGGGTGATATGCTTGCTCTCTGTAACTATATGAGAGGGATAAATGCCATGGAAGGTGAGGAACTTCTTCAGTTCAGTGTCAGTGTAGACAGGCCATCACGAAGCTTCAACTTGAAACTAGATGTAGATTTCTAACCATCAGGGGAGTGAAGGTCTGGAATAGCCTTCCAAGGGGATACTGTGGGGGCAAAATCCTCACTGGCTTCAAACTTGAGCTTGATAAATTTATGGAGGGACGCCTATGATGGGATAGTCTAGTCTGGCAATTGACTGATCTTTGACTACTGTTGGTGGCTATGCCAATGGCCTAAGAAGGGACATTAGAATGGGCAAGTTCTGAATTATTGCAGGGAATTCTTTCTTGGGTGTCTGGCTGATGAGTCTTGCCCACCAGGGGCATCGCTGGCACCTGGCACATGGGTACGTGCCCCGAGTCCCAGTGCCAGCGTCCCAAATGTGTGGGGAAGCCCCTGCCTCTCTTGTCCCCAGCAGGAGATCTGGGCCTGGCCACTGGTGGCAGCACCTGCCTCTCTTGGACATGGCGGCACCTGCTACTCCCAGCCTGGTCCTTGGCCAGGAATTCAGTGCCAGGCTGGCAGTGGCAGGAGCCCAAGCCTGGATCAGGCTTGCGCAGAGAATCGGGGCTGCGGGGGCTTGGCCCAGGCCCCAGGTCCTTCCCCAGGGCAGTGATGCTCCTGTTGCACATATGCTCAGGATTTAACTGACTGCCATGTTTGGATTTGGGAAGGAATTCTTCTGGCCCTCTCTCCCCCAGGCAAATTGGTAAAAGTTCTGAGGGGGTTTTCACCTTCCTCTGTAGCATGGGGCATAGCTCACTTGCTGGTGGCGTCTCCATACCTGAAAGTCTTGAAAACATGATTTGAAGACTTTAATATCTCAATCATTGTTTAGAGGTTTATCGCTGGAGTGGGCAGGTGAGGTGTCATAGCCTGCATTGTGCAGAGGGTCAGAATAGATGATTATATTGTTTTTCTCTGTCCTTAGCATCTATGAGGGAGCAAGAAAAGGAAATTAGGTCTGTTTAATGCATGGGTTTAGTGAAGCTGCCAGATACCAACACTATACCCATTTCTAACTGTAGTGTAGGAACAGTATTTCTTATGGCAATTGATTAGATTCTTGGATTTTCACCAAACCCATTATGAATGCATTGCTAGATTACTCTAATTGTCCTTAGTTTGTTAGGTGGGCATAGTCAGATTGGTATGCCTTAAGCCTTGCATGTCTACTTCATCTTTTGTGGTGTGATTCCAGATTTATCCTGGCATAAGAGATGGAAAAATGTCACCCTGTGACTGTAGCCTAGAGGTACAGAAATCTGACAATGTGTGTAACAGCTTCAACACCCCTGATTCAGTGAAGAACTCAGAGAAACTGCCTCTCCTGCAACTTATCATTGATGCTAATGTGCTGCAGTGGAGATTCATCAGTAGGATGACACCACAGCATCCATCCCTTGCTTGCATACCAACGGAGTGTGAATAAAAATATGAGACTAGCTCCGCACAGGACAGGCAAGGTGGTAATTCTACCATTAACAGAGCTGCAAGCTCATGAAGTGTGTAATAACATGGGGAATTTTTCAAGCTAGCTGCTTTGTGCTTATGAAAGTGCTGCACTTGTGTGTATGAGTACATATGTGTTTATGTACATCCATAAATATATATTGAGATCCAACATTTATTTAAAAAATACAGTTTATTGGTTAAAACATACATAGAACCAAGTAAATGCAATTTTTTATTAAAAAATACAGAAATAATTTTGCAATAGTAAAAGAAAGAACTAGCATTGCTTATGAAACATAAATGTGAAGGTTTGGGACCGTTTTGCTTCATTACAGTTGGTCCTCCAATATACTGCATCTTAAATATACTGCATCAAATACTGAAACCCAAAGTTAGTTTTTAAACAACTGTAGAACATTAAGGCCAGTGATCACCAGCTTCAGTAAGATGCAAACAGTAGCGTACAGCACACAGAATAATCAGTATACAATTATACAGCAAAACATGCTTCTAAATAGTGACAGAGAATCCATGTGAAGGAATAAGTTACATATAATTAAAAATCGGCTTTAAGAAATAAAACAAGCACAGTCTGACACAATGTTTGTTACATGATAGTAAATGTATTAAAACACTGCACATAATAAAAATGAATATAGCGGACCCACTCATACAGACCATACTAAATTTAAGTTTTTTGTTTTGCTTTCATGTGTGATGTATACATATCCAGTGGTGAAGGGTGTGCGTGCCTCTGTAACACATATGTGCCCACACACCATACAAACTGATGACAAATTTCTTTAATTTGGAGGCCAATAATACTAATGTGCTCTTTGTCATAGTCATGCCATTCCTAAAACTCTGGGCTTATCTCTGCATAATTCTCCTTTGTTGCGTAAGTTCCATGTTCGTCTCTAATGCCAGGTATCTCTTGTTTGCATATTTGCAAAGTGAATACAAAATAATTTCATATTATACGGTGTTAATGTGAGTGAAATGATTATTGTTAAACATGAATGTTTGGGAGGCTTTTACCATCTGAGCAAACACTAAAGTGTGAAAGAGTCTTCGTGGCTTTTCAAGGAAGCAGAAGTATGTTTAAGATGTCTTTTCCCTGATGACTTTTAGTACTATACTGTAACATTGGCATAATTAATAATATATACTACAAATCATCCGTAGTAGGTATTATTGGTTTGAAATAGTAGAGCACTTGCATTCTTATTAACAATAATAATTAAGTAAACTTTTTAAAGAAATCATAGGCTTCTAACCTGTGTCTGTAACCCCAAAACTTACTGAAAATCCCTGTGAATTTAAAAAATAAAGGAATGTTAAAATATTGTATTGACTTGACCAAAATAAGACCAGCAGCATATGCATCAAGTAAATGAAAGGGTTACCTATTCTGTTCTATGGGGCTTCACAGAGTTAGAACTGCATGGCTTTTAGACCCAGATTCAGGAATGTTCTTAAGCAGGGGGTTGAACTGTAAGCACACGCCTAAATTCCATTAAAGTCAATGGAGCTGAAGCATGGCTTTGCCCAAAAAGGGCCACAATAAATTCACAGACCATGATGATTTTTCTCTCCTTGTAGAAGAAAACCTTATGCCAAAGTCAAACAAGGAAAATGTGAGCCTGATTCTCCTCTCTCTTCACCAGGATAGCTCCCAATTTATATCAGTGTTCAAGAAGAATCCAGCAGCAAACGCTTTAAAAGCCAGTGCGTGAATCAGACACTGGTAAATTGGCCCATGATGCAAAAAAGTGCGCAAAGGGGAATGGATTTTTACAAATACTGGTGGATGGTGTATTGAGAAAGAGGTTAATTCTGGGTCTGTCTTAGCAAGATGAGGAAAGGATAGAATCATGCCATTTTTCACAGCACACAGTGCTGTGATAATAGTTTTATATTGAAACAATCCTGCTGGGGAAATAAACCAAGCTGCCTTTCACAGATAGGCTGATAGTAGGAAACTTTGCCAGCCCAATATAGCAGCATGGGGGTGAAATAACTAAGCAGAAACATGAAAGTAATCAGGGCACACCTGAATCAAAGAATTTCAAACTAAATTAGGCTTATACACACTTTATGTTTAGTCATACACCCCAGTACTTCCATCAACATCATCCAGTCCCATAACTGTACCACTACAACACGTTTCTAACAAAAAGGAAGTCTCCTTTATTTACAATCTATTCTGCAACATACAAATTACTAGTAAAGAGTCCTTGGGAGCTAATATATCTAAGCTAACTTACCATGTAGAGACTAGTTACATGGGAGCTGATTGAAAACCACTGGAAGTCAATGGAAAGACTCATTGATTTCTGTGAATTGCAGGTGATATCAGGAATGCATGTGTTACCCCTTAGTACTCTGTAGTAAATTGTTGAGACTATAATGAATGGTGGGAGGACTGAATAGAAGATAGCATGATTCTGAACAATGGAGTAATATTTCAGTTTTCTGCTGGCTACTGTATATACATGAAAAATAAGAGAAGTATCTATATATTTACTTGATGTGTAAAGTCTTTTGCAACTTTTTCTAGGGAACTATGGTAATGAGAAGAAGATGCAGTTTGATAAGTTCAAAATTAATATACTTTTTTTTTAAACATGTAGACTGTACGCAATATTTGCAGGACTTGATGAGAGCAACACTCCTTATCCAGTCACTGCAGAAGCTGAGGCTTATCTATCAAATTACAGTGCATTAAAAATCAAAGCTAACATGCTTTGAGTCTAATTAGCAACTAAAAAAACCCAACCAACCACCCCCCCCACACACACTTTGCTGGATGTGGGCATAGGTGCTGTAACTAGAAACATAATGCCATTCCCTGACTTTAAATGGTTTCCATTATATACATTCTTATTACTTATTACTAATTATTAAGTACTACAATTATTAATTAAGTCATAATTGTAATTATAGCATACATAATAAACGTAATTATTTAACAGTATATAGTTCTAAAGGGGCAGCCGTGTTAGTTTAGTTCAGTGAAACAAAGGAGTCCAGTGGCATTTAAAGACTAACAAATTTATTTACCACATGAGCTTTCGTGAGAGAAAAATCCCTCTTCGTCAGATGTGTTGAAGATGTGGGAACTTAGAGAATGGGAGGAAATAAATGCAGGGAAGTGTAAGTCATGGGGACAGGTCACACTGTAACAGTAAATCAAAACAGTTGTAAAGATTCAAACACTGGGGAGAAGCATCCAGAGGAAGAAGAGGTCAGATCACCTGTTATAATGAGAGAAAAATCCAATGTCCCCATTGCTTCAGGACTTAATAGGGATATTGGATTTTTCTCTCATTATAACAGGTGATTTGACCTGATCTTCCTCTGTATGCTGTTCCCTGGTGTTTGAATCTTTACAACTGCTTTGATTTGCTGTTACACTGTGACCTGTCCCCAAGACTTACACTTCCCTGCCTTTATTTCCTCCCATTCTGTAAATTCCCCCATCTGCAAAACATCTGACAAAGAAGGATTTTCTCCCATTAACGCTCACGCAATAAAAAAATCTGTTAGTCTTTAAGTGCCACAGGACTCCTTGTTTATAATAGTATATAATATATCATAATAATTAATTAGTTACACAGAATAATTATTCAAATTAATCATTTGGCTAATTATTAAATAATTACTCTCATTATTAATTCATTAGCTGTCAGCACCCTCACTATAAAAATTGTTTCAGCAGCTGTGGAAATGGACTCTAATGCTGGGGACTTGGAAGGAAGTCAGTGTAACATGAGTGTATTCTGGATTTGTGCTGTTTTAAGGTCTGATATCAGAGGGCCACCTTTCATAGCTGCATAAAACCTCTCTTGGACATGTCCTGTCCACTGCTTGAAAACAGCTACAGAATCAAATTCATTAATTTCATTAACACTGGGATAAATCTGGAGAAGTGTCACTGAAATTAAAAAGAGTCATTCTGAATTCACATTGGTGTAACAGAGTTCAAATCTGTCTGACAGTATTGCCAGTTTCCATATAAAACAATGAGCACACAACTATTGTAACAAAAATAACAAAAAAGACATTTACGATATACTTTATGTACTACTGAACATAATCTTTCTCCTCTTGGCTTCTGGCTCTTCCTCTCACACTGCTATTGCCTTGAATCAATGGTGTGCCATATACGAATGCCACATGTGCTCTTTGCATGCCCATGAAACCATGAATGACTTCCCTGGCTCCATGGGACAATTCCATCCAGTCCCTGAATGTGCATGGAGGATCCCATTTTGTGAACACAATGGTCTCCTTCACACACTATGAAGAGGACCTCACTGTAAGTGCAAGGTCATGCCTTAGATGCAAGTGTAGAATTACATGACTACCTAAAAATGTCACCACATGCCATTGCCCTGATTGGTGAGGCTAGCTCTCCCCTTTCTCCTGACCAGTGACTCTGTCTTGCCTAATTGTCCCTTTATCCCAAATTGCTGGCATTGCACTGGTATAGGGACCTGCCAACTTTCAGACCTGAGCTTGTTAGTTTAAACTAAGAATTTCGAGGTTAGTTCAAACTAACCTTGCGCTTATAAGTTTGAATTAATAACATGTTCTAGTTCAAACTAATGCTTAGTTTGAACTAGAACATGTTTTTAGCTTGAACTAACCAGCTTGGTTCGAACTTATTAAGTTTGAACTAAGTGTTAGCTGGAGTCCTCATCGTGCTTAGTTCGAACTAAACGCTGCTACTAACTAGTTCAAACTAAGGATTCCTTAGTTCAAACTAAGAAATTTCTTAGTTCAAAATAAGGAAAGCCCAGTGTGGCCATGGGCTAAATTAGTCTGGATTAAGCCTTCTTAATCTGCACTAATTTGCCAGTGTAGACATAGCCATAAAGCAGTGGTTCCCAACCTTTTCTCTGCCGTGGCACACTTCGATACCTTCAAATTTTTCAAGGCACACCACCATTAAAAAAACTCATGAACATTCCGATTAACTCAAATTACTTATGAATATTCATGAACCATGGCACAGTGTTTAAGAAATGTTGCTATGTGGGGTAGTAGGGCTAGCAGAGCAGGGATGCAAGAGAGGGGAGGTCACAAGTTGTGTGCAGTGGCAGGAGTGAGTGTGGGGAGCAGAGCAGGGCAGGGGTGGCAAAAGGGGACAAGGGCAGCCATGTGGGGAACAGCACAAGGGTAGCAAGAGAGGAGAGAGGAAGGGAAAACATGAGTGGCTTTGTGGGGGCGGGATGGGGGGAATCTGGGGAGTGGGAAGGTAGGGGAGGGGAGCATGGCGCAGCATACGCTTTCCCCTTCTCCACAGTGGCTCCCTGCCCCCCAGGGCAAATCCTCACCCCACTGCTGCTCCCTCCCACCCCAGTGGGTCCCGTCCTCCCCTCCCCCAGCCCCCTGCTGCCTGTGATGGACCCTCCCTTCACTGCAGGGGTCAGAACTAGGCCTCCAGCCACCAGCTACACCCCCTCACACAGCCACCCCCAGCTACACACCCGCTGCTACCCATCCACTCCCACCCACCTCTGTTACACACATACACCAGCCCCACACAACCCCCAGCAGCACCTCAAAGCCCTTACCTGGGCTGTTTGCAGGCTGCCTGACACAAGCTGCTCTGCCCTGCTGTTGGGATAATTTTTTTTGTGTTACCATTCGCTGTTAAAACATTGTACAGCGCTTCCCCAGAGGAGGCTGTCAGAAGTTAAGAAGTTTCTGTAAGTTACGAATGTGGGTTTGTGAATAGAGGCTAACTAAGTAGCCACCGCAGGATCTGGGCAGTCTGACAGGCAACAGCAGCGTCCTGAGAGGGAACAAGCAGGCTGGAAGGTTCTGAGGTGCCTGCTCAGAAGGGGGAGAACTCTCTCGAACTTTGGGGGACTTGACATGACTGAAAGGGCGCGAAAGAGGGGACGCGCCAC
>ML681979.1:54943364-54989427 GCA_007922195.1 Podocnemis expansa
TCTGGTTTCGAAACAACCCTGTTTCGACAGCCAACGAGGTTTAGCTTATTTCCAAAGCAGCATGGCCATTTTGAAACAAGCGGTTTGCTTCTTTCGAAATGGCCGTGCGTCGTGTGGCCATGGCACTTCTTATTTCGAAACAACCTCTGTTGTTTCGAAATAAGAGTGCTGTGTGAACACAGCCTATGGTTTAGATTAACACAAGTTCCATTCCCACCTATCCTACCTTACCTCTGAATCCAAAGAAGGTGAAAGTTACATAGCAGTTGCCTTCTAAAATGTCCTTACTATTATTTCTTTTTGTCTTCATCCCTTTACTTATTCTTGGTCTTTTATAAAGTACGTATACTGAGTAACTGGTAGCCTGTAGTTTTATCTTTAAAAGAGGAGGGCACTCTGACCGCTGACCTTAGTAATAACGGTGAAAACTCTGGACCATAAAGAAACAGTGATACATCCAGGAAAGCTTCTACACAAATCTGGAAGGAGGCTATAGATGATCAGGGGGGACTAGTAAAACAGAGTTCTTCCTCCTCTTTGAAACTTGCTCTTTTTAGCTGCTGCTTTTATTTTACTCACTGTCTAACTACATAACCAGCTGAGCCTAGCTAGGCAACACACATGCCCGTCATTTTTCTCCTGTCCAATCTCCAGGACTTTCTTGGTAGCTTTCCAGAAACCAAAGGGAGAAATAGCAGGCGGACTCTTCAGTACTGTCCTGTCAGTCCTTATTGCTTTACTAGGATATCATCCATGGGATTGATGCATTTGAAGCACTATTGAGTGCCATTACCATTATACGAGCTGATTGTAATGGGCCACTTAGGTTGTTTTTGAACAGTTTTGTTTTTAAATTCCACTAAGGGTCTCATCCCAGAGCACTTATATTTGGGAGTCACATGGACTCATGTATAAAGCAATGGGAGATTTTTCTTAGTTCCATGTTTAAAAGTTCTCTATGTAGAATGTAACTGACATTTTGATACTGAGATTCCACCACACCTCCTTGTGTGTGCAACAGCATCCTGGAATGTTTCCTTCCAGCATGAGAGGACCTTAACACCGTCACAGATTCAGGCACGCGGGGGGGTTAACGACATCTCCCCCTCCTGCACGGCCACCCAACCTGCCCTTTGCTGATGAAAAGGAACGGCTTATTGAAGCTTCTTGGTGGTACACTGACAGGCGTCACAAAATGATGCCCTGAGCAGCAGAGTATATAAACCAGCAGGGAAAGATTTGGTCGGGAAAGGGGCAGGAGTATGTTAGTGGGCTTTTGCTATTTCTTGGCAGATCAAAGGAGGCTGAAATAGGCCTTGTTAGATTCTAGTTACTTTAGAACTTGGCTGAAGCTAGCTTTCTTTTCTGGGCCAAGTTCTGGTCCCACTGAAGTCAGTAGTAAAACTTACACTGGCCTCAGCAAGCTAAAGATTCAGTTCCAGATGCTTTATTTAGTCATGGAAAAGGGAGACATTTTACTTTGGACTGCTGCTGAGAAAAGTCTTCTGTTTTCCAGGCTGCATCTTAAAGTACCAACATCTTTCACTGTAACATTTCTTTTAAAAATAAACTACCTTTCTCTCCTGCTTAACCTGAGACTGAAAGCCTATTGCTTAAACTGCAGGTAGCTTAACCAGCCACTTACACTTGGGCTGAATCCAGTCCTGTTGAAAACACTACACACATAGTGACTTCTCTCCAACGCGTCATATGAACACACCCATCAGCCCAGATCCAAGCACCTGGTAGTTCAGAGACTGGGAACAAAGTGAGACGCATCCTCTAAATTAAGTTTTGTATAGTTCTGATTCTGAGTCCAGGGAATTTGCTCAAGCTGTGTAGTCTCAGAATAAGAGATCTACCAGAGCCTATCGTACTGGTGAAGTATGTGGGATAATATCACTGCAACCGCAAAAGAATTTACAACAGGAAGCATCACAGCTGTTGCTTATTAGCTTTAGTACAAATTATACAAAGCAAATTGTTAGCAGACATGTTTCCATAATATTTAACTCATGGCAATGAATAAAAGTGATTCTTTTTCAAGCACAATTTTAGATTTCCAAGAGAAACCATTTCCAATTGTCCATGAAGGGAGTATGGATTAGGAAGAAGGATGTAGCTATTGCAGGGACTCAAAGGCAGCATACACTGGGATTTGCTACCATTTTCTGGCAAAGCCAGGAAGATTTAGAATCATATTATGTGTGTATGGATGTTCCCATTTCTACAACCCTGTTTGACTTAATTACATGTTATGAAAAGCATCACACTTTATGTGTCTGAGTGGTCCATTCTGGAACCTTTTAATGGAGGCCTTATGGTGGAATAACTTTTGTCATTCAGGGGTGTGAAAAAAAACATCTCCCTGAACAACAGGTTTTGCCAGAATATGTGATTCTGTGGACAGCACTATGTTGGTCGCTTTCCCACCAACAATGCTACCACTGCTCATTTAGGTAGTTTCATTTTGCCAGTAGAAAAGCTGACACCAATACAGCTGTGTCACTGTATGTTTTATGTGTAGACTTGCCCTCAAAATTTGCTTTTTAGAAGGGACACCATTCTTCTCTAATTCTCCCTGAAAAGCCTTATTTTGAGTTATTTTCCTGACAGTCCCAAGTTCACTCATACAGAAGAAGCATGTGGCACCAGAGCATTCTCTTAACACCAGCTCCAAACGGGACATTTGAAGAAAACAGAGAAAAAACTCCATAGCAAAAGACTCAGGACTGAGTACTTAACTGTGGTTTCCAAACAATAAGGGTATGTCCACACATCTTTTTTATTTTGAAATAACACTGGTTTTCTTATTTTGAAACGTTTTCTTATTTTGAAACGAGGGGCTCCGTCATTTTGAAATAAGAGGCATCCTTTCGGAACACCTTAAATCTCGTTTGGTTTTGAAACGGCTGTTATTTCAAAACGGTTGTTTCAAAATGACACCGTTCAGACACGTTATTTTGAAATAACCAGCATTTCGAAATAACATCTTGGACTTTCCTCAGCACCCTGGCCACGGAGCCCTCAGCACCCTGGCAGAGTACTGAGGAGAGACGCAGGGGCGGGGTGGCCGCAGTAGCTGCGGCTCACCCCGAGCCCAGCTCTGGGGGACTGCAGCCCCTGCGGGGTGGCCGCAACTGCAGCGGCTCACCTTGTCGCCATCTCTGGGGGCTGCAGCCCCTGCGGGGTGGCCGCAGCCGCAGGGGCTCACCCTGCCGCCCACTTTGGGGGCTATAGCCCCCCAGAGCTGGGCGCGGGTTGAGCCCCCATGGCTGAGGCCACCCCACTGGGGGCTGCAGCCCCCAGAGCTCAGCACGGGGTGAGCCGTGGGGTTCCCCGCTGCTGCAGCCACTCAGCCTCTGGAGCGCTGGGGTGCCGGGTTGGGACTGGCTCCCTGCGGCTGCAGCCGCTCAGCTCCCCGGTGCTGGGGAGCCAGTGGGACCTGGCTCTCTGCGGCTGCTGGGGTGCCCCAGGGCCCCTGCCCTGCTGCCTCCAGCAGGAGCAGGGACCCAGGGCAGGGAGATCCCTCCCCGGGGGCTGTTTTCCCCTGCCTGGCTCTCCAGGGGACAGCCAGGCAGGGGATTGGGTGGCAACATGGCCCGCCAGGAGCCATGTTGCCACACCTCCCAGGGTGCCCCTCTCCAGCAATCGAAATAGCATGTCCATACGCAGGGCATGGTATTTTGATTGGAGGGGCTTTACTTATTTCGAATAAATTTCTGTTAATTCGAAATACGTCGTTTCGATTTAATGGTTTTATTTTGAAATAAGTCATTTCGAAATGACTTATTTCAAAATAAAACTTTGTGTTTCGACATAGTCTCTGAACTAGAACAGCAGGGGCACGGGTGTCCTCTCAGTTAGACTGGTTTTACACCACTGTAACTATGCACTTTAATAGAGTCATATGTGATTTAGGGCCTGAAAGAAAGCCCACTTGAAGCCGATCAGACTCTTTCCTAATGGCTTCAGTTGGCATGTGGTTGGAAGTAGTGTGAGAGGAGGAGAACAGGGGATCACACGTTCTAGAGATCACATGTTCACCGTGCACCCACACGTCTGATATCACTCTCACCCATTCTAGGAGCTCAGCTGTACCCTCACACATCTATCTGGACAGCCTGAAAGACCTGCAGCAGCTCCACCAGCTTCTGGGCTTCACTGTAGTATGTGGTTTTAAGGTAAGCTCACTGCCTCCCATTCACTGCTCTGCCCTTGCATCTGAGGAGGAGCATTCCAATGGCAAAATAAAATTCTGCTCCAGTGATATCTTTGTGAGCTAAAGATCAACATGACAGGACTGTGTATCACAGCCTAGAGAGGGAAATAAGGGCCTCCATCCTACTTCAATTCAAATATTGTTGCTTGACCACTCTCAGGGGTCTCTGACCCTGCAGATTAGAACTGCTGAAGATAAAAGCATGGTCCTGGGAAGAGGCAATTCTCATTTATAGCAAGGTCAATTTATGTTATTCTAACATCACAAAGGGTGCTGATGGCAAGTTCCACTAGAGACATTTGATGGGGTGCTTGTGCCAATGAAAATCACACCTGGGCTTTGAACCTTTCAATCTAAAGCCCACAATCCTCTTTTCTAAGAGTCATTTTCAATCTCCCATTCATTAACGATGCTAACTGAACTGTAATATTGCAAACAATCTTTCTAAGCCAAAGTTCATTTAATATTTTTCTAGGCTTTTTCTACTAGTATTGTTCTATTTATCTGTTTTTTTCCAAGTTCCAATTCCACTTTTTAACCAAAAGATGACAGTGTCTCTTTAAGACTATTCACTCCCTCTGGGAATTCAGTCTGTAGTTCAGAAGTAGTATATGGCTTTAAGCAAAGCTTTTTGCCAGAGCCTCTTCCAAGGGTACCTTTGTACATCACTCATGCATCACTCATTACTGATAGTTCTGCAGCGGCTGCAGCTCCCCATGCTGCCACAAAAGAGGGGTCAAAAGCAGACTCAGCCAAAATGAAGGCTGACAGCACAAGAAAACATTTGTCAGTGCGGGAGAAGATGCCATGGCAGCAGCAGTGGTCAGTGAGAAGGAAGAATGAATGAATTGTGTCAACAGAATGGGTCGAATTGGTCAGCCATTTAAAAAAATTAGTAGAAACTATATTAAGTACAAGCCTGCCCTCTTAAGGCTGTTTTAACTACAGTAGCTAAAGAACTCACATTCAGCATTCCCAAAAATTCTTAGACTATGCCTAAATTCCTTTTACAAAAAGGAATACTCATAAGATGAAATTACTTGAAGCAACAGAAGTGTCTTTTGATCCAGCAACGATTCTTTTAAGGTAGAAAACACATAACGAATTGCTTTTGAGGATACATACATGCATACACCTCTTAGGAATGGTTCAAAAATAGACCTTGATTGGCTACAGTCTGAAGCAAAAGCCATGAACAGAACAAGAAAAGTAATTTGTACAAGCAATATACAAACAGCAGCATCTAATTTGGAAATGAATAACATGCATGTTCTGACTCTTTAATGCTTAGTGAGAGGAAATAGCTTGACAATGTTTTACACAGCTGAGCTATTTAACTCACCTTTGACAGGACTTTAAAGGGAAAAGTTAGTTATAATTGCAATATTGGTACAAATTTTTTTTCTCCCAATTGCCTTTAATTTCAAGCCATGTAAAAAGGAACTTTTGCTGTATGTTGTACTTCTGTGCAATACAACCAGTTAAAACCAAGGCCAAAACATTTTAACATCCTGGCATTTAACAGTCTGTCATATGTAAAAGATTAATATATAAAAAAATTAGCACCACTGACTGTATATACATGATCCATACAATGGAGTATGAGCCTTTTTTCAGCACATTGGATATAAAAATATTGTTGCTGCTAACTAGTTTGTATATATTGTCTCAGGCTTCTGATTGCTCTTCAGTTTTAATGGCTACAGGAAGGGAAGGGAGAGGAAAGGAAGTGTATTAGGAATACAGGTGTAAGGAACCAGAACTTCTGGTTTGTGGGAAACTCCACTATTTGAAAAACAAACAAGGAATCTGGTGGCACTTTTTAATACTAACAAATTTATTTATTGCATGAGCTTTCACGGGAGAAAAATCCCACTTTATCAGACACTTGAAGATGGGGAACTCACTCTTTTGGGTGAAATGAAATATTTCATTTGAAGTAGAATTTCTATGGGACACAAAATAAAATACATTGCCAAAGCAAAAATTGTTTTGAAAATGAAAACTCCAAATGTTCCCTACAAAGAATGTCAAAAGAGAATTATCTCAATAATGGTAAAAACATTAGTTTCTGAAACAAAATGATGTCAAAAATCAATGTGTTCTGATGTGTCTGATGAAGTGGGATTCTGCTCACAAAAGCTCATGTGACAAATAAATTTGTTAGTTTTTAAATCTGCTGGGGACTTCTTGTTTGTTATGTTCCCATGGAAAGTTTATATTTTAATGAAACAGCATTTTACAATGGAAAAATCATTCCACTGAAACATTTTTTACTTTTCTAGTTTGGAATTAATTCTGGATAGAAGGAACTAAAAATCAAAGGATTGTTTTTTAAATAAGAAAGATAGGTATTGAAGAACACATAAGAAAACTAGATTGTCCCAGGACTTTCTGAGTGTGACATTATACATATAGCGAGATCCTCACACTCTTTTGGGCTCTAATTTTAGAAGAGATCAAGTAAGTAGCATTATTTTAGGCAAAAGACTAAACTTTTGAAAATAGAACAGTGAATTATAAACTGTACAATTGTCACATTGGTGTGACTTACGTCTCTAGCACATATATAACAGCAGATTTTCATTCTGTGCATCATGGACATAAAGCAATGTGGATCAGTTTTAAGGTCTAATAGTCAGATTGTTTAGATATTAGAATGTTTTATATTTAGTATTATAGATATTTCATTTAACATATTTATTCAGGTGTTCATCTCAATGGCATTTCAGTGTGTATACAGGACCTGATGAACACTGCTTAGTCATTTGCAGGTCAAATACTGCAAATGTGTAAGCTCTTAAGGCTATGTCCACACATACATCGTCCTTATTTTGAAATAAGATAATTTGAATTAAGGGAAAAGCTCAAAGCGAAATAGCATGTCCAAACACAGGACTTGCTATTTCGTTTTAGGAAAGGGGCACCATGGGAGGTGTGGCAACATGGCCCCTCCCTGGGCCATGCCCCCACCCAATATAGGCTGAAAGGAAAGTACCCTGGAAAGGAGAAGGACAAAAATGTTATTTTGAAATAATAGTTATATCAAAATAATACATCTGAACAGTGTTATTTTGAAATGACCATTTTGAAATAACAGTCATTTTGATTTAAAGGAGGTTAAAGCTATTTCAAAATGATGGCTCTTATTTTGAAATGACAGAGCCCGTCATTTTGAAATAAGAATATGTCGTGTGGACCTAATCTCTTTTATTTCGAAACAAGCAGTGTTATTTCGAAATAAAAGAGACTTGTGGACATATGCTAAGTAACTTCACTCGTGAATTGCCAAAGAGTTTCAATAAAAAAAAACTTGTGAGATTAAAGTTACCCACTTTCATACATGTTTTCAGGATCCGGCACTGAATTTGTATCATTTTTTAATGTAGCACAAAAACATGAGTTTTGTTCTGCAAGACATTTTTGGTAACATTTTATGCTTCACAAACAAGAATCAGATGCTATCTGATCACTGCTATATATAAGTTCTGGCGTCCATTCTCCGAGACAGCTTGGCTATGTCCACATACAAGCAGTTAAATCGATTTAACTTGAAACAATCTAATTGAATCTCTATAAAAATCGTTAAATTGATTCGAGTTAAATCAATTTAACAGGTGCACACCAAAAAACCCAAATCAAACTAGCATGTCCAAGGACTGGACTTGCTAGTTTGATTTAGAAGAGGGACACCCTGGGAGGTATGACAACATGGCCCCATGGAAGGGTCAGGAGAGCTGGTGGCAGGTGAAAATTACCCCCCACCACCCCTGGGCTCCCTGAGGCTGGTGGGGGGGAAGACATCGCCCCAGACTGGCTGCAGCCTTGGGCTCAGCCAGGCATGGGGAAGAAGGGACCCCTGCATGCCTTGCTCCCCAAGCACTCACTGGGCAGTGGGGGAAGGGATCCCCAAGTGCCCAGCTTCCCCTGCACTGGCCAGGCTGCAGGGAAAGCCGGGTGGCAGGGAAGGGACCTTGCACGCCCAGCTTCCCCAGCCTTAGCCTGGCAGCAGGGGAAGGCACGCCATACATCTGGCTCCTGGCAAGGAAGCCGGGGGGGTGGGAAAGGGACCCCGAGCACCCCGCACTCCCACTGCTGTCTGAGCAGTGGGAAGAAGAGCACCCCCCCACACCCAGCTGTAGCATGCTTGCTGGTGCTGGGGGAAGGGACTCTCAGGCTGGCTGAAGCCATGCTAGCCGGGCTGCAGGGAATGCTTCCCTGGCGCCTAGCATGCGTCCTGGGTGGTGGGGGAGAGGGGACCCTGGCACCCAGCTTTTGGTGCACAGGGAGTGCTCCAAAAGCTGGACTCAGGGGTCCCATCTGCCCTGGCTGCCCGGGAAGCACACCAGGAGCTGGGGAAGCATTCCCTGCAGCCCGGCTAGTGCGGCTCCAGCCGGCCTGGAAGTCCCTTCCCCTGGCTCTGGCAGTCGTGCTGCAGCTGGGTGTGTGTGTGGGGGTGCTCTTCTCCCCACCATTCAGACAGCAGTAGGCGCGTGGGGCGTATGGGGAAGGGACCCCACAGCCCAGCCAGTGTGGGGGAAGTCAGGCATGTGGGGGTCCCTTCCCCTGCTCCTCAGTGAGCACTCGGGAAGCAGGGCACGTGCGGATCCCTTCCCCACCACCTGGTTTTGGTGCTGGATGCGAGGTGAGCAGGTTCCCTTTGCCCACCGGCTGGCTACGGCTGGGGAAGCCTGGCATAGGGGGTCCCTTCCACCGCCCACCCCTGGCCAGGGTGCTGAACCCTGGACCTTCCTTCCAGGATGCTATGCAACCTAGGAGGAAGGTCTAACCAGGGTTCAAATAGATATAGCTGTTATATCAATATAACACCTCTGTACAGTGTTATATCACTATAACAGTTTCAATTTAACTATCATATCGATATAAAACTTGATTTTATTATAGTGATATGACTTCTTACAACGAAATGGTGGAGCTTGTCATTTCGATATAAGGAAACATCGTGTGGACATAACCATTTTAAAATTGAAATAACCAGTGTTATTTTGATTTAAAAGCTGCATGTGGACATACCCATTGAGCCTAATTAAAGTTAAACCCTAGTATCTCAAACAGTTGCTAAAAATCTGGCCACCCATTAAAAGAGAATGAAGCTGTTTAAACTGAAGAGGTGGAGGTATTCTTTTGATAAATCTCATTTTTAAGGAAGAAAATAAGAGCATATCCAACCCATAATGAATCTACTATTTTTTTTTAATATACTTGCCCTGACATGGCTATGTAGGATGTGCACAATCTTTTTTTTTTTTTGGCTTATTTTATCGACCAGAAGGACATTTTTAATCAATGTATGTCCTAAAACTCAACACATTTGTATACATGCTAAAAATTAACAAGATTACCCACAGTGGCAGTTTAAGTCAAGAAATTAATCTAAAAAAATCTACCTTTTAGATCCAGCACAGTTGCAAAGGTACAGTGTGCATTATGCTTTCAAATTTGCTTTTGGAGAACAATTCCGCTTCATTTTTTTTTTTAAAGAGTGCCACAAAATATATGGCAAACAGGAATGGCTCAAGCAAGGAGGCAGGATGCTGAGAATGCCAGACACTCTGGGAGCTATCCACGCACTCTTTGATTAAATGAAATGCAATTTGTTGTGGCATCCTCTTAGGGATACTCTCTGGGTTTTGTTCGAAAGGGACAGCCGTGTTAGTCTAGTTCAGCAAAAGAAGCAAGGAGTCCTGTGGCACTTAACGACTAACAAATTTATTTATCGCATGAGCTTTCATGGGAGAATATCCCACTCCATCAGACTCTTTGAAGATGGGGAAACTTACAAGTTGTAAATTCCCCCATCTTCAAGCATCTGACAAAATGGGATTTTTTTTGTACTAAATCTTTTTTGTACTAAAGAATTTCAAGTTTTCCAGATAGTGCAAAATGTGGGGTAGTTCCCATAAGACAATGATAGCTCTTCTGTAGTCTCTCATCAATCCTCAGCATCTGTCAAAGCTGTATTTATCTCTGATTTCCAAATTCTGATTACAAAAATAGAACTTACTATAATAATAACAATATTAATGATACAAAATGATTATTGTAATCATATACTTTTTGGCAAATTATTAACACAGAAGAGCCAAAAAGACCCCACTGGATTAAAAAAAGGTGAAAATGCACAAGTATTAAAAAAGACAAAGTCTTTGTTAAAAAAGAAAAGAAAAACAATTCACAAATTGATGTATTTCCATAAGGCAACATGTTACCTTTACTCTGCTGTCTCAGATTTTGCTGGAATTGGGTCACTGTTTAAGGAAATGTCAGAACTTTGCTTGCTTGAGTTTATCAATGTGGTAACAAAGTTTCAATGCTGGTCCCAATTTCAGCCCCAAGTATTTCATGATCATATCACTTTTCAGCAACAATAAAGCATTGCCATCAATCTCCTGTTTAAAAAAAAAAAAGAGAGAGAGAGAGCGCGATCAGGAAATACAACCCATGACTAGCGCTGAAAAAGCAAGAGAACAGACTTTCCAGTGAAGCTAAGACATCATTCAGATGTATCTCCAAAGAGCTTCACTGAGACTAGAGCTCACTGAAGTTTTGCAAGTTCTAAATTTCATCAAAGCACTTTGAATTTAAAAAGGATCAGCTCACCGCAAAGTAGTATCATGACTTCCAGTACTGCATCATATTCATTTGATGTCAAATCTTGCCTGTCTGATTCATGTTCTGCTAATGAAACGTTACTTAATTTCCACTGGCCGTTATTGGGCTGCTTATTAGGTGATGAAGCTGATCTGCAGCAAGGTCACTTTCTGATTAACTCAAGCAGCAGTTGATGGCCAATTTCCATTCTCTGCCCTCACAAACTTCACTGCAAATCTCTTTCTCTTTGTCTCTCCTTCTTATCATTTCAGGAAGGTAGTGTACAGGAAGAATCGAAGTTGCATTCAAATATGGATACTCCCAACCAGTGTTCCCTCTAAGCTGCGCTGGCGTGCTGCAGCGCAACGCGCCGCAGCTGCCAGCTTAGGGAAAGCTGCCGGCAGCGCACTGCTGGCAGCCAGAGTCCCTGCCTAGAGCTCCTGTGGAGCAGGGAGTTTTGAAAACTCCCGCCCAGAGAAGCTCTAACGGAGCATGCCCAGAAATTCTGGGCATGCTCCGTAGAGCTTCTCTGGCCCAGGAGTTAGGGCTGGGCCCTGCCCCTCCAGTCCAGCCCCGAGGTAAGTCTGTGGGGGCTGGGGGGGGGAGTGGGAGTGGGAGCGGGAGCGGGAGCAGGGGGGCGTTCTGCGGGGAGCGGGGAGGGGCTAGCAGGAGCGGGGTGGGGGGGGCGATGCCTGTGGGGGGGCGAGCGGGAGGGGGGAGGGGCTGCACAGCGGGCCCCGGGGGGGGGAGAGCGCAGCGAACAACAGGAGTTGCTCAGCTGCTCTCTCTCCTTAGAGGGAACATTGCTCCCAACATTTGCATAGCATAAAGAAACAAATATCTGGCACTCAGAATGAAGTAAAATCAAATACTGTCAAATGATTAGAGTGAATCCAACTTTTTTGAGATATTGACATGGGCCTTTTTTTCCTTAACATTATGAGTATGTAAGGGTTAGAATTAAATTACATGGCAAGAGGGTACCAGAGGGAGCTTTCATGTGTAATTAAATATCCTGCAATAGCTCTGTGCCTCTGAAGAAAAAATGTTTTCTTGATTTCTCTTTATTAATACTGTCAGGTCTGATAAGAATATACTGCAGAATTCTACAATAATGATCTAAAATTCTGCAACAACGCTATTAGAAGATGCAAGAGCAGATCCTTAGGTTCTGCAAATCACTGAAGCCAAGGGAGTTAGGTTGGCTTATACTAGTTGAGATCTGGACCACAATAAGTTGGACCCAGGACTGTAGAATACTGGAGTATTTTTATGAAGGCGTGAGCGCAAGAAATGATACAGGTTTCTCAAGTATTGACTACATAACTGCAGTAGCATTCAGCTGCCGTAAGAAACTGTTAGTGTAGTAAAGTTTGGATTTGCACTCATTCCTGAGCATGTCTGTAATGGGATGCACATCTGTACACCCTGGGTTATGATCTATATGATTTTTCTGTTGACTTATACACTGGGATTATATGTCTTTATGCCAATTATACCATGCAAGGTTTTTTTATGGATGCTCATAGCCTATTCTACATGATTGCTATGATGATATGTTTCCTGCAGCCTCATGCACATGTAATGTAAATGGCCACAGCTGTGAGCAAACAAGTACCTGGAGAAGGAATCAAAGACGTGCTAACTGAGGTGGCTCAGACCAGACAAAGAGATCACCTCAGCCCGGGGGGGGGGGGGTGGCATCAGGAGGAGTGAAAACAAAGAGAGAGACACTTGAAAGGATTTGGGGCTTTTTGCCTGGAAATCTCCATCTTTAAACAACTTCAAGCAAGATCTGGGCCCTGCCTGGCCTCAGGCAGAGACTGGCTGTACTAACATCTGACAGCTGAACATCTTGAGCATAAACTTGGACTATGAGATCAGTTTAGGTAGAGATATTAGGTTAGTATGCCTGTTTTACCTTTTATTTCCTTGTGGTCACTCTTGACTCATTTATATGTTCACACATGTTTCTGCCTTGATTGGCCATTTTCTCACTAAGAATTGTAATCTGATCAATAAACAAGCAGTTGTTTATTTAAAGCAATGTGATCTTTAAAGGGGATGAGTGAAGAGGGCTGGGCATGATCCATTTCTTTGTTAAATGGACAGACTTGGGTATATTATGATTGGGAGTGTGCCCCACTCTCTGCAGATTGTGGTTCCTGGTGTGGTAACTGGGGCCTGGGGTGCTTGCTTGGGGGACCATCACTCAAGTAGCCAAAGGTCATACACCCACTGCTTGGGACAAATTGCATGCAAGAGGCTGGAGTGGACTGACTCAGGAGTGAGTGGTCACTTGGCAAAGCAGGGTGAATCGGGGTTCAGGAGTGGAAATTGGGGAGTCACAGTGGCACACCAGACTGGATCTGGGTAGCAGCCTGTCACAATGTCTCAGTATGGTGAGAACAGAGGATTAAACCTGAGTGGGTTTGATTCACTAGGAACACCCAGAATAGCTAACACTGTACTCAGTAATGTGTGGTGGCAGTCCCTTAGTGTGTAAAAGAGAGCAGATTATATTGTATCAGCAAAATGAGACACTCCTTCCCACTGCAGACGCTGGAAATGTAGGCTTCTGCTCCCGGTAAGATCACCCTCTCCAAGTAATACCGTAGAACTGCAAGCTAACTGAAACAAAGCTAAAATAATACAAAGAAGGTCTAGAAAAAGATATTGCTCCCAGTTACAGTATTCATCACTGGAAGAGGCAGACTATAATTCTGAAAGAAGAGGTTTAATAACCTTTAATGTAAAGGTGTCTTTCTCCTTCACACATGTATTTTCCTGTTACTGACCACAATTACACTATTACACCATTGCATTGTTTTGCTCCCTCTTGGCTTGATTTTGTTACTTGTTAATTCTCATTTATTCCTCCCTCATGCACTATTCCCCACAACCCCCTCTTTCATTCCTTCCTTCATGCTGAGCCAGCATTGCAAATAAGCTCACACTTGCTTCCAGATGCACCACTGCAAGAGATGTGTGCCGGTGATGGGCCCACACCGATTCTGCCACCCTTCAGTGACCCTATCAATTCTGGGTTAGATTGCTCTCAGCCTGGGCCCTGCTGCAGGCCTCCAGGCATAGACACTCTCCTGAGCAGAGGCTGCAGCACAGAAGACAGTTACTGATTCAGTGCACATTTTTGCTAGCCACTTTTGGCAGCATTACTGCAGAATCTTGGCCACAAGCAAGAGTGGCCTTCCTATGTGGGAAAAACACAAGTATCAGCCATTGCCCTCCCTGCTGAGAAGATGGGGGAGTAGGCTACTTCAGACAGGTTTCATTTCATTACAGCAGTTTAAGTAACCTTTTTACATTAAGTGTAAGTCAATCCCCAAACCCTGATGGTCAGTTTAACAAGACAAGGAAAAGCACTGTCCTCATTTGGTTCCCCCCACCATGTTTTTTATCTCTAATTGCATCTATCTACTCCTAACTGCAAGTGTCATGGCTAAGATTAGTTGATTGCTGAAGCAGTGATTTCAGGTGCTTGTTGGGCCTGTCAGTGACATTAAGTGCTTCAAAGTAAATTATGCACCTGCTTCATAGAGAGATTTAACATACAGGAAGATATGACTAAGGTTAATGGACTAATCACTTGTCTCTCACCTCTTGGGTCTCTACACTAATCCAGTTTAGCTCTGAAGGCTGAAAAATTGCAGGGATCTATATATTCAAAGGCCTAATTGAATTGAGTTGTGTGGTAGCCTCACCCGAGTTCTTAGACCTTTTGCATATTTTACAATGAAACTGACTCAAGCATATACAATAGGTGCTGGGTGTTTCACAGTGGAAGATGGGGAAAATTTTAGGGCCCATTTGACTTGGTCTCTTTTGTCACAAATACCATATAGGACTATGGCACCACTTAGAATCCGACAGAGGAGTTCACCTAGATACAGTTGTACCAGTACAGTAAACCTCATACTATATAAGACAATATAATGCCAGAATGCACTCCATATGCAATAACGAAACAAATAATGCCCTAACTCTTTTGCACTAAGCAGATTTCTGACTTTAATTCCTAAACATTCTTCTTTTGGGGGCAGGATGAGGAATAGCAGGGAAGGGACTACACATCCTTCTTGGATCCTCTCTCCCACACTTCGGAAGGCTATGTCTACACACACATTGTTATTTCTAAATAAGGATTTTGAAATGAGTTATTTCGAAATAAAGTCCTTATTTCAAAATAAGTTAATTCAAATTAAGGGAAAGCCTGCTATCGAAACGGCTGTTATTTGAAAATGGTTATTTCAAAATAAAGCCGTTTGGACAAGCTGTTTTGAAACAGCTGTTTTGAAACAATGGTGTTGTTTTGAAACAACATGTCCAAATGGCCTTATTTTGAAATAACCATTTCGAAATAACAACCATTTCGAAACAATCTGGGTTTAACCTGTTTCGAAACGACGGTTCTTATTTCGAAAGGACGGGATCTGTCCTTTTGAAATAAGAAAACATCATGTGGACCAAATATCTTTTATTTCAAAATAACCAGTGTTATTTTGAAATAAAAGTGCTGTGTAGACATACCCTTCCTGATTCACATCGCCAACCACCATTCAAAAAACTTCCTGTCAAAGCGACTCTCCTTCGATCACCAGAGGGCTGTGTAGTCTACACTGCTGCTTTACAACATGCTTTTATAAAAGAGTTTAGAGGAGACCATGCCTTATCTATAATGATAAAGGAAACTAAGTTAGCAGATTACTGATCTGAATTTCATTTATTTTAAACACAGCTCTGGAGATAGCAAAGGTACAGCCTTTAAAAACCCTCAGCTCAGGGGGCTAGCTATAGAATGACATACAAGGCATTGCCCCCCACCAAGGGTTCAGAGAGCAATTCCTGCCATTCTCTTGGTACAGTGAGCTGGAGAATGGGGCTAGGAACCAAATCATTCTCTCTTGCTTGATAAGGTGGAGCATGAATCGCCTTTTGGACCTGGAAGTTCTCTTAATTTAGAGCTACATTCCAATAGTTAGAAGTTAATGTCAGCCATATCTTGCAAGCTACAGAGCACAAATAACTTGCCCTGTAGCCACACAGGGTAAAGTCAGTGACCTGCTGACACAGCTCAAATAACTTGGTTACATCAAAGGCAGCCTCCTACGTACGTGTTTTCTGAAAAGCTCCACGTGAGGACCTAAAGCATGAGGGTCTGCATCCTTCACAAACCAAACCACGTCATCAACAGTCCAGGTTGACGGATTCTTGCTAGATGGTCGAGCTTCATCTTGTCTTTCTGGCGAAGTACTTGAGGCTATTGATGGAAAAAGCCCATAACAGCATATTACAACTTAATACCAATTGACTTTTGAGAACACTCTGTCTGGGGTATGGCAGCCTTACATGGTAGCTACAGTATTGGTCTTAGGGGTGGTGGAGGTGGCTGCTAGTTTCATATTTGACTGCTGACTAGGAAACACAGTCCCAGCTGGTACATTGTATTAAAACACACAAAATGCTCAGTCTCCTGCTAGGGAAGGAAAAAATGTGCCAGCTGCCACACTCTTAACAGAGCAGCTATTGCTGTCTGATCTGCAGGCACTGGCTCAAGAAGACACCATTTTCCTACCTGGAGATAAAACATCATGGCACTAAACAAAGGAATTAACCATCAAGTGCAAAGGCTAGAGGATGAAATGGGGATTTAGTAAATTGTTTTCTCTTAGTGTTCTGATTTATCCTGCAGTTTAAAGGAGCATTTCTATTTGATATTCTCCTAATCTCCAGTTCTCATGAAGCTGAAGGTCCCCAATGAATGCCTCTTTGGAGAGCTATTAAAATGTGCTAAGATGAACATTGCACATGTGACTTCTTAATGGTATAAGACCAGAATGATTTAAAGTCACTTCAGCCTGTTGCCGCTTTAAATCAGGGCAATAAAGGCACATTGGAATGAAAGTGCATTTATGTTTTTATTCCTAGTCTCTGCAGAATAATAAATCACAGTCACCATGCATATGCAACCTAACCCTCACCCCCCAGCCATCTCCTTTGTGCTGTTTCGCTAGTGCAAGAGCTATGGGATGTTGTGTTACAGGGAAGCTGTTTACATTTGCTTGTATTTACACAAAACAAACTTCACATTAACAGGAGGCTGCACATACACACATAAAATATTATTGGCCAAAACCTGTTCACCTTTTTTTGATAGAGTACAAGTTTAAATAAGTAGAGGTGAACAGTTGGAGATCAGGAAACACAGAAAAAGAATAGAATAGGCAGGGGGAGATCTGAGATACCTGACAAGCTGAAAAAACTGCAGGCTAGAGAAGCCCAGAGTGGTCAAGAGGAGAATGAGAGACATTCAGAGCGGCTACTTCGAGAAGATCTGAGAGGTCCAAAGAAATACTGAGCTTGGAAAAATGAAGAAACTCTGTAAGAATATCATGGACCATTGAGTACTCTATAACACAGGTGAGCAAATGGAAGGGGCTGGATCTGCAGTTTCTCTAAATGGTATCCAAGAAATTCAAGCCCTACAAGCCAGACCCCTGCACAGTGTCCATTATGTGCCTCCTCCTCATGTTTTACACTGTAATTATCTTACAGTTAGTATATTTCTGTAATTATGAAGAATGAACCTCAATAAGCAGCAATACCATGGATGTGCAAATCTGTTGATGGGCTTTGTACTGGGATCTGAGGTAAATATCATGATAGCTACGCTGTCATTTATTAGGTAACCATTTTGGATCTATAGGACAAAGAATAGCTTCGGGTTTCAGGTCCTCTAATTTAACTGTGAGTATTCATGTTCCCTTGGAATCATGCAATTCTGGGCTCCACTGGCAAAATAAACGCAATGCACATCTGGAATCTTTGGCATGAGACTGTGAAGACAAAGAGTGAAAAAGGAATGGTACTATTTCTGCCAACCAGTGGATCATCAGTAACATAGAATATTTTGTCAGGGACAAGCGAAAGAAAAAGGTTGTATTCTGGAGCTGGGCAGAACTAGGTTCTCATTATTTTAGCTGAAAACATTGCAAATTTCCACCTGTCTTGACTAAGATGGAGCCTTGCATTAAATCTAATCCAGATGTAGGCATGTGTGGAAATACCTAGAAACCACCAGTTGGCTGAGACAAGATAGACTTCAGGTTTTCACTTCAAATTTGGCAAGAATAAAAGGATTGAGATGTGGTGGCACAGTGGGTCCTATGCACCCAATGAATTTGAAAGGAAGTTTATATCCTGGCACTCTAAACTGCTCCTCCTAGGTTACCTAGCCTCCATCATGATGAATAATCATGAAAAATAAAATAGCAGGCAAAATTCTGCTTCCTATAAGATCAGAATAAACATAAAGCAACCCCTAGTGCATTTATTTTGGATTTATACCAGTGTAGACAACAGCTGAGTACAACCCATTGACTCTTGTCAGACGTCCATTACTTTAGGAAAGGCCATGGAAGGGCAGAAGAGAACAGACGGCCCACGGGGAACAGCAGGAAGTCCTTAACTGTATTAGCAATTTCACTAATAAAAGGAAGTGGAAGTGTGGTGAAAAGAGAAACTTAAAATGACAAATGAATTCAGCTCTCCCCACCGCCTCCCCCCCCCCCCACAATGAAACAATCAGTAAGTTGAATCTAAGGTTTTTAAGATAAAATACAAATGACCTTTCTAAGCAGACCGTATTGCTAGAACTCTTCAAGGAGTTCTGAAAAGCCCCAGACTTTTAAAATCCCAAATCGGTAACTGAACATTGATTTAAAAACACTTAACTAATTTTATTTTTTCAAATATTAATATTTGAAATCATTTGTCCCCCATACTTCTCTGCGCAACCTGAATTCAGTTTTGTGTGTATGTGTCTCTTACATGAGTTAATGGGCTTACAAGCACCCACAGCAGACTATTTGCTGCCCTGTTTTAGAGCCAGTTAGGCACCATTTATTTTATGGGATTTATCACAGCAGTATGAACACCTCACATAAATAATCATTAAGATATTAGGGTTATTGGGACACCATTCATTTACACACAAAATCCTGAGTTCAGATCTTCAATAAGCAAGTGCAGGAGGATCTGGTTTTCTGTTTGTTTTAGAATATTTTTCAAGCTTTTGACTTTGGTCATATAGTCTATTGATTTAGGATCTTAAAAAAATCTTTCCAACATCTTCATTTAAAAAAATCTTTAATTACAGCTTGACATGCAGAACTTTATTATTGGTTAAACAAGGTGATTTGATCATATCATTTTTCTGGAGGAGTCCTATTTTATAAACAAAATTGTTTAATTGTTATATGTTAAGAACTGTACTTTTTTGTGCCTGAAGGTGTTTCCAATTAGCACAGGATTTAGATACATGAAGAAGTCCAATTTCTCATGGGTATTTTATGCCATCCTGTCATCAGAATTAATAAAGATGTTAACGAATACTCAGATTACAAAGAGATGGGAATGCTCAGTATTAATAATTATTTTTAGAGATCATAATCTAGGTCAAATCCAATTTCCTGTTTTTGACAGGTGGCAAAAATTTATTGAGTTAATGGAATGTGATATGGAAAATTAGTCATTGCAAGGAAGGGAGAAGAAAGCATTTCTCCATTCTTCCTAAAACCCAATGATACAGAAGAAGAGGAAGAGTTCCTTTTCTTTAATAACAGAAGCAGGGAACACTTGCTGTACAAGAGTGGCAGTATGGTATGTGCCAAAGAAGCTTTCAGCAAGAATTTTGAGACTCATGGAAGGTATCTAAAACCCATTCAAGTCAATGCAAAAATTCCTGAAGTCATCTCACAACCAGGAGGTGACCAAGCTCAAGGGCTCTCTGCTGTATTTGTGCTTTTTCTTTGACTTTAGGCTTTCCTCCTGTGGGTGGAACCACCATGAAAAGGATGATGAAGAGGTATAAAGGCCAAAAACTAAATTAGTGTTGAAATATACCAAAGAAACATAATGCAGAAAGTGAGATAAAAATAGCAAAAGAAGTTAAGATAAATAATGTGCTCCTTAAATGCATACACAATAAACAGTCCCCAGAAGAGATAAAAGACCATGGAGAGATAAGAGTGCAAAGTGAGTGATGGATGAACTTGAATATTGCTGCAGGACTAAATGATTTCTTTGCCTAAGAGGAAAGGGGTGGGAATGAAGTCTTAAAAGATTCCCTCTTATTGCCCTGGAGCAGATAATAAGGGAAAGTAAACAAAATAGCAGGACTAGAATTCTCAGAGATACATCAAGGAAACAGGAAATATTTTAAAAAGCTAACAACAGATAGAGGTAAAAGCAAGGGCTGGATAATCTACTTTTATAAACGGACAAGACAGAATAGAGGGTCATCAGAAACATGCAAATGAGTGGGGATACTATTACAAAATACTTAGAAGGCCCAGTGAAATTTAGAAAGGCATGGCCAGCAAAGCAGAAAGGTAGCACATGCTTTAGCTGACTACTCAAATTATACACATCAGTGGTTCCCAGCTACCACTGTCCAGCATCAGTTCTAGTAGTTTTAGACTTTTGTGAATGGTAATATGGTCTCCTTCACTCTAGCTTAATGATGAAACTATGTGCTGTGCCCTGGCAGTTTACTTTACATACCCAAATCAGTAATGGAGCAATGGTTTTTCCATAGGTGGTATTACAAACCCAAGAGCAGCCCACAGTCTATTAAACAATATAGGACTGGCACAGCATCAGCATCTGAAAACCTGGTACACAAGCTGATTTAGAAAATCTGGAAGTGGGTCAGAGAGGGAGAACTACTGAAATTAGAAAGCCCGCTGAAGAGGAAACCTGGGAGATTTTTCTAGCCTTTTAAAGTTCTAGAACAGTGGTTCTCAATCTTTTGCAGGTCGTGACACACTTGGCAGCACATTGCGACCCTACAGGACGCACCAGCCTCATCCCTGCCAAATCCAGTCATCTCCTCAGCTCTCTGTGACACATTAATCCCTGGGTGGTGACACAATAATGTGTCTGGACACCAAAGGCGGTGCTGGGGCGGGGAGGGACCTGGGGCACGGGCCCAGGCCCCGCCCCCAGCCGGAAGGCCCTGCCCCTTGGCCAGGGATAGGGCAGGGCCACGCCACGGCCCGGCCAGAAGCGGCCACTGGAGGCCGGGCCCATGCCCATGGGTGGCCAGACTCCTGATCCCCGGCTGGGGACGGGGCCCCTGTGGCCGGCCGGGGATCCAGGGCCTGGCCGCCTGTGTGTGCAGGCATGGGCCTGGCCTCCAGCGGCCACTTCTGGCCCGGCCACACTGCAGCCGAGCCACCCGTGGTGGCACGGTCTCCCCCTGGCCCTATCCCTGGCCAGGGGCGGGGCCTGCCAGGTGGTCAGCTGGGCCCCTGATCCCCAGCCAAGGACAGGGCCACCGCGGCCGCAGCCGGCCAGGGATCGGGCCCCGTATCCCCGGCCTGATTGGGCCAGAGATCTGGGGCACTGGCGTTGGGACCCAGGGCACGTGCTCCGGCATGCCCAATGCCAGCAACGCCCCTGCTGGACACAGTGGTTGAGAACTGCTGTTCTAGAAAGCTGGAGGGTTTCCAAGGCTATTTGTAGAGTAATTCCACTAAGGCTCCCTAACAGATACTGAAGTACAACGACCTAAAATGAAGCAGAACCCCCTAGCGCGGGCGAGAGACAATGTAGAGGTAACTCCTTAAAGCTACAGTCTGGAGATTGCTTTAGTGTAATTGGGGAAATTAGCCACCAGCCACCCACTTACCTGACTCCGTCATAGGAACACTGTGGAACTTCTGCATTGCATTTGAAAAATGTGTTCTATGCGTCAGTATATATTTTGTACTTTGATACATTTTTTTTTTAAAGTGTCATTTGTGGTAAATAGTGTATGGCTATGTCCACACGATGTTTTTAAATCAAAACAATGACTGTTGTTTTGATTTAAAAGTTGTTATGTCTGAACGACGTTTCGTTATTTCAAAATGACGAGCCCTGTCATTTCGAAATAACGAACCTTATTTTGAAATAGTAAAACCTAGGCTGAACTTGAAATAGCTGTTATTTCAAAACGGTTGTTTCAAAATAATGCCATTTGGGAGTGTTATTTTGAAATGACCATTATTTCAATTTAACACTTTTGCCCTTCTGCTTCCCAGGGTGCCTTCCTTTTTCTATATATTGGCTAGCAACAGGGCCCTACCAGGGACCCATGTTGCCACATCTCCCATGCTGCCCCTCTCCTGATTCAAAATAGCAAGCCCTGTGTCTGGACTTGCTATTTCGATTTGAGGTTTTTGCTTATTTCGATTTAAGTTGATTTGAAATAACGATTTTTATTTCAAATTAACTTATTTCGAAATAAGTGTCTACGTGTGGACATAGCCTATGTTCTTTTACCAAAATAAACCCACAAAACAAACAAACAAAAACACAACAAAAAACAATAAGAAACAGTGAATAAAGAAGGTTAGCTTGAGGCTAAAAAAAATTCCTTCTAAATTTATTCCCCTTTTAATGCCACCTCAGTTTAATGAGCCCTTCTTGTCACTGCCTGCTATACATACAAACTGAGATGGATCTGACCAGATTCTAGGGTGCAGCGATTACTCATCTGTGTTTGTTTCTGATTGTGTAGCATGAAAACTAGCTCTAGAGAGAAGAAAAACATAAAAGAAACATCCTAGTGAGACAGCAGATTTCTAAAAACTTTACAGCTGAGGGTGTTGTGAAGATAATAAATAAACTACACTCCTGGTGCACTGAAACCATGTCAGAAAACCCTTGTTAGTAACAAAGTCTAGTAATACCAGTGACGGTGAATGTAGCAGGTTAGCTGAAATATGAGCAGTGCAAAGAAATACACAATGTTTAAGGAACATGCACAATACTTTGCAAAAACTGTGGTAAGAACTTCAGTGTTACCAAGAAAACAAACTTCAGACCTAATGCTATCACAAGTATCTAGAGGAAAAATGAAACCAAATTGTGAATGGTGGTGTAACTATCTCCAAATCTGTGTGCTCTAGAGTAATGAAATCAGGGCCATCTGTGCCTTTCTGGTCATCCCCATGAAGCACATCATGGCCATGTAGAACGTCACACTGGGTATTAGAATTCAGTTCTCCACTCCAAAAAGCACTGGCTTTTGACTAAAAGAAGACTCTCAGCTAGCAGTACAGAGCCCCTGACACTCCCCTTAGCAGTTCTGAGCTGATGAATTAGGTGGCATTGGTACATCTGAGCACTAGCCAGTTCATTACAATAGTACAATATGTTAAAACATCTGAGATGTGTGTGGGAACTAATATTTATGTTGCTGCAGACTGTAATCTGTTTTGGGCAGGGTCTTTGTGTTCCTGTACCTAGCATATCAATATTATGCTGTGGATTAATCTGCCAATTTTCAGTCCACGTACAGATAACAAATATCAGCTTCATGGAATCACATCCTTTCTCTTCTTGGCTAAAAAACTTACACAGTTCCAGGCTGGCTAGGTTTTGTTGTTCTCTTGTGCATGAATCACATGAAAAAATATTAACTGGTTTTGGCAGACTCACTATCCCCCTGTGTTTTATGTGGCTGCCTGAAGTTCTGCCAGCCCACTTCAAAAACAACCAAATGTCTCTAGTGCTTGGACCCAAGCTACTTTTTAAAACTCCCCCCCCCCCAACTTCACTTCCTAACTTGCTTCCATTCACTGCTGCCTCTGCTCACCTCCAGCAGTTGCCCTCTGCAGAAGACCTGACTAATTCTCAGGGAAATAGCCATGCAGTTGGTTTTGTGAAAATTGCAGAGGCAGTTGGTTTTGTGAAAATTGTAATAAACTCCTTCTTGAACAGTTACTGAAGTTGTCGAGATCCTGGACAGCATACAGCTAGCTAGAACCCAATGGGAACAGACGGGATGCTGGAAAGACACTTTATGTACCTAAAGTTTAGATATATAAGCTGGCAAAAGTCAACTTTAGGCGTTTGAGTAGGGCGTCTCTGAATGGCAGATGTACCACAAAAGTACCCATTCCAACACCCACTGAAGTCACTCAATGGGCAGGATCACTTCAATGGGTACTGAGTGTGCTCAACATTATAGTGACACCATGGTTTTTGAAAGAACACTGCAGAATACCAGAGTGTGTGGGTCAACATTTGCATTGCAACTGAACTGAAACTGGAGGTGTGACTGCGGCTGCAGCAGACACACCTCTATGACTAGCTTTAATTCAGCTAGTAGAGCTGAAAATAACAATGAAGGTGCAGTGGCCTGGGCGTTAGCGCAGGCTGTACAAGTCTGGCAGGGATGGTGAGTACATACTCATAGAGCTAGCTTGTGCTGATGCCAGGGCTGCTAATTAGATGAAAGCTAGTGCAGGTGTGTGCCTACTGGAGCGGCAATCACTCCTCTGATTGCAGTTCACTTTGAATGTAGGCATGGCCAACAAGAAGACCAAAGTCAAGGCCAAGGATGATAGAAATGTGGAGAGGAAATACAAGAACATTTGGGAAAGCACCTGTTATAGTTCAGGGCTACCGTCTTTTATCTCTTTGGTCCAGCAACAGCACCAAGCATCAGGCTTCTGGCTCCCCAGCCATTGCCTTTCTGAATGGAAACCCGAGTCTCTTTCCCTTCTCACCAGGGTATTTCCAGGCTGCATAGTTCCTTGCATTCACTGTATTATTCCCAGTAGAGACAGGTATTGCAAAGACACCTGTCTGCTTTCTCTTCAGGGATGGTTAACAGGTTGATTGCTGCAATTCTAAGTACCACACAGTTCTTTCTAGGCAAGCCAATTTTATTCTCTATAGAGAAAACACATGAAAAACAAGAAAAGAACTCATTCTAACAAGCTTAGCGGAGACCATCCTGACAGGGATTTCGGCAGGAGCAGTCCCTCAACTCCCTACCTAAAGGCTTTCCATGTGATCACAAGCCCTTCACAGCTGCAGCTCTGGACAAACATCCAGTTTTATTGGAACTCAGTAGGCCCCATCCTTCCAACTCTACTTTAAGGATTGGGCTCATCTATGGACCAGGGGTCCTGTCCATTTGCTGAATCTTGAAGGAGGCCATGAACTAGTTTAAAAAGAGACTGTTTATATAGAAGCCCTTTGTGTGTTGCTCCCTGAAGAAACCAGTTATGTAATTTGATGCAGAATATATACCTTCCACTGGGAGAAAGGGCGGGGTGCTTCAAAGGCTGTGTTCACACACAGGCATTATTTCGATACAAGTTGTGTCGAAACAACTTGTATCAAAATAATGCCTTATTTCAAAATAACTTAATTTGAATTAACAGTTTGTTAATTCGAATTAAGGATAAAAGCTCAAAGCGAAATAGCAGTTTCAAGCAACAGTTATTTCAAAACAAGTCACTGTTGTTTCGAAACAACAAGTTCGGACGGCATTGTTTCGAAACAATCGTTTCAAAACAACATTGTTTCGTCCCCACATGGGGTTTAAGTTGTTTTGAAACAACGCCGTTGTTTCAAAACAATGGGTGCCGTTGTTTTGAAACAACTGTGTGTCATGTGAGCAGGGTATTTCTTATTTTGAAACAACCTCTGTTGTTTCGCAATAAGAGTGCTGTGTGAACACAGCCAAAGGTTTCATAACAGAGCAAATACAATATCATCTCCGTCCCAGCTAGAGAAGGTACATTCAAAGCCACAATACCACATATACATTAGCATCACAATGTACTCAAAAGGTGTTCACCCTCCTTCAATAAGATTTAACTTAATTCAGCAAGGATTATCTTAACTCCATAAGATTTGTTCAGGATGTTACAGAGCACTGTCAGTGTTTTGCTGTGCTATTTTAGAAAGCAACTGCTGACTCCTACAAGACACCACAGTTAAGAGGAATGGCCTACAGTTCAATGCAATGCAGTGTGTAGAATGCAAGAAATAAGTGAGAGATCAGTGTGGATTCATGATGGATTTCTCAAAGATCTGATGCCAATGCAATATATTACTGGAAACTGTAATTGGGGAGGCAACCACACAGCAGTGTTCATAGCCAGTTAAGACTTGCAAGAGCAATATTATACTTTCTTGCTGCCCTTACAATTTATTGCTAGATAAAGGGGTGAAGGGAAATATATCAAGGGGAAAAGAAATAGTAGAATGACAGTAGGTCTCATTAATAAAGGAGGAGAGGAAAGCAATTGATGAGTTAAAATGCCTGAGACACTAAATTCCTTTGTTAAATCTGTCTTTAAGATAAAAAAGGTGTAAATGGAGTTTGAATAATTAGTAAGGAAGGAAGACTGTTAAAATGACTCTAATGATAAACGGAAGGTAATGGAATACTTGGAAAAAGTGAACAAAGGTAAGGATATGGCTTCCACAGTAGTAAGAGAATCTGTTAACACATTTAATGAAACATTGACAGTTATTTTGTAAAACTTGTGGATAACTGGAAAGGTACTAAAAGACTGGAGAAAGGCAAAAGTAATTCTGATTTCCAAAAAAAGAAAAAAGAAAGAAAAATAAACCTGGTAGTTGCTATATCATGACTAAAATTCTACACTGTGAGCAGTGCACCTCAAAAGGGGTGTATTGAAAAGTAACATTAAGCCCTATTTGTGACCCTTTCACTCATTGTCCCTTGATCCTGGGCTGATCTATCTGGTTGTTGGATAGGTCTCTACTTGGCCAAAGAGGACTGTGCTATTTTACCCCTAGCTGGCTGTCTCTTTAAACAGTCCATAGTCTGATATTAGCCCTACTCTGTCAGAGAATTCTTCTTCCCAGGGAGAATCTTCCAACAACTGTCTAAAAATAGTTTCTAAGGCTTCTTTGAATAACCAAAGTGATAAAAAGCAGAGATAATGGACCACTGATCAGGCTACATAAGCTTAACACCATGAAAATAATGGAACTAAAAATTAGAAGGGGAAAAAAGAAATACATAGGACTTAACCAACACCTACTGAATTCAGTAGAAAAATTCCCATTGACATTAATGGGAGCAGTAGTGAGCCCCCAGTGGATAATAGAATAATGAGCAGGAAGCAGCCTGGATTTATAAAATATACATTTTTCTCAACAAACTTTGCTATGACAACATTTGATACAATTTCTAGGTCATGTGCTATGAAGAACTGCTAGGAAATAACTTCTTTTGTGGAGACAATGAATTATAAACATCATGATTTTATTTTGCCAGCTAGCTTTTGGGATCTACCCTGTACAGCAGCACATATACCTATGGCACTATAGAGATATAGGCGCTGAAGTACCTTTGAGCTGTGTCAAATTTGGGGAATAAATTACTTGCTATTGAAATAAATGTCTAGAGTCACAAACTCACTTACACCAGTCCCATTGTATGCATTGCACATCACATATTTGAACTGAGTAATAGGAGTATGAGAAAACACTCATGTTTTCTATTGGGCAATATTTTCATCTTTTATTTCTCCATCTACATCAGAGGTGTCAAACTTCCAGCCCAGGGGGTTGGATCTGGCCTGCCAAGGGCACTGATCCAGCTTGCCAAACTGCTGCCTGGACTGTGCCTGGGAACTCTCTGCGGCAGCAAACAGCAAAGACAGGCAGCAGAGCAGGGTTAAATGTGCTTCTGACTCACTCACATGATCTGAGTCAAGCACAGGGGAACAAAGGAAGCGCTCCAGCCAATCCTGGCTCAGCTTTGCTGTGGTCTGTCAATCAATCAGGCTGTCAGTCACAGCAGGCTGGACTGGGCTCCTGGAGAACCCCTGCACTGCCCCCCACCCCAGCTGTTTGCTGACAGTCAGTCAGCAAGCCAATTTGATTGACAGCACATTGCACAAATCATAAATAAGAAAGGAAAAAGTAGTAGGGGCCCACATGTGAACAAGCCAGCCAGGACTGAACCCAACCAAAGGCCAGCTTTCTGAATGACTGACAGTGAGCAGGCGGGGCGGGGGGGAGGCAGGAGCCCAGCCTGCCTGTGGCTGTGACAGAGACAGATTGATTGCCTGCTCCAAGGCGTGGAAAGGGAAGGGGTGCCTGGGGAAGGGAAGCCCACAGGGCAAGGAAAAGGGAAAGTGTCCAAGCCTGCCGGGTTAGAGAGGGGAAAGGAGAGCCCATGCTCCTCTGAATGTGGCAGGGAAAAGGGATGGGGAGCCTCTGTGGACAGATGGCCCTCCTGCGGTGTCCTGACCTCCAATGTCGCCCCCCACACTGAATGAGTTTGACACCACTGATACATAATTTTCTATTCTGTCTGCTAACTGACAGGGTTTTGGATCTGACCTTTGTGGTTATTATTCTGTAACCTACCTAACTCTGATGGGAGGTTGTGATGAGTAAGGACTGTGGGATTCAGTCACACGAAAACAAAACAACACACACTCTTAATATCAAGATGGAATTATATATTTTATGTTACCACTTCTGTGTCCTTCAAGATAGGTTCCATTTCTAGTTGGGCTGGATGTCTGATGCCGCAAACCAGTAGATGATGGTCCCCCAGAAGGCCTTGAACCCGAACAATGGTTGCAAGAGGAAGAGGAGCCTCCAGCAAGACGTACATCTCCAGAGCTCTGTCTCACGGTGTAGAGGGAGCCCATGCAGTTAAAGGCGGAATCAGAAGGATCAACACCATAGCGCTTCATATTAATAGGATCAACAAGGTAATCTTCAGGTATGACAGTTTCTGCTTGGTAAGAAGTCAGTGAAAAGAAATCTAGCTCAATACGATGTAATTCATTTCTATTCAGCTACTGAAAATCTTTTCTTAAAAAAAGACATTTTGTCAAAATAGTGTAACTGTGTTGGCAGTATCACACCAAGCAACTGGAGTCCACAGGCAAAAGCCCGTAAAGGGGTTGAATGGTGGCATGTGCAGAATGACATTTATGCTGTTGAGAACATCAAAAGTGATTGTCTCCTCCACTGCTGCACAGACTGCTGAATGCATTGCTTGGGTTTTCAGAAGTGGCAATGGACAGTGAGACAAATTCATCCCAGGAGAAACATAATCAAACCCCTGGTACTAAATAATAATGATAATTGTACACCACTGAGATCACTGGAGTTACAGCAGGGCTGAATGCAGCTCAATATGTTTCAGCTGTGTTAGTTTTGTATGGAGTAATTATTTCTTCATAATCAGAGGGCCTTTGCTGTTAGATTTGAAAGGCAAGTGGAGGAAGAGTGTTCCTGGTGGACTGAGGAATGGGTCTCATTTGCCTAATAGTGCTATATGAATAACAGAGCATGCAGGACTTTGCATCCATCATTCACTTATTCCCTTGCACTTAAACCACGACGGTCAGAAGGAAGAGGAGGACAACAAGACATGCAATTTATGTGGTAAAAATCTCCTGCCAGCCAATAAGAAAGAGTAAAGATAATAAACCAAAATGTTCTGACTGTAATTACAAAAATTAATCAGGAAATACAATCAGCTCCAGACATACACTAAGTTTGATATTCCCCAAGGCGAAGCAAAACTAACTACTTCAGGAGCACTCCAAAGTCTGATTACCAACATGAGAGATAATTGAGCTTTCAGAAAATATATTTCAGGTGCAAACCTGAAAACGAACATCAGTAGTAAAGACATCATAGCTACTTACAAGTTTTGGGACTGTTGTGCTTCTTTCCATTTTTGTACAGTTGTTGCTTTCTGAAGTAACAACTGTCCAAACCCAAACAATGTCCTTTCCTCTTACCATGCAGCTATCAGTTTAAATTATTAGTTATAAAGTTCTTGAGGTGTGCATGACACTTCATATAGATGAGAGGCAGCACTGATTGCATAATCATTAAGGTTGCCTGACAATTTCCATTATAAGATCCTGCTTTCAGTTACTTATAACTTTGCCAAAGTCTAGCTGGTTAGGCTGATATTTTCACTGCCATGTGTCTGCCTCAGGCTAAAAGAGTTTGGAAAGTTTCAGTGAAAACAGTACAGCCATTTCCAAGAACAAGTCTAGAGAAAAATATATTGTTTTTCAGTATTGAAAACATTCTGGAAATCTTTTATCTGCATCCCCAGGAATTTGGAATTTGTCAGTGGGCTGGGCATTATGTCAATGATGTGCTTTTTTCTGTTTCTGTGAAAATCTGCCCACACTTCTTACATTATAAAGCAGTTGAAAAAAAAAATCACAGTTCACACACTCAGCATGCTACATCCACTCTCAGCTCAGACGTGTGACCAGACTATGAAGTGAACCATCTCTACAGAGAAACTGAACTTGGTCTACCCACAGCACTGGAACAGGGAGCAGGCAACTTGTCTCTTTCAGTGGCCCTCTTGCTGGCACACAAGGGAGTAAGCCAGATGACTCAAGTGAAAAGGTCACAAGAGACAGCTAGGAAGAGAGGAAAAGAAGAAGAGATGGAAGGAAGGATGCTGGCATGGGGGGGGTGACACTGTGACTGCGAGCTGAGGGGCTAGGGACAAAATGGGACTGGTTGGGCAAGGAGATTGAGACTGGGAGCAAGTGAGGGTAGAACTGGGAACTAGTGAGGGAAATGTGTGGGAACCAGGAACCAGTTGGCTGGAAGGAACACTGAGGCCAGATGAGAAGATATTGGGAAGGAGGAAAACTGGGAGACTAGTGCAGGTTGCGCAAGAAGGTGGGAACCAATATGGTGAAAAGAAGGAGACAGATCTGATGAGGAATCAGGGAATAGGAGGAATACTGGAACCAGCTGGGCAAAGAGACTGTGAAAAGGAGCCATGGAGTGGGCAGCTGGTAACAGACATATTATCTGAGAAGAGCAGAGTGGAAAACGGGAACTGGGAGAAATAAGGTGTGGGGGGGTTGGCTGAGGGGAACTGAAATCGGGGGAAAGGGAAAGACAGATCAGGGAAGGAACCAGAAAGGGGTACAGATGCTGGCTGGTGAAGAGACTGGATGTGGGGAGGGAAGGCGGAGGGGCTGAGACTTGACTAGGAACTTAAAGTGTGAGATTAGAACTGGCTAGGGAAGGAGGCAGGGTTAAGTATCCTGAGGAGTGGAGAATGTGACTTGGACAAGCTGGGGAAGAGACAAGACTGGGGCAGGAAGGGATGGAGCAGTAGGGGTCTGGTTGTGGAAGGGCAGAGGTATAAATGCACAGGCTGGATGGTATTGGGCGTACAGTCTATACCATGGAACTCAAGAGCCGCACAAGTTGATTATTAAACCTTCACGTGCTGCACTGAGGCATAGAGCCATATACGTTTACCTACTCCAAAATCACTGTTTAAAATTCGTTGCACACTTTAATCTTATCATAGAGAGAGGACAAATATTAATCCTACTAATGTCAGATTGTAATAATTATTTAAGGTTATCACAAAAATTAGCCCCATACAGGAAAAACTTAGCTGCAGCTCAATGTAGAAGATTGCAGGCTAGTGGTGAGTTTTTTAAAATCCCAATCATGCTGCACTTCTCCTGCCATCTCCGACCATGCTGCACTTCACTGCACCATCCCAACCCCCTCCTGAACTCCTATGCTGGGGCTGCTTTCCTAAATCGATTTGCTGACATTCTTCTGGGAGCCACAATTTTTCATTCAAGAGCCGCATGTGGCTCTTGAGCCACAGTTTGGCCATGCCTGGTCTATACAGAGGGAGTTGGTAATACCCTTATCCTTGGGGTGCTTAACACTTTCTAAATTCTTTGAACTTTTATTCAGGAACCTTTACGACCTTGAAGGTTTGAAGCAAGCCTTTGAAATGTGGCATGGAGAAAGCCCTTGGATTAGAGACGTGCCTCTGCTTTCCCCCATGAAATTGCATTCAGGTTCGGCTGAGATATAAGCTATTAAAAATTGCTGCTTTCCTTTTTTCACTTGAATTCCCTCAGGGACATTTTGGAAGCCTGCCAAAACAATAACTGAACCGAGAAGAGGTCATGTCTGTTATCACCAAAGCAGCAGCAGCAGCTCTGTCACGTGTTGTAGCAGCAACATCTGTGAGCTGCTGGAGAAACTGTAGGAATGGGGAGGTAGGAGGAAAGAGAGCTCAGGCCTGGCTCTTTCCCTGTGACAGCCTACAGGAACCCAGAATGCAGCCCTGGCAGTCCATCCTGCCTCTCAAGGTAAGAGCTCCCTTGACTTCCAGGTGGGGATAGCACACCTTGGTTGGGCCTCCGTCAGTCACCTCCTGGCCCCAGCACACAGTGCCAGCAGCTCGTTTCCTAGTCTGGGATAACAACCTTCTCTCCTGCTGCCAGTTAATCTATTTATCCTGCAGTTCTTATTGTAAAAGTCTGTTCTGTTACGCTGAAGCTACAGCAGAGGTCGCAAACTCGCAGACCATGGGCCGCATGCAGCCCCTGAAGCTATTTCCTGTGGTCTGCAACAACACTATCGTTACCAATATTTGCAATACCGTTGTATGAAAAGGTTTCAGTGGTGTGGCCATCAGGCTAATGTACTAGTCCTGTACTGTACCTTTTAGAGACTTCTGGGCTTCAAGATGACTTGCTTAGTCAGCAGGGGTTAAAGGATAATTTGGGGGGCCCTGGAACACTCCTAATTGGGTGGGCCCCCCTTCCTGCACGGGCGGGCCTCCCTCCCACATGGGTGGGCCGCTCTTTCCGGCACTTCAGGCCCCCATCCAGCACGCCACTGCCCCACCCCAGTTCCCCCAATACCAACCCCCCAGCCTCAGCCTGTCCCCCAGTGCGAGTCTGCCACCCCCATACTCACCAGCAGCTGCACACTGGTGCCAGGGACAAGCTGTGCTTGGAAGCTTCTGCCTCCAAGCACAGCCTCTGCATGCACCGGGGAGCATGGGGCAGCTCACATGCTGCTCCATGCTCCCCTGCCTGCTGGAATGGCCAGGAACACCATTCAGGGACTTTCTATTTTTTAGGGGCTTAGCATTCGGGGCCCCTAAAAAATAGAAGATGGAACTGGAACGCTGTGTTCCAGGGCCCGCTATTTTAAATGGTTCCATTTTCTATTTTTAGGGACCCTGGAATGCTGAGTTCCTAAAAATAGTGGGCCCCGGCACAGAATTCTGGGTCATTCCAGCCCACTTGAACCCCTGTTAATCAGCATCATCTCTACAGGCTGTCAGGACGCACCAAAACAACCCCCATGGAGGGCTCTGCAGGTGGCAGGAGGAGAAGAATGAAGGGAAGGAACCCCCTGAAGGACTCCAATGGAGGAGAAGAGGTACCCAATCCACTACCTCTGACTCCAGGGAGGTGGAAAGGGCAGGGAACACGTTATTGCCACTTCAAGTGAGGCAGGGATAGCGAACAGGGGCAAGGTCATGGGGGCGGTGGGGGGAAAGCTATGTCATGACATGCCTAGGGTCCTGGATTGACTTGTTTTAGTGCTGGCTGAACTCTGAGAAGGTATCAAAAAAGACTGACAGTCTGACCCTATACACCTCCTATATGTTAGCCTCTGCTAGTTCTGCACCACAGGAAAATCTGTAAAGGCCTCACTCTGTATGCAACAGCACATCTTACAGTGTATGTTTTTCCATGGTATCAACACAATACATGTTTACAGTGAAAATCAGGGTGCAATGATTTGGAGAAGGAGAAGCTAGAGAAATACTCAGAACTTTTACTGTAAGCAAGGTGGTTTCTGTGCTCACTTGAGACAATGTTCAGCTGCTCAAAACTTCCTTGAACATTTTCCTTTAGGGACTGAGCCATCGGGGACTGAGCCGTCCATACACAGTCTCAGTCCAAAGCTGGAGGTTTTGGGAAATTTGAGCCAATGACATTCAGCTCTTTTTGAGTTCAGCAGGGATAGGGAAAAACTGCCCTTGTCCAATTGAAAAAATATAAAGATACACTTCTGTAGTTCAACAAACAAACAAGGAGTCCTGTGGCACTTAAAGAATAACACATTGATTTTTTGCATGAGCTTCCGTGGGAGTAAATCTTTTCTCCCATGAAATTTCATGCAAAAAAGAAATTTGTTAGTCTTTAAGTGCCACAGAACTACTTGTTTGTTTGCTTTACAGAACTAGACTAACACAGCTGCCCCTTTGGATCTTAGCAACAAGCAAGACTTCTGTAGTTGAAATTCTGACAGTAGCAGTCCATGTATTTCCCTGGGAAGGAGGGTTTTGGGGTTACAATGCCAGCTGGGGAGTCAGGAGAACTGCATTTAGTTCCCAGTTCTGCCACTGACTTTCTGTGTGACTTTGGGCAAGTCATTTAATTCCTCTGTCCCTCAGTTCCCTGTCTACAATAGGGCTAATACTAATCTTACATCCTTTGTCTCTTATCTAGCTCATTTGTGAGGTATTTCTCTCTTAGTGTGTGTATATGGTCAACACTTGCACAAAGGAGCCTGATTTCCTTTGGGGGCATCTAGGCACTACTCAAATGCAAATCATACATTTTACAGTATAAACTGAGTAACATAAAATACCCCTGTCAAGTGCACACTTAAAAAGAGCATTGCGAACAGAGAACACACAGGCGGACAGCCTTTCTCCCTCCAGGCAGATCAGTCTCTTGCTGCTGCTTCTTTTGTTTCCGCATTTCCCTTTTTCCTGCACCTTAGAATTCCTTGCCTTGCTCACCTTCTTAATTACTCAGACTTTATCCTAGCCTGCCTGTTACTCCGGTTTTCCAATTCCTGGCTGCTCAGTTGTCGTTTTCTCCTACTGCCCATCCTTCAGTACCTCTTTCTTTAAATCCTTCCACTGCTTTCTCTCATACAGCATCAGTCTTAAACCCTCTGTCCTAAAAAGCAACACCCGCCATAACCATCTCCCGGGTATTTAGACTTTTTTCATCCTTCCCATCTTCTAAGATCCCCTTAATCACCTTTACTTACTGCTTCCCTTATCTCAGCTTTGTGCTGTTGTAAATGCTGCCTTCCTATGCCAGAAACAATCTCTCTTCTTTTCTGCCAGGTACCTTTTCTCATCTCCTGCAAATCCCCCTTAAAACACACTTCTTCTAGAAAACATTCCTATTTTGTTCTTCTCACCTTTAATCTCTCCACCCTTTTCTTCCCTGAACTCTTGTACCTTTCTTCTTCTAGTCTATTTAAGGCCCAGATCCTGCAAACGCATATGGTTAACATCATTCCCAGGAATATTTCCACAACAGAATGACTCCCGTGTAAAATACATCTTGAGCCCAAACCCTAGTCTACACTTGCCACACCTTTCACTGGCAGGCAGTGGGAGATATGCAAAGTGCATAAAATACCTTGTGTATCGCTCATCATCTTACTAACTCCCACTTACCTCCCTGTACACACTGCGCTAAGTCGACTGGAAATACCATCCAGTCAACTTAGCATTACTCCAGTTACAGGGCTGGAATTATAGTGTCAAGCTGGAGATCGATTGAGTGCATCTACACAGAACATTCAGTTGAATTGGTTAGAGCTCACTGACAGCGGCATATTCGCCACCGTCGGTATAGACGTACCCTAAGGGTATGTAGACACATCTCTTTTATTTCAAAATAACACTGGTTATTTTGAAATAAAAAAGATTAGGTCCACACGACGTTTTCTTATTTTGAAATGACAGGCTCTGTCATTTCAAAATAAGGACCGTCATTTTGAAACAGCTTATACCCCATTCATTTCGAAACGGCTGTTATTTCAAAACGGTTATTTCAAAATAATGCCATTTGGACATGTTGTTTCAAAACAACACCATTGTTTCGAAACAACTGTTTTGAAACAACATGTCCAAACGGCATTATTTCGAAATAACCGTTTCGAAATAACAGCCAGTTCGATAGCAGGCTTTCCCTTAATTCGAATTAACATTTTCTTAATTCAAATTAACTTATTTCAAAATAACAATGTATGTGTGGACATACCCTAAGTGTTTGCAGGATTGAGGCCTTAGATTATAAATCCCCATAAGGAGGAGGAGTCTGTCTATTTACCTCTGTGTACATTCATACTTCATGAATTACAACAGTTTTTTAATCTAATGCCCTGATCCATGAAGATGGACAACTGTGCTGGACGGGCAGATGCCCACTGACGTCAGCAGGGCTCTGTACAGGGTCGAGAAGATCAGTTTGCAGGATCCCAGGCTACAGCTGTAAGATGCTACCTAAACTTAATGCTGTGTACCATTCTTTAAACTATTATTAATAATAACGAATCCCCAGCCCTGCAGCACAGCTCAGAAATCAACAAACACAATGGTCAGAGCTCTCTATTATGTGCTACAGTTGTTATGCAAAAGATGCATCTTTCAGCAAAGTGATCACAGGAAGCAAATTTGAGAAAGAACTTGCACTCAGACGAGTACATCTTAAGCTTCATCTCTATCTCTACAACGCCATTATTAAACTACAAAATGCTTCGCCCCACATGGGAACATCTTCAAAAATTCTCAAGACAGCCTCTCAAAAGCAAGGCTCCCCCTACCCCTGCCCCCATCAGTAGAGTGTTACAGGCTCCATAGCCCTCAGTCTGATGTTAATGTTGTGTGGGATGTGCACAAAGGACAGATATTTCCATTGAGATTAATTGGAGACATTGATATTAATTTGCTAAACAAGAGACTTCCTCTGCCACCCACTGGGAGCTTCCCAGGACAGTTGTCAGGGTCTGTCCAGTGTTTGTTTTTATCTCCATGAAATAAACTTCTCTGTATCCCCTGTTCTGAGACTGCTTTTCTTTATCGCTTCTTTGTAACCTTGTTCTACCATCCATACTGGTTTATCAATTTATTTGCACCCATTAAATTCCCCATTAACTTTCTTTTAGCTAATATAGATTTCTTTCTTTCTTCCTCTCTCTCTTGCCTTTTGTAGCCTCTCTTCCATTGAGCATATCATTTAGTTGTGGACTCAGCCCTATGGCCCTTTCCTGTACCTTGTTAAGTGCTACAATATTTATTCTTATAATGGGTTGACCAGATGTGAACTCACTACTTTAAGCCACATGAAATCGTATCTTCCTCAATTCTGTCCTCTCCTGTTCCAGCTATGGCTTTGATTAATCTGCTGGTCTTTTCTTATTTCCTTGACATTTTGAGAGGATCTGAACATAGTCTCAAGGTCTCTTTCGAAGATTCCTTGAGCAGCTTATGTTCATTTGTATTTTATACTCACTGGGACACCACCACTTATCAGAAAAAGATTTACCTTATTGCACGGCAAGGGTCGTCTGCCTCACCCCATTTCCCACACTTGATTTACTGGAGGGAGCAGCTTTAACTTGCAGTTGGGATTCTGTAATAGGAGTGGAGGCAACCCAGGGGATTGATTGAATCAGATTCCTGGCTACACCCCTTCCTCAGGCAGCATCACCCACTTTTGGGGCTAGATGGTTACAGACCTCTAGCACAGGAGTGCAACATCACTCAAGTCCACTGAGTTGTACCTGCTTTTCCCAAGGCTGAATTTGATCCTTCATAGTAGTGAATAAATTCCAAAGAAGAAACAACAAAACTTCTAACTAACTCTGATCTGCCATCCGATTTGCAGATCCAGAGTGTCCTCACTAACTTTCAGAGCGAAACTAAAGACACTCGAGATCTGACCTAGAAAATGCCATTGTCCTGTGTTTAATGTTGATAGATACTCCAGTTCAATGATACTCGGAGCAAGACTTGAGAGCTGCAAGTGGCTCTTTAATGGGACTTCTGCAGCATTTTGCAGGACATGATACTAAAACATAGTGTGATTGATTAATAACAGATTGGCTACTAATTCAATCACGATGCTTTTGCCATTATTAATCAATTAAGTTATTAACTTATTTGCTGTGAGAATAATATACATATAAACTAAGTATTTCCCCTCTCATACTGTTTAAATATGAGTATATAGCACTATAAATGTAAATAAAACAATGAAGTCACACTACTATGGCTCTTTTGAGTTAATCAAACTAATCACTAATTTGACTCCTGAACTGCTAAGTTCTGAGTAAAACTGCTCTAGTTAGCTAGATGTTCAGGTCATTGCTGTGACCACAGTCTTTTTTAATTTGATTGAAATCATAAGAGGAGTTGCCTAACCAAAATGGTACCTAATATATACAGCTTTCCATGACACCCACTGCATATTTCTTTTTCACATTACAGTTAAAAGGCTTGCCAAGAGAGGTAAGATCTACTATGTTGGAGCTGGAGACCATCTTTCAGTGGTGTTTCCCAAGGGAACTCCCACACTGTACTCTTGCATAAAGGAAATGAAATAGGCGTGGAAAAAGTGATATCCGCATTAACTGTCTAACTGGAAGTTTTCTGTACAACATATGGTATGACTATGAAAAGATGTTGCATTTTCATCAGATGAGTTACAGTTAACCAGGAATGAAGAAATTGCCTCTCAAACTTAATACTGTATGCAAAAAAAGAAAATAGGGACGTATATGGAAAATCAAACAAACAAATGTAGTACATTTTTACATACCCTAATTTCATTCTAATTTAAGATGTTGAGAGAAGGAGACAGAAGAAGATTTAAATATTTATCAACTAGGCATGTTTTAGTTGTGAACTGCCAATTTTCATTTTAACCTGAACTCCAAAAGGATCAGAAAAGAACATTTCTGGTGTCTATCAAATCAAAATGCTTCTTTGTACCTCTCAACAATAGTTTAATATTGATTTGTCTATCTGCGCATGATATCCTGTCATAATAGATTACATAAGTGGTTTTAAACATGTAGTCTGTGGACCCCGGGGGGAGAGGGAGTCCACAGGCTATGTTTAAGATTTCCAAAGGGATCGGCACTTTCATTGAACATTTTTAGGGGTCTGTAATTGACAAAAGGTTGGAAACCATTGAGTTAGGTTTTTCCATCTCTGAATTATCTGATTTACATTATGATAACAATGCCACCCATTTCTTTTAGCTCCCTTCCCACTCTATGCATACAATGCCATGAAACTATGATGTCATCCACTCAGAGGCATTTCCAGAGTCTCAGCACCACAGCATTGTGCACATGTGTACACTACATGTGGTTTGACAAGCAGTAACTGTCATGCCCTTATCTGTGCTCTTTACAATAAAGTGCTAGTCATGTGGATTGCGGCACCATCTGTGACACCGGTTATAAACAAAACATCAGCTGACAAGTTACTGCAATAGCCGTCAACAACTGCAAAATCAAAAGAAGCAACGTAACTTCACAGTACCTTTTCCACACCATGCCCTGGCTGTTTACATTTAGTTGGATGATAAGACACATCTGCTTTATGGCAGTAGAGCTAAGTAATTCACCACTAACAGAAGAGAATGACACAGAGATGCTTCCCTGAGGACTCAGCTTCACTGAGACAACCACAAACAGCCAGTGAGCAGCAAGAAAGTGGCACGTGACGACAGCAGTTCATTGCAGCCACATCTGTGTTTTTCTAAGTATGGGATGGCAATTGTTGAGTCACCAACAGGAATATATGGTCAGACTCATTTTAAAATGATCAAACCATACGTAGGAGCAGGGAACTATTCTTAAATGCCATTCAACTGTGCCTGTATTTATTATGAATATTAGGATCATGGCTCTGCCATAGAGATGAACTGCCAAAAAATGATTTGTTATGGATTTAATCTGATTGAAGCTTTACTTAAACACTTGCTGGCTTGTTACCTTCTAGCTGCTAAAAACACATTCTGAGGTAACTGATATGCAGGAAACCTTAAAGAGACCCTTAGTTAAAGTCCAAAATTAAAATTTCATTATAAGGTTTAACAAAATCCACCTAATAGTAACAACCAATGTTTTCATATGTATTTCAGTACACGCTACTTCATTTTCTATCGTTCAAACATTCCACTTGATTTTTTGCAGCCCAAATTAACTGCAACATTGCTTTAGTATAGTAGAACAAGGTAGTAAAATTGACTGGAAGCAGACCAGTGTAGTTTCATTATCCAATCTGAGGATAATGCTAAAAGTAAATAAACTGCACAGCCAGCAACAACTACATTTGATTTAATAATCAAAGGAGTGGTGGATTTTAGTCCCACATGAGGCTGATTAAAGAAATTTGCTTATGCAGCCTGGAGGGTAGGTAGGCATAAGGATCAGACACTTCAACAGCTTTATTTATTGTTTCAGCAGTTCTTTAATGTCCCTATATTCTGGTTACTAATGATCTCTCTCACTCTCGTCTCATCTATTCCTCCTAGATTTCACAACCCCCATTGACTTTCCACCGTGTACTGAAGTGTGCACTGTGAAAAGGAAATGTATCATACTTTGCAATATTCAATAACATAACAACTTTGCACTCTGTGCATGACCCAATAACCTTTTCTATGTCTGATTTCCAGGATACCTTAGGTTAATCTTATGTACTTTATAGACTAACCATAGTAAAATAGAATGATCCCCATATGTTCTTCTATATAAAAAGAAAAAGTCTGATCTGAAATACTTTTGTATATGACAATATACTTTCCCAGCACTGCCCCTCTTAGAGCAGATCTTTTTTGAATATGATGTGTGACAATGCCTTAAAACACTGAATATCCTTTTTCTCTTTGAAAAAAGGCAATTTACATTTGAAACATGTCAAGTCAGGTGCCCAAAACTAATTACAGTAATTGTAAAATAACAACAAGGAGTTGTGTGGCACTTGAAGACTAACAGATTTATTTTTTGCATGAGCTTTCATGGGAGAAGATCCCACTTCCTCAGATGCTTCGAAGATGGGTGAACTTACAGAAAGGAATGAAACTAAATGCAAGGGGGTGTAAAACATAGGATCAGGTCGTAAAGTAACAGCAAATCAGAGCACTTTACAGGCTCAAAACATGGGAAGCCTGAAGTCAAATGACCCTTTGTAATGGGAAAAGAATCCATAGTCTCGATTCAGTCCTGCTTTCACAGAATTTAGCCTGCATATTAATTCAAGTTCACTTTATGACCTGATCCTATGTTTTACACCCCCTTGCATTTAGTTTCATTCCTTTCTGTAAGTTCACCCATCTTTGAAGCATCTGAGGAAGTGGGATCTTCTCCCACGAAAGCTCATGCAAAAAATAAATCTGTTAGTCTTCAAGTGCCACACAACTCCTTGTTGTTTTTTCACTGGACTAGACTAACAAGGCTATCCATTTTAAAATTGTAAAATAAGCCTTGCTACGAATAATCCTGCGTAAATTCAAGTATCTTGCCCTGTTTCCCCCTCTCCAACTCCATAACTCACCAGTCTCTCTGACAGACCTTCCAGGACATCTCACTATTTGTTTAAACTTGACACAGCTAAAACTGAGCTCCTTATTTCCTCCTGTTCCTCCTCCCCACTCACGCAAATCTTCCCATTTCTTTCTGTCCAGGTCACTGCTGAGAATATCGTTATTCTCCCAGTGAGAGAAGATCATAAACTGATGTAGACTTTGACTCTTGTCACTCACTCTCTTCCCCATCAATGGGACACATTCAGGTTTTTTTCCCATCTCTTCATCCACATTTTGAAAATCCAGTTGTCCAGCTCCACATCAACTGCTAAAACTCTCATTCACACCAAATCTCATTTCCAGTCTTAAGTATTGTGAAAGGTTTGTCTCTGGCCTCTGTGGTACTTATCTCCCTTTCTAATCAATCTAAAATACAGCTGCAAAAATCATCTTCCACTCCTGATTATATCACATTGTTTACCTTCCTCAGCCTTCTGCTTTGAACCTCTGCCCCACCTTCTTTTATGAAGAATTTTGTATATATCATTCCTTTTTGAAATCAGGGATGGGATGGGGTGTGAAAAAGACTTTTAACTTTGCACATTTTTGGCAATTCTCCCATCCCCTGCATTTTTCAACTTGGTCTACCTTTCACCTGTAGAGATGCAAATTCAAATTCTACCTTATTGGAAATCAGCTCTTAGGAACTGCCAAATGAGCAAACTCAAGGACATCTAGTTTAATATCCCGTTCTCAACAGTTGCCAGAGCCAGATGCTTCAGGGGAAGGTGCAAGAACCACACAGTACAAAAATGTGGGATAATCTGGCCCTCATGAAGGTCTCATATTGATCCCTAACAGTCAGAGATAGTTTTAAATCCTGAATTGTGGGGTTTTATTTTCTGTCCAAAACTTTTTGTAAAAACATTCGCCATTATAACTCTGGACATTTTTCTTCCAGATAAATGCCCAATTCCATTTGTTTTCACAATCTCGCCCTCAGTGGGGCATCCTGTGAAAATGAGTTCTGCAGTCGAATGGTACGTTAAGTATATTCTTTTCCAGTATTAAATTTGCTACGTTGAATGGCCCCATGTGCTCAGCCCTTATTCCAAACCACCAAATTCAGAGCACCTGGCTAACCTTTGCTCATAACAAGTTTAAAACAAGAATTACAGAGGTGTTTTCACCTTAGTGCTGAGTTGAACAGGTATAATTGCGAGGAGGAGACTAAACAGTGCCACACTGCACTGTCCATCAGTCTAGTCACTTCTTGTAGTCTTTTTCTTTCATATGCATCAAATGCACATAATGTAAATGTGTGCATACATGGGCATCCTGTATGTGAACAATGGAAAATGCCATTCTAGCTATTTAATTTCAGAGCCTTTCCCCACAGGATCACAAAGTGCGTTATTACCCTGCAAACAACATGTGAATGACTCCATGTAACATGGCACAAACTGGAAAGAAGGTAAAGTTTCAGAAGACTTTCTTCCCCTGCTGGCCATGAAGAATTTTGTAAGTTATTGACTATGGAAATTTCACTTGGGCAGATGATATTTTTGATATTGGTGGCCCTGGCCTATGGGATTTTTAGGCACATCTGTTGGTCTGACGTCTTGCAATATGGGCTTTTATCATATCTTTAGTCAACATGAAATATTTTCCACCTTGTTTTAGGAATGAGAGGTTCATATTTAACTTTCATTTCACTCATGTAGAAACAAAGCACGTTAAATGACAAAAGTAAGATCAGGTCTTCACCGAAGGGGCCAAATTCACCGCTGTCAGTTTGAACTTCCTGATCGACTGCTTGGGTCTGTGAAGACCTGCTCAGCTGATCGGGAAGTTCAACTTCAGATCACCACCCTGGCAAATGAGTAGTGCTGAGTCTGAGGAAAGCCCTTTCCCTTTGACTCAGCACAGCGGACAAGCAGGAGCTAGGCATTCCAACTGAGGTACGCAAATTATTTTAAGTAACTTGCGTAAGCATAGGATTGATGACTTACACTCAAATTTCTTCAAACGGATTAAAAAAATCTCTCCAAGAAAGTCTTAAAAATCCTAAATTAAAACAAATATAACCACAAACATGAAATTCTACATCTTAGTAGGACTCTAGTCTACATTAATTTTGCATGTCTGGACATGGAAGACATGAATTAAAAAGCTTGTCTCATGCATATTTTTGTCCAAAGTGAATGCTATCTCATCCATCACACCCTGGGCACTTACTCTAATCATTTTAACAAATTCTTTGTTGACACACTTTGCATTATGTGTTATAGAAAACAGCTTTAGCTAGATTCCTTTTGAAAGCAGCATTACATATTAGGCTCCTTTGCCTTAATCTCCACAGCAGTTATTGGTAACATCAGTAACACTTTGATTCTTCTGTAAATTGTCTTAACATTAGAATCAGGTAACTACAAGCCATTGCCCTAAAAGTGTTGTTTGTTCAATAATGCAAGGTCACTCGTGCTCCCTCTCATTTGTTTTCAGTGGCACTTGCTTGAAGGAGAAAGATCAACCAGGCTATAGCTTCAGCTTTGAAAGGATTTTATTCACAGGGGATGATTTCTTTTCAGGGTGAGCACAGATGCAAGAACCTAGAAGAAAATGAGAGATCTTTCTTCTTGGGTTGACTGCTGAAAGGAGGTTTGTTCATATCATATTTGACAGAGTTCAGAGGAAGTGGGGCTAACTCATTTGGTGAGGCACGTGAGTTTTAATTTCCAACATAGCTGGGAATTGAAAGTGTTGGCCATTCCTGAATTAAATGAGGGAAGCCAATTTATTATTATCATCATAGCAGAATTTTCAGAAGCCTTCTTAATCCATCACTGACTTTATAAACATACAATCACAGATTTTAGAGATCAAACATTTCTACTGAAAGTTCCTCCTTGGTGGAAGTCCATAGTTTTCAGTGGAGCTACACCAGGTGTGAATTTACCCTCTTCCTGTCCCTGACAAAGAAAGATCTATTCCCTGTTATACCTTTACTAGTATTTTGACCAGTCTATTTGGAAGATCCAAAGCAATGGGACTTCTACCACCTGCTATGGGAGCATATTCAACAGTCTAATGCACTGGTGTCAAACATTTGCTACAGGCTACAGCAGGCCAGGTTTGACTTAAATTTGTAATTCATGTGGGCTGTATATACCATAAATTGAAATACTAGGGCACTCTCGCAGCATCGTGGAGTGTTGTGTATGTGAAACTGAGTTCCATGATACCATACACAGTCACTCTCTGTTAGGGAGTATGAGCTTGTGGAGCACAGTCTCACATGCTCTGTGATTTCACAAGACCTGACACTATTGTGGCATCACAGAGTGCTGCACATGTGAGACAATGCTCCAGGACACCCTGAGACCAGGGGTTAAAGTAAGCCAGAATGCAACTGAACACCATCCCGAGGCCCACTATTTTTAGGGGCTCAGCATTCTGGGGCCCCTAAAAACAGAAAATGGAGCCAGAACTCTGCATTCTCGGGCCCAGCATTTAAAAACAGCAGGCCCTACAATGTTCCCTCTAAGGGATGATGCAGTTGAGCAAGTTATGGATGCAGGTGTGCAAGTTCCCTGACCTATATCGGGCCCCTTCCCTGCTGCCTTCTGGCTCCCCAAGCACATCCTTAACTTGCTCAGCTGCATCATCAGCTTAGAGGGAAAATAAGTGTTATTACCATATTATGGCATGGAAAATGAGTAATGATTAATGAATGCAGTGTTAAAACTGTGCAAAGTCATGTGTTTTTAAAATTATTAAAAAATTACCAAAATGTTTTCTTTTACTGAAAACTGGATTTTTCAGTAATTGAAAGTTTTTAATAACCCTTTCATTAATGTTCATGAAACTAAAAAAAAGTTAAAAAACTAAGTTTGCAAATATAAACTTGAAAAGCACCTAAAAAGTTTTTAAAAAAGCAGTTAACTTGCCTCTCCCTTTTCATTTTCCACAGCAGTCCATTCTACAATTAAAAAAAAAAATTGTCCTAAATTGTTTTTAACCAGTTCAAATGTGCCCCTTTATTTGTTTTACTTAATTGGTCCCTGTTAGTAATTTTATTCATGGTATACTTTATTTTCCTTCATTTTATTAGTGTTTGCTATATTTTTTCCCCCAATTTAGCCCTTTTGTAGGGAGCAATAGTCCAAAAAACAAAACAAAACAAAAAAAATCAAGGCATCCAACACAGGGCTTGAACCCATGATCGTAAGCTTAAGAATCTGCTGCGCTACCAACTGACTCATAGAGACTGCAGTTACAAAAGCTTCTAGAAATAAGGCAAAATGTATGCTCCATTCCCTGCCCCCCCACCCTTGATTTTTCTGCAGGCTCTTCTGTTTCCTGGGTGTACAGCAGACTCTTAATCTCAGGCTTGTAGGTTCATGTGTTGTTTTTTTTTTTCTTTTAAATATTCTACTCATTAACAGTAAAAGGCCCAGACAAAATCAGCTATTTTTAGAAGCCTGCTGGAGGGAGGCATGACAGTAAAAAGGAGGACATGTCCTCCTTTTGCTGGACATCTGGTAACCCTAGACCTGGGGAAGTTGCTTGCTCCCCCTGAGCACTTTCCCTGGTTCTTCCCCAAGTCCCACAGCCGGGCATCTTCCCCACACCTTCAATAGCTGGCTTCCCCAAGTCCCCCGGGCACACCACCCCCAGCTGCCTGTCCCCGACTCCCTCAGGGCAGTCACCTGGCTGCTGGAGCTGCTCTCTCACTGCTGCCATTCTTCTGGCTGGCAGGAAACTACACCAGGAAGTTTAAAAATCTCTCGCCCTGACCATGTTCGGGGGAGATTTTAAACTCTCTGGAACAGCTCTCTGCTGGCAGGAGGAATGTTTGTTCAGGGCTGGCAAGGAGCTGCAGCTGCAAGCCCTGCACAGCCAGCAGTGAGGTTTACGCCAGTGAGCCAGTGCTGCTGTGCACATGCGCGCAGCTTAGAGGGACATTGCCCTGGAATGCAGCTTTCTGGCTCCATTTTCTATTTTTAGGGGATCCAATACTGAGCCCCTAAAAATAGCAGGCCCCGAAATGACATTCCACCACGTTCCAGGAAGCAGGGGAGCTGCCCCAGCCCAGGCTGCAGCTTTGGACAAAGCCTGCTCTCACTGAGCATGCTCAGAGCCTCTGAGCAGGCTCAGGCCAGAGCCTCAGCCTGGGCCAGGCTGCTCCAGTGACATCGTGGCCAGGTAAGGGGGCCCTGCATGGGGGGGTTTGGGGCAGTAT
>ML681979.1:54989527-55035365 GCA_007922195.1 Podocnemis expansa
TTGTTGGGAAATTGGGGGGGTGCAGGGGGTGTAGAGCGGGTGTTAGGGAAGTCCCTGGTTTGGGGACAGGTGAGCCTGCCTGGTGGGGAAAAGGTGCAGGGGAGGGGGGTCAGCGCGGGGCAGCAGGGGAAGACTGTATGGCATGGCAGGGGTTTGGGGGACCAGCAATGAGAAGGGGGCTGGGGCAGTAGCTGGGATGGCAGGTAGACATGTGGGGAGCAGTAGCTGGGGAGAGGGGGAAGTAACTGGGATGGGGGCAGGCATTTGGGGGGCAGTAGCTGTGGTATGTGAGGGGGACTCATGCCGGTGTGAGGTGGGTTTACACTGGCATGTGGGGGGCCTGCACTGGCATGCGGGGCCTGCCAATTTAGGAGGGTTCCAGGGACTGCCAAATTATACTTTAACCCTGCCAGAGGCCACACTCTCTCTCCCTCTCTGGTATGGAGAGAGTGTTCTGTGCAGCACAGTCAAGGGCTGGATGGAAGAGGTTTGCAAGATGCATCTGGCTTGAGGGCTGCATATTTGACACCCCTGATCTAACAGATCACCATATAGGGAAACTTCTCTTAATATTGTATTTAAATCTTCTGTTACCTAATTTCACCTATTACACCACCATGTACCACCTTAAAAAATACTTCTCCATCTTTGGCATTTTGAGTGACAAATTTACAAGTAACAAATGACTCAAAATTTGCAGGTCTATCTGCTCCTTCATGGAGTAGCCACCTTAGATATTAGATCCAGAAAGCAGGGCTGTGTATAAAGATCAATTTCTATTCCATCTAAACCAAGGATTATAAATGACATGGCATTGTAACATAACACCTGCCACCTCCTGACCATACAATCAATCAATCTTTTATATGTGTGTTTGAGTGGGTGGTAATGGCCTGCCCCCTCTTTCCATAGGTGCTGGCTGTGAAAAGGAAGAGGAGAGCCTCCAGCTATAAGTACTTTCTTCCTCTACCTCAGTTCAAGCTCTGTGGTCAGTCTAACACACCCAAAGCTCTAAGATCAAGCAAATATTTTATGATAGGTTTGGTTGTGGCTGGGTGGCTTGCACAGTTCCTTCATTCCCCCTTTAAATGTGACTGTAATCTTTTATTTATCATTCAAGGGATGATGTTCACAGTAGAGGAATATATGAGGCAATAAGTGGCCTTTGCAGGTAATTAAACACTGAGGCTACTGATAATGATAAAAGCCATTTATTTTGAGCATACGTTAAAGCCATGAATGCTGCTCCTAGTGCATGACAAGATTTAACATGCCACAGCAGTGGAAAGAGAAAACACTGGGGTTCTCGTACCCTTTGAAGGTTTGAAATTTCTGTGCTGCTCTTTATTCAGTAGCTCCTGTTACTCTGAGGACAAGATTTCCAGAATAATTTAGGTGGCACTAATATTCCATAGCTTTTATACAGTGGTCTTCACCCACAGTACTCAAAGGGTTTTTACAGTGGAAGGCAAAAACAGTTATCCTCATTTGACAGATGAGGCCACAGGTGCAGAAAGGACTTGTCCAAGGTAAACCACTGGCCATTAGTAGAGTCAGGGATAGAATCCTGTCCTCTGACTCCCACTCCAGTGCCCTGTCCACTGGGCCAGACTACTTCATTGGAGTGCTGTAGCACTTTCCATGCAAGGATCACAGCGTGTTTCCAAAAGAGCAACAATTCACCCCCACTCCTTTGTAGCCATCAGGAGGCCTTTTGCAGGGGAGCTGATGTTGATTCGTTAGTGGGTGGATGTAGGCAGCACAGTATAGGGTGAAAGCATTCCTTGCACAGTACAGATCCCTGCTCCACAGGCATTTTTCCAGAGCATCAATTGCCCAGGACTGGGAAAGAGTAAGGGCAAATCTGGAAGATTCGCTGTTGACAGATCTGCTTCTCTCTCCCTTGGGGAAGATGAGGATCAGTGGTGGACACTTCAGCCAATGGGTGAAGTGAGGAATTGTCTCACCCCCTTCCCCTTAAATACAGCCACGATTGTGATGGAACACAGGAGTCATTTGATAGCACAGTACTGCACAAAACGAAAAGAATAAACAATTGAAGTATTCAGTCAATACTGGAAGGGGAATTTCTAGAAGCTGAACACACCTGGCAAGTTTGCAGCTGGCTACTGGAGTTACTGCCCCAGCTTTTATTAAAGGTGCTTTCAGAATAGCAATGACCACATGTGGTCAGAATTTCAGTTTTAAGCCTCATCCAAAAGATGCCATGTCCAGAAGGACAACACCATTTGACATTGCACTGGGCCATTGGACCAGGACTGATTCAGGGGAAATTGACAACTACTGTTTCACCCCAACAACTTCCTCCAGGGGAGATGACATAGTCGAGTATTTACCTAAGCCTATGCTCCTTTCACACATGAAGCCTCGTGGAATCAGCACATGGAGTGGAGTGGCTGTGGGACTTATTATTTTTCACTTATTTCACATAGAACAGAGCCTGATCTGCAACTATGACATAAAGTGGGTAACATCTGGAATAGATTCTGCCACTCAAACTCATACCAGAAATTGATAGACCTGATAACACAATAAACTGCTATTCAAAAGGGTTGGGGCAGAATCTGGCTCACAGTTCATCAATCAGAACAGAGGCCAAAGCAGATAAAGCAATTGCTTAGGGTCCAAGCAGGTCAAGAGGGCCCCCATTAATTATGAATATGTGCTGGGGGGGGCAGGGGGCTATTCCTTCTTAGGGCCTCCAATGGGCTAAGCACTGACACTGTCAGAAGCCATGGACACACTAAATAAAACAAATCTCCTCCCTGGTGCTGCCTAAAAACCAAAAATGATCCTGAATCCCTAAGAAAAAAATTAGAGAAACAAAACTACATTTTATAATCAACTATTCTGGATTTAAATAGTCTGGCTACATTGCCACACTTCACATCTGTAGTGCAAATATTGTGGCGGTGTGGAGGCCTGGGGGAACAATGTTTCTCATGTGTTGCTCACTCCTCCAGGGTTGCAAGTGATTCATGTGAGGCTGATATTATCCATTCCAAACAAATAGAGCTATGCTCTGTTAGATTCATGTGTTGCATGGCAAGCACCTGAGTTAATTTGACTTCAGATGAAAAATGAAGGTAGTGGAGTAGTCATTGGTTATAGAGCTTTTCCCCTCTAGGTCACTTGTTCCCATCCAAACTAGGCTGTTAGTGAGACAGACTTGTGACCACCTGCTGTCTCTTCATCATGAAATGAAGGTACTGACTCAGGCCAGTTCCTAGGAGAGAGATCTTCACTTTACAAAAATCAGTATCACAATCAGTCCCTCTTACCAATAGCCAAGCAGACACTAAGAACTGCACTGACATAAGATTCTTTCCCTTGAGTTGGTGTCTGCAAATCAGGAGTGATTTGGCTGGGTCGCTGTTGGGAACCTCACATTTCTGCTATCCCACTGGTTTTGGCTCTAACAATAAACTTTTGCTTTCCAACTCTGTTCACCTGGCATCTTTCATAATCGCTAACCACACTTTAAAAATTACAAGAAAAACCATGACAGAGACAGAGCCATGACAGAAAGGGCTAATAGATGATGACATGAGGTGATATGAGACCACTGCAGCATTCTCATTGCAAAATTCATTTATGTCAGTACTAGTGTGAGGAAAATACTTTTGAACAAACTAAGGTTTGGAATTCAGCTTCCAGGGGATTTTTGATGCTGCCTTTTGACATGTGATGACATCTATACATGACAAGGTACAGCAGAATCAGCCTGTAATTGACACTCTAGTTAATCATATGTGGAAGTTCTTGGGGACAGGAGCCTGTCTCATTTTATATCTGTTAACCTTATGAAAAAAGAGAAATTCCTTCCCCTCTTGTGGCTATTCAATCAGAACAGTGTCACAATCTACTCGGCAATCAGATGTGCAGACAGCTTCTGCAGTGACACTCTTCGTTGACTGCCAATTGAGCTCTAAGGCCAACTCAAGTTCAGGGTGAAAAATGCTACTGAAGATAATCCTTCAGTGATGGCAGATGATGGTCAAGGTTCTCTGTCAGTCATTCAATCATTTAGCAAGAGAGATTGTTCTAAACTTATAGGACAAATTCCTACAACGGGGTGCTTAACCTATGGCTCCAAATCCACATTTAGACTCTTGATTTTATGTGGACATTGGTTAGAAGAGATAGTACCCAAGCTTCCATTGATTTTTCAGGCCAAGGACTGACCCCCCATCTCCCCCCGCTGGTGAGGTGGTGAGGCTGAAGGGCAGGGTGGGCCAGGGTTCCACCCCAGCCCAGGCTGTGAGGACAGTGTCAGGCTGGGCCAGGGGTCGTCTCCAACTAGCCCAGGCAGCAAGGCTGGGGGGGGGCAGCAGTCAGGCTGGGCAATGCGTCACCTCTCCCAAGCCCAGGTGGTGAGGCTGGGTGGGCAGGGCAGGCCAGGCCAGGCGTCTTCCCACCCCCCCTTAAGCCCAGGCAATGAGGCTGGGGGGCAGACTTGGCTAGTGGTCACCCCACAAACGCAGGTGGCAAGGCTGGGGAGCCAGCAGGCAGGCTGGGCCATGGGTCACCTCTCCTAAGCCCAGGTGGTGAGGTCAGGGCCAGGGTTGCCCCCTCCTCCCCAATGCTCAGGTGGTGAGCCCTGGGGGCAGACCTGAGCTGCAGTCGTTCCTCTCCAAAGCCAAGGTGGCAGGGCTGGAGGGCACATGGGCCTGGGGTTGTTCACCACAAGCCCAGGCAGCAAGGCCAGGGGTCAGGCTGAGCCAGGCATCATCTGCACCCCTCCACACCCCAGCAGCGATGCCAGCAGGCCAATGGGCAGGCTGGACCCAGGTGGCAAGACCAGGGTCACAGGCCTGCTCAGGGGCCAACCCCCACCCCTCCCAAAGCCTGGGGGGCAGGCTGGGCCAGGGGTCATCTCCAAGTCCAGGCAGCAATGCTGGGGAGCAGGTGGGGCCAGGGTTTGTGCCCCCCCCCACAAGGCCCAGGCAGTGAGGCCAGGAGCCACCTCCCCCTAAGCCAGGCAGCAGGAAGGTCTGACCAGGGGTCAAACCACAGGCCAGGGGGCTGGTGGGCAGATCTGGCCCCGTGTCAAACCCCTGCCCCCAAGCCAGTGGGCAAGTCTGGCCGGGGTCCTCTCCTCCTAGCCCAGGGGCAAGGCTCAGTGGCAGCAGGCAAGCTTGGCCAGGGGTCACCCCATCTCTCACTAGCCCAGGTGGCACAACTGGGTGGCCAGCAGGCAGGCCTGGCCAGGGATCTTGTGTGATCATTGATCACCAGCTATTTACAGACATGGCTTTTGCCTTGTGTTTTGTTCTTTTCTTTCTGGGGTGGACCCTGGCTTTTGCGGGAGTTGTTTCCATCACTTAGCCATTAAGGTAGTACTTGCATTTCATCAGGACAGGCTGGTGTTGACTGATTCCATCACACACACCCTTCATTCACATATCTTGTTCACACATTTAAATGAAATTCCAGAGTATACACCTAAAACAAGTTTTATCAAGAATAAAAAATGAAGTTCTAAATTCACAACATTGAGCTATGTTGCACATTGGTTATTATGTCTATTAAACTGAGTTAGTTATTTCAGTTATGATATTAAAGCACAGATACAGTGTTGCCTAACAGATGCTTTAAAGGTACATTCAATTCATTTTATCTATCTGTGTCCCTACATTGTGGCTACAGAAGTCTGGCCCTACACTAGCAGGAAGAATACAGTTAGGGAAAGGAATTCCTTGAGTGAAGTATATGGTATTAACTTATACAGTATTGCCAGTTTCAAGAAATCAAAAATCACAAGAATGGCAAAAATAAGTCGGGTTTTTTTTTTGTCCAAAGATTATATTGTGTTTTTAAACTAATCTCTTAATGTTTGAATTCCCCCTGCCCATCCCAGGGTGAGTAGGTGACAATTAGAGTTGCCTGCCCATTCTCCCACAGATTCTGGGTAAGTTTTCATCTTTTTACCCATCTTTTATATTTGCTGACTCTCAAGTAAATCTGTGGAACTTCCCGTGTCTTGCTTCCTCAGAGCTCCTGTGTGATCATTGTAAATGGCTGGTGATCAGACATGACTTTCATCTTTTTTCTGTCTTTCTGTGGTGGATCCTTCTTGCTTTTCCCATCCTGAATGGAATGGACTTGTTTGAAATGAACTCATGGGTTCCCTAACCCCGCCCCCCGGTTTGCATGCACCTGTAAGTTGGGACTAGGCCAGAGCCTTTTTAAATTTCCTGCCCTGCAGCATGCCCGGGCATTTGGCATACTGCAGGAACAGCATGGGAAATTGCAGATGCTGTGCTGTCTTCCCTGGTGCCTACCACCCAGCTGCACTTCTCCTCTTATTTTCCTGACACCCCACGCTATCCTCCCCTGCTCCCTACTCTGATACTGCCACTCAGAAGGTTGTGGGGAAGGCAAGCATCACAGCAAAGTACATGGGAGGGGTGGGATCTATTTAAAAATCTTGAGAACCACAGCAATAGATGTGGCTGGTGTGGGTCGGGAGGGTGGCATCTCACAGCTGGGCGTGGAGCCATGTGCCAGCTGCGCACTCAGATACCATCAACTTCGCCAGTGCATGGGGAACCTATGCAAACTGGCTGGAAGTCTCAGGGACAGTAAGATCCATCACCCTCCTTCCTACTCCTATTTGCGGAGCTTCTTGGCTCCTGATATTCAGCAACAGGAACCTGGAGGGGTTAGGGAATGATGTGCCTTGTCAGACACTCCCCTGGGCGGGCTGGCCCCACCCCGCAGTGCTGGGGGTGTGTGTGTGAGGGCCCTGCAAAGGGTGATTCACCCGGGGCCCTGCACCCCCCTAAGGACGGCCCTGTCTAAGACAATCTACATTTCAGCCCTCACGCTTGCATCTGTGAAGCTGCTCTTGCTGGGTGTTCTGGCTTCAAGAAATTGTAGTTTAGACAAAAATGAAGTACAGTTTGCCCAACAAACAATATTGCTGCCTGCTTCCTGTGCACACGGGGCTGGATAGACCAGGTTGTTGTTAGAATCAGATGTGGAAGGAAGTTTCAAAGGGATAGGTGTGTCAGTCTAGTTTAGCAAAACAAACAAGGAGTGCCACAGGACTTTTTGTTTGAGTTGCAAAGGAAAGTAATCATAAGAAGAAACACTCCTATACATAATTTCTGGAATATCAAATGCCAGAATGTACATTATTAATTATTGTTATTTCTTATTTGCAGTAACATCCAGAGGCCCCAGTCAGGACGGTGGCTTTGGTGCATTAGCCACTGCACAAACACATAAGCAACTATCTCAACTCAAAGCTGCACCTACACTGGAGAGCACTTTCGAAAAAACTTTTTTCAGAAAAATTGTTTCAAAATATATTCAAAATAATTATCTCAAAAGAAATTTTTTCAAAAATGCTATTTCAGGAGAATGGTCTGGGGACCGCTCCTTGTTCCGAAATACCGTGGCTTTTTTTTTTTTGAAAGTAAAAGTCTACACTGGACTTTGTTTTTCAAAAAAAAAAAAAAAAGAAAGAAAGGCAATGGAAAAGATAGGCAGGCTTTTTTGAAAAAAGCCTTTGCCACATCAGGCGATAGCTTTATTCAAAAAAGCTCTCTCGAAAAAGGCTTTTTATTATGAAAAAGCTGTCAGGTTTAGCTTTTTCAAAAAAGTGTGTGGGTATCTCAAAATACCAGCGCGCTTTTTTGGCAACGCTAAACCTCATTAAAGCAAGTCCAGTGTAGACTTTCACTTTCAAAAGAAAAAAAAAAAAGCTGCGGTATTTCAAGACAAGGAGTGGTTCCCGGACCATTCTCCCGAAATAGCGTTTTTGAAAAAAAGTTGTTTCAAGATAATTATTTTGAATATATTTCAAAATAATTTTTTTGAAAAAAGTTATTTGAAAATCCTCTCCAATGTAGACATAGCCAAAGAGTTTAACATTTAAATGAAGACAGGAAGCAGCAGGCAAGTATAACAAACAACCAGATGCGACGGGCGAGGGAGGATGGGGTCGAACAGGGATAGTGAGCGCATCGTTGCCAATGTTAGGTCACTGAGGTTTCACTTAAACAAAGATAAAAAGTAAATGCTTATCATAGATTATTGCAGACTCTGCAACCTATCTGTCAAGCCATTATCAGTGGGGAGTTTCCCACAGGTGACATGGGCAAAGTGGGTGTACTAGAAATAAACTAGTGGTTTGATTATGTGAAGCTTTGTTGTATAGCGAGATGCTTCTTCTGCTGGGGAAATGTCCAGACTGTATAAAACTGGAAATGCATTAGCAAACCCAGGCTCCAGGAGGATAGACTCAGTTGCATTGGTCTTTAACAGCAGTTGAATCAAAACCCACCTGACTCCATTCTTCCATTCTCATACACTTCCAGGTTTTCAGAGGTGCTGTTGTACTGTTGAAAAGGCTGATTACTGAAGAGATTGTCACACAAGAGGCTGCGACAGAGCTTCTTGAGAAAGCGCAGGATGTACCCAATGCTGTTCACTACAGGCAGGTTCAGGAGGTGTTGCTTCCCATCAAAATAAGCAGAAACTGAAAAGCAAGTGAGAACAATTCAATATACTCAAGAATGCACATGACCAGAACAGCTTGAAAGCTTTTTAATTGAGTATGAAAATGATTCCATGCAATGATTGTTTCAACCACACAAAGTATTTTACATAGAGAGGGGTCTGAACCACAATCCTAGATCCAGACAATTTTGGCAGGAACTTCAGATCCAGGTCCAAATTTTGCAGCTGGTCCTGACCTCTATAACAGGCTAATCTTATACCTTAGTCTTGCCAGGACTTCAGTGAAGATGAGATCTGGAAAAGAACTTTGTGTCTCAAAGAGTGAAAATGGGGAAGCACTTAGGAAGCATTTGAAAAAAAAATATTTAGGGACAGGAGATCGGATGGAAGGAGGTAAAGCCTGAAATCTGAAATTGTAATGGAAGCCTCCCATACCTTCCTGTCAGATGGAGGCAAGTGGCAGTTGAGTGAATAAGGAGATAGTTCCTGGTTAAGGGCTTCCAGACTCCTAAATCCAGGAAGTGCACCTGATGAGATGGCTCCAAGCAAAGGACAAAGGTTCCTATCCTCCCTACAGCAAGGACTTGGGTATCTCTGTTTGTTGGATGTTTCCTACCAGGAGTGGGGTATAATGGGCTTGATCCTCTGCTGTTGTAAACCAGCATAGCTCCATGGACTTCAGGGGAGCTCTGTCAATTTATATCAGCTGAGATTCTGACCCAAAATCTATTTTTAAGAATAGAAGCCGCTGTGTTGCCCTTTGTTTATGGTGGTCACACTCGCCCTTCGCTGCTGCTGGGAGGAGAAGGAAGAGGAAAAGAAACCTGAATAAGGTTTTCAGCCTTGGTATTTGAATTTGATTTTAATCAGAAGACCCAAATCCAATGAATTTTGCAGACCTGGCCTCTGGGGCAATCTCCTCCCCTCCTGCACCCCCATGTTAATAAGATTGGTGCTCATGCAAAGAGAGAAAAATAAATGAACAGTAGAAACCTCTCACTAAACTGCACTGCTCATAGCTGATTTGCATGTTTTCAGGAATGAGTTAGACTAATTTTCTGAGAGTATTTTGTGTCTTTCAAGAAAGCTGTAGCTGGAATGAGAGTGCCCAAGGAGGGATAAAAGGAACAGAGATGAAGTGCTCCACAAAGGGACAAAACTATAGGTCACACAGCAGATAGAGTCCCAGTGAGATGGAAAAGATGGAATGATCCTTGTAACATAGGTTGGAGTGGCTCCTGAATGATTTCATTCTTGCTGCTTTACTATCTTCAGGAGCTCATTTGAAAATTATGAATTTTCTTGCCTCATTCCAAAGCAGCAACTAAAACCTCCTGCTGTATACAAAATATTCATGCTAAGCCTCCAGTTCACAGTGACTTGTGCTCTCAGTTGCCCAAGACTTGGAATCATATTCTACTCCCTGCTACATCCATGCAACCACACTTCATTGAGGTTCCATGGGTTTGGCTGAGAGCAGACCTGGCCCATGAATTGAACACAGAGGGCAATCTTGTACTGTGGAAGTCAATGGAAGTTTTAGCAGTAGTATTTGAGCTAGCTATAATGCATACAGCTTAAACACATGAGTCAGTGTACAATTAAATTTAATACATATGCTATGTTAATCCAGCCCTTTTGTTTCACCTGTACTCTTTCTTTTCCTACTGTTTCATTAAAAAACAAAACAAAATTTTTAAAAATCCCAAAAATTAAAAAAAAAAACTTCTCAAAACAGGAACAAAGTTAGAAAACAAAGAGAAACTAATTTAAAAATGAAATAGAAAAGGCAGGTGCTTTTGGTGATATTTGATTTTTATTGGCTGCTTTGTTGGCTCAATGAAATGGCATTTTGAAGCATACAAGGTGTTCCCTCAACACCAAGAACTCGGCTGAGTAATTAGTTAATTTACAAGAACAGCCACTGTAGCCTCTTGTGCTTGTATTCTGTGTACCTGGGACCTAATTCGGATCTCAAACCCATACAATTCCATTGACTTCAGTAAATTTACTCCTAACTTATATGGGTGGAAATGAGGTTGGAGATGATGCTGGCCTGGTGATCTCAACAAGGCTGATATGGCCTTAAGACTTAAAAGAAAGGTTATGATTTTATAGCACTTTCAGATTGTTTTCACAAAGCCTTTTTTTAATGTTTTACCTGACACCATCTCGCCTCCATAGCCCTGCTTGACAAGTGAGAAGACAGTCTTTTGCTGATGTGCACAGTCAATGCACGCCTGAACTGCCTGCTGTAGGACCATGGAAGGTCTTTCAGGCCCAAAGTGATCTGGAAGCTGTTGTACTTTTTTTCTGTCAAGGTATGGCCCCATGTTTGCCTGTTTGTTGACGTAAATGCAGACTGTAGACACAAAATCCCAAAACAGTTATTTTATAAGATATTTAGTCATCACAACCAACCCTGTTTTCTGGGTTTTGAATATTTCATGATATTTAAGAGCCCTTTTCTGTGTGAAATATCATGATGCACAGTTATACAAAAGGCTAAATTCTGCTGGTCTTACTCACATCAGTGCTCCTATTGAATGAGTAAAGAAACAGAATTTGGGCCTGTATTTTGACAAGCCACATGCAGTTAAGAAAGCTACTGAAATTTCTGTATATGCCATCTTGAGAATACTTTCTTTCGGTCTAAGACAAAGAATGGTATACAAGGATTCCTATATAGCCTGAAATACAGCTAGAGTGCTAAACAATATTCAAAATCAGCATATAAAATAATTATTAAATTGCAATCCAATTTTCATTTTTCTATATCTTTTAAACTGTATTTTATTTACCTTATTTTGAAACTAGTATTTTAAGTAAAAGGTTTTAAAGTTGCTCCATGTTCCAAATGCTACAAAACATCAAGATAATAAGCCATTGTATGATAACTGGGACTATGGCCCACAGGGGTGTCCTTTCTCCTCCATGTCCAAATAATGAATTGCAAACTGTATCTTATTCTTGGAAAGTGCGGAGTCATGAGCGATATTAAAAAGTGCAGGCAGTGCACAGTTTGTGCCAGTAACTGCCTTGGACTCCTAAGATTACACTCCACATCATGCTTCTTTGGCACGTGGTTGTCACATGACCTAAGACACTGTAAAAGGTTTCTCAATTAAAAGCCTGGGATTTGCAAGGTCCTTTATGCCATTTAAGATCTGCTGTGGGGCTGTGTTTTGGAAAGAGGGTGAGAACAAGTTAGAAATATGATCAGTACACCTCAGGGAGTCACGGATGCAAGCCAGAAAGACTGGTCACAAGGAGCAACTTCTGGGCAGAGTAGGCCCTAGGACTGTGTACGCTATCTTGCACCAGGCCCTGGGAGGTTTACATGTTGCTCCTTTCTGAAGCACAAGTGAAGAGAACTGCTGACTGTGCTACCTTAAAGGCCATCATAGCCTGCAAAGACGGATAGTTTTGTCCACGCTAGGGATGTAAAAGACTGTTTAAATGATAATCAACTGTTTAAATGAGGGAGGGACTGGCAGCTGGGCTCAATTCCCCACAAGAGAGAGCAGCTGGGCAGTCTTACTCTGGGGAGGTGTGGAACCCAGCACAGCTCCCCCAAATGTTGTGGAGGCAGGTGGGGGGGAGGGCACAAGGTACAGCTGGGTTCGGCTCAGCTCCCCGCAAACGAGGCCTGCCAGACTACATCTCTGCATGTGCAGCAGGGCAGCCACAGCTAGGCAGCTTTCAAAAGGCACAGTTCTTCCTCAATTTATCAGACCTCGATTCCCTGGACTTCGGAAGATTTGGACAAATCTTCCGAAGTCCAGGGCCCTGGCTGTGCTGCTCCGGCGGCCAGGGAAGGGGTCCCTAACCACCCCTGCTTCTAACTTTTGGGAAGGGGAGGGTGGGGGGCCAAAGGCTGCTGCACCTGCCTGCCCGCCCAACCTCACCACAGCAGGTGGAGCAGCCAGACAGCTGACCCACAGCAGGCTGCGCCTCCCCAGGGGAGAAGGCGGCCGACGCTAAGCTCCGGCACACGGGGTTGGGGTGCTGGAACAGCCTGCCCCGCGCCCAAAGAGTTTGGGCCGCTTCACCTCCGCCCCCCCACAATGGGCCTGCTCATGGCCTGGGGGGAGGACCGGAGGTGAAATGGCCCAAACTCTTTGGGCACAGGGCGGGCCACTCCAGTGCCCCGATCCCGCGTGCCGGAGCACAGCGCCAGCCCCCTTTTCCCCCGGGGAGGCACGGCTGGCTGGGGGTCAGCTGTCCGGCTGCTCCACCTGCTGCGGTGAGGTCGGGCGGGCAGGTGGGCGCATCAGCCTCTGGCCCCCGGCCCCCCCCTCCTTCCCGGAAGCTAGAAGGGGGAGTGGTTAGGGATCCCTTCCCTGGCCACCAGAGAACATTGTCCAGTGGCCAAGGAAGGGGGCCCTAACCACCCCCCTTTCCAGCTCCTGGGGGGAGGCGAAGGCTGCTCCGCCTGCCTGCCCGCCTGTCCTCACCACAGCGGGTGGAGCAGGCAGACAGCTGACCCCCAGCTGGCTGTGCCTCCCTGGGGAAGAAAGGGGCCGGCACTGAGCTGGGGGGGGAGGTGGCTTTCAATTTTCCAGACATTCGGAAAATTCAGATGCCTCCTCCCCCCCATAGTCCGTAAAATCAAGGAACAACTGTAGTGAGGAGGTGAGCCTAGCAGTTAAACATTCTGGTTTTAGGATGTTTAAACAGATTCTCCATTAAAAGAATTTTCACATCCCTAATTCACACCTACAAAGGTGCTACCATCTCACGCCCTAAGAGAAGTGAGGGCAAAATTTTGCCACTATATTTCTTTTACTGAAAGTAGAGAATAAGAATAGAATATGATGAGTAGCTCCCCAACAGAGGGCACTGCTGGGACTAAAACCGTGTCTAGGCAGAACATTGAAATACTGTCACACAGTTTTGTAAAATGGTTTGTAACAGTTAGGCCCCATCTACTGCTGACCAAGAGAATCCTCATTAACACCTGGCTAACAGGAGGCTTGTTTAAACGTGGCTGGGTTTCCGGGTGACTACAGATGAGCCCTTGGTGAATGAGGAGGCCTGAGTAAGTCAACAGTAAGATATAATAGCTGACTGAGTGTGCTAGAGTTGTCATCTTCCACACAGTATAACATTATCCTTTGACAGCATCAGATACGTGACAACAACTATCAAAAATAGTGGAGGACATGGTGACAGCTGTGTGATACTGAAAATAATTTACAGTCTGCATCACCATAATGAAAATCTAGGGTTAATGTCACAGTGCACTCTAATGGTTATGATATAGCTACTCATATTGAACAACAAGAAGGGCCCAAGCAATAAATCTTGGGTAAATATCAGTATAATAACAATAATACTTAACATTACATTGTGCTTTACATCTTTACAGCACTGTTCATAGACAGAAAACAGTTAAGAACATAAACAGTGTCTATGAATTGTGGAGAGCTCTTAGACTACAGATTTATTAACCAAATACATCATAAGATATAATAGAATCTCAAGACTTGATTTCTAGCTATGTTTGTGTGTGTATTTATGAATTTGGCACGGGCATCTGTTTCATTTGCCTAAAACTAGATATGGTCATTTGCAGCAGCTTATTCTTGGTCATAAGAATGAGTGTGAAGGATCTGGTGAAAGGAAGGCATCTCCTGGATAACAATTGACATTCAGGAGACATGGGAAATTTTTCAAAACTGCGTAAATGACTTAGGAGATGGAGGTTAAATTTTATGGATTCTGTTCCCAGCGATGCCACAGACTTACAGAAGTCACTTCAACTTTGTGCCTCACCTATTCCTCTGTGAAAGAACAATAGCAATCTCTATCTACCCAGGGTATTGTGAAGTTTTGTCATTTAATGTATGGAAAGCATTTTGTGATCCAAGAATGTAGGGAACTAATTAAGGGCAAAGTATGGTACTATTATTACAATACCACCAAAGCAGAATGAAGTTTTTCTCTCTGCATGCCTGAGCTAAGAAGGGGCTTGGGTATTTTTTTGAATTCTAGCATTATCAAACCTGTTTCTGTAGTCTAAACCCAGGGGTTAAAATAAGGGGGAACATCCTGGAACAATGTTCTGCAGCCCCCATTTTTAGGGGGACAGTGTTCCAGGGCCCCCTAAAATAGGCGAAAGTATTGGAACGTTTCGTTCCAGCACCCCCCCAAATAGATGCGTTCTGGCGCATTCCCCCCAGGGCCATCTGAAGGAAGGGGCTGCAGGCTGGGGCGAGTCCAGCAACCCCTCTCCCCCTTTCCCAGTGCCTGCACCAGCCCCACCCCTTCCTGCTGGGTCCAGGCAGCAGGCATGGCCCAGACCCTGCCTCTGGCCCATGCCCCATCTCACTGGTGCTGCAGCCACCCTAACACCAGCCTGGCTCCTTCACCACATCACCAATGTAGGTAAGGGGGCCGGGGAGGGGGGTTGGGGACAGGCAGACAGCCAGTGGGGAAAGCGTGGGAGGATGGGAGGAAGGGTTGGGATGGTGGGCTGGGCAGGTGTGAGGGGTTTGGGGGGCAGAAGGGGGTGGAGTGGGGCAATGAGGATAAGGGGACCGAAGGGGGCTGGAGAGATGTGGAGGGGCTTGGTGGGCTGAAGGGGGTGGAGTGAAAACAGGGGAGCTGGGGGGGTGAAGAGTTAGGAGGGCTGGAGTGGGGACATGGGGGCAGGGAGTTTAGGGAATGGGAATTGGGGCTGAGAAGGACGTGGGGAAGGAGGGGTCTGATGGGGGCAGCTGTTTTGGGGCAATAGCTGGGGTGGGAGGCAGACATTTGTGGGGCAATAGCTAGAGTGGGGGGCAGGTGTTTTGGGAGCAGTAGCTGGGGCGGAGGGGCAGGCACTGGGGGGGGGGGGCAGTGGCTGCGATGTGTGAAGGGGGCCTGGAAATTTAGGAGGGTTCTGGGGCCTGCCAAATTATACTTTAATCCCTGTCTAAACCCATTAACCCATCTTCCTGTAAATTATGACCTGGTTCTGCTCTCACCTACATGAGTTTAGCTTCACTGACTTAAATGGTTACTTCTGATATTCTCCAACATCAGTGAGAAGATAATTAGACCCATACTTTCCATATAAGTATTAACATTGTCAGGCAGAAAGGGCCAAACCCTCAGCTACTATAAATCAGCCTAAGTGACTTCAGCTGACTGGTTTGCACCAGGACCTAATCCAGAGGCCTTTTGGTAACATTCCTCCCTTTCCAAAAGACATGTTTCTTCTTTTCCTAAAATTAAATTAACAGGTGCCTTAGGCTCACCCTACATCACTGATCGTGGCTATTGCTATACCAATGCCAGTGGAACTCTGATATGAGAAATGCAAGTGAATGAGAGAGATGTTGATAAATTTATTCAAGAGGAATAGATTTGAGATCTGTTGCAAATCTTGGCTAAAGACACAGAAGGAGGACCTCTGTGCATGGCTTGACTCTCCACTTCTCGTACAAATACCTGTGCAAGGTGTGCATACAATGCTACAAAATTAGAATGATATTGTTCTGCATAAACTTGTCTTTTCAGAGGTGTAAATGACTATACATGGAGCAGGTTAAAGGAGAATTGAGCCCACTGACTCCCTTAGACCACCACCATTACACTAATCAATTAAAATAGAAAGTCTTTGAAAAAGTTACAGAGCAGAAGGCAATATGCTCGGTCTCTGCTGTCTGTGTTATGTAGTCAGTTTAGTTGGCAAATGTACTAAAACCTTCAATTTGCTTTTTTCATGGGTTAAGTCAGCTTTAGAGAGCACAGTGTCTGATTGTCGAATTGCTGTACCTGCCTGCTGCTTCACAATGTAGCATTTGATTCAACATACCAGTGAGGGCTTGTGGGGCAGCTGAATTGGGTATTGTAGCTGCATCCTGAGGGATTGAACTAATATCAGGTTCTGGCGTGCTTCTTGGAGGAGAGATTGCTAAAGGAGTCATCAGAATACGCGACTTCAGCTGCAAGACATAACCAATTTGGGGAATGAAGATATATACAGTGCATTTTATTTTTATTCCACTCATTTCACTTCCATTGAACTCCCTCTTATTACCAATTTGCTATTGCATCATTTTATTTCCAGCCAACAAACTCCTTTCACTCCTGGAAAGATAATGGAGCAAAAGAAAATGACAGTGATTTGCAATGTGCCATAACACTGTAAGTAACAGGATGCTATGTTATAACCCCATGGCACACTTATTTACACTTGAGCGAAGTGGGAGTAAAACACAAAAATCAAGACGGTAGCATTTTACGCACACTTCACTCAAATTTAAAGAACTAGACAGAACTCAAAGCAACAGCAAATCGGACTCTTTATCTACATGCTAATTTAGGGCCAAATTTTGCTCTCAGGTACACAAGTGCAAAGCCATTGACTCAGGTGGGGCTAAGGAAACTGGAATTAACATGGCTCATTACCATGGCTCTTAACACAGTTCACTGGTTAGTACCACGTTATCACTACATAGTAAATGTCAATTGCCACATAGTCACACTTAGTAATCTTGATACTTGCAGTATGAGTTAATGACGAAGGGTTCGTCCACACAGCAAAAAAAGATCAGTGGTAGTGAGTCTCAAAACCCAGATCAACTGACTCAGGCTTGCACGTCAGCAGTGTGGATGGTCAGGCTTGGGCTGGAGCCTGGGATTTGAAAGCTGGCAAGGAGAGAGGCTCTCTAAGTCCAGTCATCAGTCCAACCTGAATGTCTACACTGCTATTTAAGCACTGTACTGCAAGCCCCAGAAGACTAAGTCTGTTGATTTGGACTCTAAGGCACACTGCTATGGGGAAGGAAAAGTGTGGAGGAGAGTTTGGTTTTTGCTGTGTAGGCAGATGCATAAACAGGATGCATACTTACCATGTAGCAATACAGTGTCACAACCCTGCCAATACATAGCATTGTCTATGCACTCAAGCAATGGTTGGTTATCTTGCAATTAAAGAGTACTGGTATGATGATATATGGGCCCTGAATGCATCACCCTCGTTTTATCTATTAGTATAGTGTTAAACAGCTTTAAGTGCGCATGATTGAATATTGGATATCCTCCACCAGCACATAAAATGGTGAAATCCACCTTCTACATCAGTCAGTTCAAGCTGTTCTTCTTGCAACTGATTTTTTTCTTGTTTTTAATGGACAAACTACAGAACACTACAGAACAATGGACTGGGGAAAACTGAACAACTTTCAGACCCCCTACTCATTTTAAGATGCGGTGCTGTCTATGAGCCTTCAACCTTACTAGAAAATATGTGAAAAGCATCCTTTAAGTTCTAATGAAGTCAGCACCCTGCGCTGCAACCCCAAACTATGACCAAGATCTTGTGGAGAGACAGACACTCTGATAAAGATGTGTCTTGTTCAATAATTTGTTAGTAAGTCAGATGCCTAAAACAAACTCCACTTTGTTTCATCACAGTGGTATAAACAGTTAGATCAGGGGGTCTGATCCAAAATCCACTGATGTCAGTAAGAGTCTTTCCACTGAACTTCATGAACGTTGGACCATGTCCCAATGACAGACTCATTCCAGTTACAACGTAAGCAAAAGGGGTCAGCACCTCTTGTGCTCAATGGTGTAATAATTCCAGCACTTAGCTCTTATATAGTACTTTTCATCAGTAGGTCACAAAGCAGTTTACAAAAGAGATCAATCTTACTATTATTATTTCTTCATACAACATGCAGACAACTTGTGGAACTCATTGCCAGGGGATCCTGTGAAGGCCCAAAGAATAACTGGTTCAAAAAGAAGAACTGGAGTAGTTTATGGATGATCATTCTATTATTGGTTCTTAGCCAAGATGGTCACAGTGGCAACCACATGCTCTGCCTGCCAGAAGCTGAACATGGATCACTTGATAATTGCCCTCTTCAGTTTATTTCCTCTGAAGCACCTGGTATTGGTCACTTTCAGAAGACAGGATATGGGTCTAGATGAACCACTGGTAATTCTTATAGCCATTTTACAGATGTGGAGACTGAGGCACAAATAAAGGAAGCAACCAATTTACAGTCACCTAACAGGCTAGTGGTATCTCTAGGACTAGAACCTCTGACGGTGATAGCCTAGGCTGGTGCTGTAGCCACTACATCACACCACCTCCCTAGAAGCTTGCACTTTTATTTTCTCAGTAGAAACAAGCAACTTTTTGTTGCCATTGGTGTAATTTCTGTTGGAATGATCTACCTGACCAGCTTTCTTAAAACACACTTCTTCATGAGGTTATGAAATCTAGTCTTCTCTTAAGGAAATATTATCCAGAATGCTTACTACTATATATAGCTCATAAAATCAAAGATAAACATCATCAGTTGGTCACTGTGCTTTCCTGTATCCCAGCCCTCATTTGCTGTCTAATTAGACTGTGAGCTCTTTGGGGTGGGGACTTCATCTCCTTACTAACTGGACAGAGACAAACTCATCCACAGCCCTATATAACAATAGTAATATTGCCAGTACTTTTCATTCAGTCCTATTGTGAAGGCACACAGCAAAAGCTGGTGCTTTGAATATTCCTAGTGTTTCTTGGTACAAAACCCAAAACATGACACTGATGAGTGCTTCACAAGAGCTGAAATAGTGATGAGGTCATTTCAGAGCTACTGTTGTCTACTTATTTTAATTTTTGCAAGGATCATGGCTGAGAAGGGTGTGCAAGTGTGGAAATGAGATAGTATATATTAGCATTTTGGACACTAGCTCAACTGAGTCATTGATTAAGTGGGCTAGTGTGGTGTTAGTTGTGTCACTATTCCCAGCAGTAAATAACGATCCATATAATACGAAAGGGAAAAGCCATAATGCTCTGTTTTAGCAGCCAGGGCACGTTCTGACTGGAACTTGCTCCTTGTAATTAGTGATGCTTGGGGCCGGCAGTGTGAAATGTGCTCTTTAATGGAGCGGCCCAATGGAGCAGCGCACCCGGAACAAAGGCCCATTCACCCCATCCTAGTTACAGCTCTGCTAAAAGATACCTGATGTTTTATACACAAGTAAAACAATCCATGGCAGTAGAAGAGAAGCTTTAAACATATGCTAAAAGTTAAGAACTGGTTAAATTGAAAATCTGACTGAGGGCTCAGGAGCCACAATTGTCACAAGAACTAGAGATATTGCAAGAGCTCTCCAATCTGAAGGTAATGAACATGGGACCTATGGAAAAAAAAATCAGTGAGCTGTAAATTAGATGAAAAAAATGGGTTTTTGGACCTCAAATCTATTTGCAAATTTGGGGTTGAGTCAGATAAATAATTTCGTACCAAAAAAATGGAGTTTTTTTTTAAAAAGTCAAAACAGTTTAATCGCCAATTTGAAACAAAACATTTTGACTGTGTTTAAAAAATGTTTCATTTTGAAATGTAATTGCTTTCTTTGAAACAAACAAGAAAAAAAGGCTGAAAAAATATTTTTAAAATGAGCTAAAACAAAAAAAAAAAAATGGAAAACGTTTGTTTCAGGTCAAACAAAGCATTTCATTCAACCTGAAATCATTTTTGTTTGTTTCACCAACAAGAGCAGGGGAAAAAAAAAATCAGTTTCCGTTCAAACCAAACCAAATTTATTTTCAGTCAGGTCAGCGACACGTCCCCACTCTGCAACCCTCCAAAAAGGGGGGGAAAAAAAAACCAGTCATTCACTCAGTCCTAATGGAATCATATCCTCCCATAACATAGAGTGTTGTACCATCATCCCATGGACCTGGAATAAATTATGGGTCAAATGTCAGCATTAACACTTCATTCAATCATTTGTCATGATTTGCACCACAGCTTTCATGTAGCTCAGACATCGCTTCTTATATGTTTATACAGTGCCTGGCACAGAAGTTCAAAGAGACTGCACCCAGTAGGGTACTTGTTCCAGTCAACTGAAAGGGCACTATGTCAAGGGCAAAAAAAGTGAGACACAACACAACCCATTTAACCCTGTAAATTACTTGAGCGTTTGCAAAGGGTTAGGGAATCAGAAAAAGCAAAACATTTGAAAAAGAATTTCAAGTGACAGTCATCTTGATCAGAAAGCAAAAGCCTTTAAGCACAGAAAGAAAATCGGCTGCTGAAATCTTATAACAAGAGCAATGTAGAATGAGCAGTTTCTCAGGTGAGAGAATTTCATTTACTGATAAGGCACATTGACATACTATGCTGGTGAATCTTTAGAAACAAGACACTAAATGCAAATAGATGTCCATGTAAAAAATGTCAGTTAGCCATTAGGTTCAATATGGGTATATTATAAAAAGTCTTTGTTGTTCACATCTAAGTCAAAAGGAAGTGTAAAATCCAGGTTGTAAATTCATAGTTTGCTGAAATTCAGAAAGCATTTGTCCATCTGTGCTGTAATAATTCAGCTAGCTGGTTGCTATATAGAAGCTGGTTGTCTGCCATTTGGGCATGGAGTGGCTTTTAAAAATGCATAGAGGTCTCATGGTATTGGAAAGTCATACAGTTTGTGAGCTAATTAAATCAAGCAAGAGCAATGCATCACAAGATGTAATCTTTGACTGGTGCTTGAAGTGTGTTTTAATCGAGGGCTGCGCACTTCACCAGAGTATGCCATCTACATGGGCTCCTAGAAGAAATGTTTGGTGTGCAAATCCTGTAGTGCAAATAAACCGCATGAGGCCAGATGGGTTAAATGTTCCAAACTGTGAATGTCAATGTCAGAAACTTAAACCAGCATCTAAAAAAATATGTCGTATTTTTGGCCTTCTCACATCAAGAAATATCATTACCCCTAATGATGCCATTCATACACACTGGTGGCCAGAAATGATTGTGTTAAAGCAGGCTCCATAAATAATGAATGATCTCCACTTCATTGTTTTCCCTTCTTCTCTGAATGCTGCCAGCAAATGTGGAGCCACTGAGACCCAGGAGAGGGAATGTTTGTGCCAGACCATCCTCCCTTAATTATGTAAAACTTTTATTGATGCTCAGTCAGAATTGAGGAGCAGATCAATGGGTCAATAAAAATTTAGAACAATTAAGGATCTAATTCCAAAGACTTCACTTCCTGAAAAGTGCTGAGGACTTTGATAAAGTAGTGAGAATCCTCAACTCTTACTGAAGTGACGAGATTGGAAGGAGAACTCAAGGAAGGTTAAGGTACTGGTCTATAACTTGGGAAACCCAGGTTCAGTTCCCTTCTCCTCCAGACAAGAGGTTCCCTGTGTGTTTGTGGGGAAGTCACATGGTCTCTCCACGCCTCAGCTTTCCATCTGTGAAATGGGCACAATACCCCTTTACAGGAGTGTGGTGAGTTTAAATACATTAAGGATGGTGTGGTGCAGTTACTCCAGTGATGGAAGCCAGGTAAAGACCTATAATAGAGTGCTCAATGTCCTGGAGAATCAGAACTTAAAGATAATTTGAAACAAATCTATTTGATTTCTTTTGACTGCAGCCATGTTCTAAATCTCTTGGGGACAAAACACTCTCTCAGACAGAGTTGGAGGCAATTTTTTAAATGTTTGAATTGGTTACTTCATATATTTAATAATTGCAGTGCCACTCTAGTTCTGTTGTTTCAGATCCCATCATTATTATTTCCTTCTTGCTGACAGTGTTCTGCATTTGGTAGAACTACAGTCTAAGAAGGAGAAAGGCAAGAATGAAGAAATAGATTCTCCAGAACATTTTTGAGTTAAAGTAGAAATGCAATGCTAGAGTACTAAAAAATGGGGATTAGCTAGTCTAGTGCAGCAGCAGGCTTGGGCTCTGCCTCTAACTCTACATACAAACCACTTGTGACATGTGTGCAAATAATTTAATCAACTTGTGACTCAATTTCCCCATCTGTAAAGCAGAATTATTATCTCAGCACTAGAAAGCACTTGGAGATGTTTGGTGTAAGTGTACGGCAAAAATGCAAATGTTACTACTAATAAATACCTAGAGTAAAACAATCAAGAAGTGACAGATTCAATAAACTGACAGAATATATTGGCATTTATTACGCACAATTTTGGCACTGCATAAATAAAATCCATTAAATAATCAAAAAGCAATTAACAGTGTATCATAAAATAGATAGTTATCCCTCATTAAAATAAATAAAGAAACCACAAATTCTACAGTAATTGTTCGAAGAATGTGAGCATGCTCAGTCAGAGCAGGGCTCAGGTCGAAGCTTCGGCCGGGGCCACTCCAGCGGCATGGTGGTTAGGTAAGGGGGCCCTGGATGGAGGGTTCATGGCAGTATTCTCTCTAAGACTTGAAATTAGGGGTTTTGTAGGGGGAGTTTTGGGGGGGGGCTCACTAATTTGGTATGACACTGTTACTAGCTGACAACCGGGGGGGGGGTTACAAAATGCAGGGGGGTTCAGAGGGGTGTAGGGGGTGTTAGGGAAATCCCTGGTTCAAGGACAGGTGAGCTGGCCTGGCAGGAAAAGGGCATGGGGGACAGGGTCAGCCCGGGGCAGTGAAGGAAGTCTGTGCAACACACTGGGCGGCAGTAGCTGGGGTGTGGAAAGGGGGCCTGCACCAGAGCAAGGGGGCCCCGCCAATTTAGGAGAGTTCTGGGACCCATAAAATTATACTTTAACCCCTGCTTATAATCAGGGCTACAGTATTTTGAACCGTTACTTTAGAGTACTGCAGCTTTTCCTTAATGGACACTAAAGCCTGTTATTGAGCTGTATGTGTGTTTAATACTGTCTTGTTATTTATTTACATTAGTCATAAGCATAGCAAACAAGGAGTCCTGTGGCACTTAACAAATTTATTTATCACATGAGCTTTCTTGAGAAAAAAATCCCTCTTCGTCAGACACTTTGAAGATGGGGGAACATATAGAATGGGAGGAAATAAATACAGGGAAGCATAAGTCATAGGATCAGGCCACACTGTAACAGCAAATCAAAGCTGTTGTGTAGATTCAAATATTGGGGAACAGCATACAGAGGAAGGTGACGTCAAATTACCTGTTGTAATAGGAAAAACAGACTGACAGAGCCAGATAGATACCTAGAGGTCAGCTACTACAGGAGAAGCCCAGGGAAGAAAACAACAGAATGCCATTAGTCATCACCTACAACCTCCATGTCAGACCTCTGGAGTACATCCTCAGAAATCTATAGCCTATTCCAGTGGTTCCCAACCTTTTCTCTGCCGCGGCACACCTTGATACCTTCAAATTTTTCGAGGCACACCACCATTAAAAAACTCATGAATATTCAAATTAACTTAAATTAATTATGAATATTCATGAACCATGGCACAGGGTTTCAGATATGCTGCTATGTGGAGTACTAGGGGTAGCAGAGCAGGGGTGGCAAAACACGGGAGGTCAGGAGTTGTGTGCAGTGGCAGGAGTGAGTGGCAGAGGTGGCAAAAGAGGATGAAAGCAGCCATGTGCACAAGTCCATGGGGCCAGACGAACTGCATCCAAGGGTGCTAAGGGAATTGGCTGACGAAATAGCCGCACCACTGGCCATTATCTTTCAAAACTCATGGAGAATGGGGGAGGTGCCAGAGGACTGGAAAAAAGCAAATGTAGTGCCTATTTTCAAGAAAGGACAAAAGGAGGATCCAGGGAATTACAGACCAGTCAGCCTCACCTCAATCCCTGGAAAAATTATGGAGCAGATTCTCAAAGAATCCATCCTCAAACACTTAGAGGAAAATAAAGTGATCAGGAACAGTCAGCATGGATTTACCAAGGGTAAATCATGCCTGACCAATCTCATTTCCTTATATGATCAGATGACTGGTTTTCTGGATGCAGGAAGCACCGTTGATGTGCTATAACCTTGATTTTAGCAAGGCTTTTCATACAGTTTCCCACAGCATTCTCATTCGCAAATTAAGGAAGTATGGTTTGGATAGGTGGACTATAAGGTGGATAGAGAACTGGCTAGATCAACGGTCTCAGCGTGTAGGAATCAATGGTTCCATGTCTAGCTGGCAACCGGTCACGAGTGGTGTGCCCCAGGGGTCGGTCCTGGGGCCGGTTCTGTTCAACATTTTCATCAATGATCCAGATGATGGAATAGACTGCATTCTCAGTAAGTTTGTGGATGACACCAAGCTGGGGGGACCAGTAGACACGTTGGAGGGCAAGGACAGGATTCAGGGAGACCTAGATAAATTGGAACAGTGGGCCAATAGAAATCTTATGAGATTCAATAAGGATAAGTGTAAAATCCTGCATTTGGGACAAAAAAAAACCCCATGCACTGCTACAGGCTGGGAAACACTCAGCTAAGTAGCAGCAGTGTAGAAAAGGACCTGGGGGTCATGGTGGATGGGAAGCTGGATATGAGTCAGCAGTGTGCTCTTGCTGCCAAAAAGGCCAATGGCATACTGGGGTGCATCAAAAGAAGTATTAGCAGCAGATCAAGGGATGTGATCATTCCCCTCTATTCTGCACAGATGAGGCCACATCTAGAATACTGTGTTCAGTTTTGGGCTCCCCACTACAAAAAGGACAGGGACATGCTAGAGAGAGTTCAGAGGAGGGCAACCAAAATGATTAAAGGGCTAGAGCACAAGCCCTATGAGGAAAGACTGGAAGCATTAGGCTTATTTAGTCTGCAAAAGAGAAGATTGAGGGGGGATTTGATAGCAACCTTCAACTACTTGAAGGGATGCTCTAAGGAAGATGGAGCTCGACTGTTCTCGGTAGTAACTGAGGACAGAACGAGGAGCAATGGTCTCAAGTTGTGGTTAGGGAGGTCAAGGCTGGATATTAGAAAAAACTTTTTTACTAGGAGAGTGGTGAAGTCTTGGAATGAGCTGCCGAGGCAGGTGGTGGAGTCTCCATCTTTGGAGGTGTTTAAGGCCCGGCTGGACAAAACCATGACTGGGATGGTTTAGTGGGAGTGGTCCTGCCTCTGGCAGGGGGTTGGACTAGATGACCTATGAGGTCCCTTCCAACCCTAGGATTCTATGATTCTATGTGGGGAACAGCGCAAGGGTGGCAAGAGAGGAGAGAGGAAGGGAGATCAAGCATGGCTTTGTGGAGGGGCAGGGGGGAACCTGGGGAGTGGGAAGGTAGGGCAGGGGAGCATGGCCCAGCACCCACTTCCCCTTTCTCCACCGTGGCTCCCTGCCACCCAGGGCAAATCCTCACCCCACTGCTGCTCCCTCCCCAGTGTGTCCTGTCCTCCTCCCCCCCATCCCTCTGCTGCCTGTGATGGACCTCCCATCACTGCAGGGGCCAGAACCAGGCCTCCAGCCACCAGCTACACCCCCCTACACACAGCCACCCCACAACCCCAGCTACACACCTGCCTCACACAACAGCAGGCCCCCTCCCCCAAAGCCCTTACCTGGGCTGTTTGCAGGCTGGCTGACACAAGCCACTCCACCCTACAGGGGGAGATTCACATATTCCTGGCCTCCTGCAGCTCTCTGCTGGCTGGGCTTAAGGTGGAGCAGGGTTTAAGGTGGAGCCTCCGAAATGCTGCTTTCCGGCTGCTCATGTTATTTTTAAGGGGACCACTGGAACTCCACATGCTGGTGCCTTCCTCTATTTTTAGAGGGGCTGGAACACTGCCTGCCTAAAAACAGGGGGTCCTGGAACTGTGTTCCAGTGCCTTCCCCCTTCCTTTAACTCCTGCCTTTTCCCAGCCCTGCACAGCCCACATGGCTGGGCTGATCAGGGAGGGAACTTTAACTCCAGCTCTCAGAGATGCTCACAGCACACTTTGGGTGTTGCTGTGGCATACCAGTGTGCCCCAGTGCACTGGCTGGGAACCACTGGCCTATTCTACAAGATGATGCATTACTCTTTCAAGCCTTGGTAGACAGATCTCTCCTGGCCTATATGTTGCCCCCCCAGCCTTAAGCAGAAACTCACCAGCAACTAAAAACCAAACAAAAGAACCATTAAATCAAGCACATACCCAGGCAACAAACCATGCTGCCAACTTTGCCCACATATCTGCACAAAAGACAGCATTACAGGACCCCGTCAAACCAGCTACTCCATCAAGGGTTCATTCAGCTGCTCATCCACCAATGTGATTTATACCATCATGTGCCAGAAATGACCCCCTGCTTTATATATTGGACAAACAGGACAGTGTCTGCACGAAAGAGTAAATGGACACAAATCTGACATCAGAAATAACAACATTCAGAAAACAATAGGGGAACACTTAGTCTCCCTGCTCACTCCACTGATGATTTGTTAATAGGTGTTCTCAAACAAATGGATAATAAATTGAAGCTGTGATGTTGTCTGGGTCTATGAGACTGTTTATGACTATCTTTCATATTCATATTTCATATTTGCAATAATCAATATATGATATGTCATGTTTGGTACCAATAGAAAGGTTGTAATCTGCTAGTAACGATTATATGGTTTATATGTGGGTGTCTTATCGGTATTAGAAATTAGGAATATGTTTGTTCTATTTGTGTTAGTTATTTGATTCCAAGGCACATCCAGAAAAGGTGTGTGCAAAACCATTCTTCTCTTAATAGCCCATTAAGGAAGCTCCCAGCTACAGTGGGCCTAGGAAAAAAACCTGCTCAGTTAGTCACCCAGACTGACCATGTGATTCAACTCCATTTTGATTTTGTAAAGACTGCAGAGCATGGTTGACACCAGAGGCGATTAAAAGCAGTGGCCCCATCTCCATTTTGTCTTCAGTCTCCAACCTGCAATCAACACCCTCCTCTGGGACTATTCTGCTGCACTGAAAAAAGGACTGAGACCCACCCAGGTGCTGGGTGCATACCAGAGGAGTTGGACTAACTTGCAAACTACAGATTCTTCAAGGACTTGCTTTCTAGGGACTCTAAATCATTTGTATGTATGCGATTCAGTTTGACCCTTTAACACCTCTCATATTTTGTTTCTTTTCTTTTTATATTAAACCTTTAGTTGTAGTTACTAAAGGACTGGCTGGCAGCATGGTACTTTGGATACTATCAAAGCCTATATTGTTCTGAGTAATGTGGCTAGCCCTTTGAGGTCATGAGAATTTATTTCTTTAAGAGACCTAGTGGCTAAGTGGGGACCATAGGTGCTGGATGTGCAATAAAGGCTGTTTCTATTTTGTTATGCTTGGTGATGACCAGTGTGGGGAATCAGAAGCATGTTTTGTTACTGACTGGTTGGAGACAGGTTTAAGTACCACACATCAGTGGTTTTGGGGTTTGGCCCCAGGTTTTGCAGCTTGCCCTGATTTTTGCACATTCAGAAGGTTATCCCAGGAGTCTTGGTTCACAAAAGCTTCAAAGAGAAAATGCAGAATTGGAATTTATATACAGAGCTGACACTGTTGCCTTGGGGTTAGATAGGGACTGTTTGTTTGTTTTTGTTTTTCTTGTCACAACAGGTGATTTGACCTCACTTTCCTTTAGATGCTGTTCCCCAGTGTTTGAATCTAAATAATTGCTTTGATTTGCTGTTAATAGTCTGACCTGATCCTGTAACCTACACTCCCCTACATTTATTTTCCTCTCATTCTGTAAGTTCCTCATTTCAAGCATCTGATGAAATGGGATTTTGCTCAAAGTTAATGCAATAAATAAAATTGTTAGTCTTTAGAAATGCCACAGGACTCCTTGCTTGATTTGGTGAACTAGACTAACACGGCTACCCCTTTGGAACTTGACTGAGGTGTCTCAGTATTAAATAACAGAAGTGCCATATGTAAAGAGAGACTGAACAGCATTATTCAGAAAGTCTTAGGGAATCTTAAAAGTGATCTAAGACAGAGGATGCAGCTGTAGGTGGGGTTGTTAGGAAACAGGTGTCTGGTAGGAATATCACCTCTCCGTGCTATTTGTTGGCAGTGCTCAGAAAGGATTGAGTGGCCTCACAGAGCCAAATGGCTTATTATCCCAACTAGATATAAAAAACATTGGAGTGGCTTGAATAGAGAGACTCTAAGGTGAGGCTGAGCAGCTAAGGGGGAACTCGAGAAGCAGCCAAACCTGGAAAGAAATCTTGAGCTGAGCCTTATGTTATTGTAAATTTGTTTGTTAAGACAAAATCCCAGAAGAGAGTGGCCCAGTAGGAAAAGTTCATGTGTTGGCTTTGTTTTAAAGAAGACTCGGGGTGCTGCCTGTTCACAGGAGGCATACTTGTCTTTTCTGTTTAGGATCTTTAGCAGTTTATTGTTTCAAACTTTTGGCAATTTGCAATGTTTCAGAAACAGGCTGTGGATCTATAATTGTCTATGTAAAATAAAGTAACACAAATAACAAACATGCATCACACACCTAGCTTCTGTCAAAAACACACTGAGAAAACAATTGAGCTATTTGCTACCAACACCTAAGTACAGTGTAACTCTTCTTACTCTTCAGAGCACATTCTTTTTGCCACAGCACATTACATGCACCTTCTTCCTCAGAAGAAATGATGAAGACCTACATTTGGGAATCACTGGCAGTCAATGTAACCCGCCACACCATTTACTGAAGAATTTGATCTACTGTCTTCACAGCAAGAGCTAAAGATGAGGCTGTCCTCACTAAGGCATAATGTTCTGGTTCACTGTGAGTGGCAGGTTTTAAATCTTCTCTCCTCACCTAGATTAAACAGTTTGTAGTTTCTATCCAATTGCTACTGGCAAGTGTCCCCATGACACAAATTACCGGCGTAGCTGGCAGCCTCAACAAAGAAACCGGAAGCATGGAGGGTAAAAGTGAATTATCCTCCATTCTTAGAAGAGGTTCTTCCAGGCCAGGTTTGAAGTATGGGGAGGCTGACACTGCTCCTGTCCTACCTATGCTGATGCTTTCTTGTGGATAGAGATATGCTCCATCTTCAGAGGTGTCAGTCTGGTGCCTCGCTAAACTCCAAATTCTCTTGAGATTTTTCAGTGCACTTTCCTGGAACCATAGCTGCATTCCTCTTAGAGCTGGTTACAATGTTTCAAACAAACAGAAACCTTTTAATCAAAATAGCCTTTTCTCCAAAAATACATATTTATTTTTTTTTAATTATTTTCCCTAAAATATCAAGTTATTTTAATAAAAACTTCTATTTTGGTCCATTTTGCTCAATTTCCCCCTTTTTATGCCTCACTCTTACTTTTTCAAGAAAAAATGGATTGGGGAAGGAAAAAATAAGAACACCAAAAATTTTCAATAAAATTTCACAAAATGTTCTGGAAAACATGTTGTTTTCAAACGCTTCCAATTTTTAAACATTTTTATAATTTCCTCCCAATTTTTATCAGTTACTTAAGAGGAGCTTAGTACTTGTTCTGTTATTGAATTGTACCACAAAGGCCTTTGATCTATTTATCTTAAATTTCAAATTTCATGTCTATTGCACTGTAACCTGATACAATCATTAGCAGCAGAGGCAGCCTGGCAGAGTGGTGATGTTGAATATATATACCTTGTACCCCGGTTTTCTTCCTCTCTTCTTTGGGATCTTCACTACTGGCAGGGAACCAGATGGCGCTGCATAGAGATTGTGAACAGCCATTTTCATCGGAGTAGAATGGAGTGGGGGTCTTCCTCGTTTTCTACCTGGTATTCTTGGAGACTGCATGTCAACAGCATCTAGTCTTGGAGGCAGTGATGATAAGTGACTCATCTGCAGAGGAGCTACAAATCAACAAACAACAACAACAAAAAACACCAAGCATTTTTTGTTGTTTTTCAAAGGAAAATAAGTTTTGAAACAGTGCAACAGCCCAGGCAATTTTCTCACATTACTGTTTTGTCTTTTTGATTTTTGCTATATCTTGGAAAAGGATGAGGAGCTAGAGCACTGTCTAAACAATAAAAAAAAACTGCCATTCTGAAGTCTTGAAATTCCACCCACCCTGCCACAAGGGGTTATTTTTGTGTTTGGGGTTTTTTGGCAAGAACTCAGTATTACTCAAAAGCAAAAGAAAATTTCCTGCAGGACAGATGAAATTTTGAAAGTCCAAGCCTGAAAACGTCTTTAACAGAACAAACCCTGCTCAAATCATTTTTGGAAACAACCCCAAAAGAATCAGTGGGGGTTATGAGATGTGAGAAAAGTAAGCAGGATGAAGGACCCTATCCTGTCTCCACTGAAGTCAGTGCAAGTTTCCCTTTCTCTGTAGGTGTCAGTTTTGTGTCCCTGTTACTTTGCAACTAGGCAAGGGTCTGATCCTGCAAGCCTTATTCATATAAGTAATTCCACAAACTTCAAATGGGACTACCAGCCTGTGCAAGGACTACTAACAGGAATAAAGGATGTAGGCTTGGGACCCACTACTGTGTGTTAAAGAATGGCAATTTTCCATCATTAGGCTTACATTTTTATGCTCTACAACTTTTCGAGCATGTGTTACTGAACAACAGTAAGCAGGTTTTTGTCACCATGCTGTCACTCCCTTACAACTCCAGGAAGCCAATGGAGTCGAGTGAATTTAATGGAGCAGAGTCTGGTTCATTTTCTCCCATTCAGCTTTTCATACATAGAGTAAGTGTACGAACAAATGCAAAATACAGAGGGAATAAAAGAGATTCTACAAACCTTCTGGCCAAGAAACACAAACTAACACAGGACAGGAAAACCTGACTGAAAAAAAAAGTGAATTTTCAAATATTTGTTTGTCCAAGCATTTGTTTTTCTGGACTACAAATCCAAAAGTCATTCCTTCCAACACTGTCAGGTGCACTTGTTAGTAATGCAGTGTTGCCAACTCTTGTGATGTTACCATGAGTCTCATAATATGTGGGGTTCTTTTTATACTCCCAGCTCAGTGAGGCAAGAAGCTACATGAGAATCTCAGCTCTTCATTAAAAAAAAAAAAAAAGTTCTACCCTCAGAGAAATACCTGAAAGTATGCTTCAAGTGCATCCTAAAGGCTAGGAAAGCAGAAAGCAAGTGAAAAGAAACCGCACCAAGTTATTTTTAGGACCTGATTCATTATTTGAACTCTTAGGGCTGACATTCCTGGTAATGTTAACCCACTTACTTCAATGGGATCATTTGCAATAGTGAGCAGTATGCTTGGTAATAAAGTGTTTGCAAAAGGTAGGGCTTGATATATCAAGGACATTAAAAAAATATTTTGCCTAATCAAGGGGTTGAAAATAATATTCGATGCTCTGACTGACAAACAGGACTCACATGTCTGCATTTACATATACAATATTTTTTCTGTTTATCACCAGATCGGAAAAACAAAAAGCTCCAAACACCACCCAAAAATATATTTAGTTTTAATCTTAATCTTTTAATAAAACTATGGGGAACTGCTCAACTTGAATTAACCATTATGTACTGTAAGATTTGCATACTGGTTAACAAATCATTAGCCTTTAATGCCAGTCACCCCAAACTCTGAAGTGAATAGTATGTGCCCATCAGATCAAAGCAAATGCGGTATGATAAATATAGTGTCTAAATTAACAGAGTGGTTTGGGATGGTGCAGTTAAAACCCCTAGGGCTGTGTTCAGATGTGAGTTTTATTTCGAAACAACAGCCGTTGTTTTGAAATAAAATTTCTCATGTCCACACGACGTACTGTTATTTTGAAACAACGGGACCCATTGTTTCGAAACCATTAAACCTAGCAGGAAAGCGAAATAGCTGTTGTTTTGAAATGGTTGTTTCGAAACAACAGCATTCGGACACGTTGTTTCAAAACAACTGTTTCAAAACAACATGTCCCAACGGCCTTATTTCAAAATAACCATTTTGAAATAACAGCTGTTTCGAAAGCAGGCTTTCCCTTAATTCAAATTAACAAACTGTTAATTCAAATTAACTTATTTCAAAATAAGGATTTTATTTCGAAATGAGTTATTTCAAAATGGGTTATTTCGAAATAACAGTTGCCATGTAGACATACCCTAGATGAATATTGCTAGCTCAGGAGCTCCGTAGAAATCCACTGTGTAAATCTCATTTTCATACAAAGTCAAAGTTTCCTCTGTATGTTCATGTTTTTCTTGCACAGAGGTAAGGTTAAAGGCAGTAGGTTTAACATAGCATGAATCAAATGGAAAGGTTCTGTATGTCTTCAATGCCACAGCTTATTTCCTTCCAGAGTGTGTGTAGGGGGGGGGGGGGGTCAGGGAGGTTTGTTTTTTTTTTTACTGTAAAACTTTTTGAATTATATCTTTTGATCCTCTGCTGCCACTCAACACATAAATTCTTCTTGAGGTTTCAGATTATCTTAGAAAAAGGTGGTTTATGAGGAAGGGAAACATAAGATGAAGCATATTAATATTCCAGGTGTGGCACACAGAGAGACATGAAAGTCTGACACACAAAAAAGGTAGTGTTTTTCTTGTTGGTTTGAAAAAATAGTACTTCACAGAGGAGGTTCGCAGTCAATCAGAAACCTGCATATGTATTTGTTTATTTATGGCAAAGGACAAAATGACAGGGAATAAAGTCCTGACCTAAAGCCTTTTGAAGCCAGTGGAGAGACTCCTTGAGCCAATGGAAAGAGGCCCATAAAGAGTACTTCCTTTGACTTCATTATGCTTTGCATTCACCCTTACATCTCCATTCCAACTTTTATATGTCATATTTGAAGACAAAAGTCTGTTCAGTATACCTCTGGTACAGTAAAAGCCTGCTCCAGTGAAGTTATAATCCAGTGGTTCCTGACCTGCAGTCTGGGGACAACTGGTGGTCTGCAAGGGCACTGCAGGTGCTCTGTGGGGGTGCGGGGGGGGACAATTACTGCACGTAAATGTAGTACAAATAAATGTACTGTGACAAGTACAATATGTTTGTGAGTGAACATAATAAATTATTAAAAATAGTTGTGCTTTTAATATCCTTTCATATACAAGTTTGACTCCCATCAGCCATCAGCTATTTTAAAAATGTTTAAAACAGCTTGCCTATGTGGTGGTCCACAAAAGCTTTTGATGACAATGTAGCAGTCCTCATAAAGGAAAAGGTTGGGAACCACTGTTATAGTCCATTTATCTATCACACTGAGTGAACTTAAATGATGACCTGACAATTTTAAAGGAATAAACCTCTTAAGTGAAAAAGGCTGAATGGATTCAGGTAACAATAAGCCAGTACAGTTGATATGATTCAAAGAAATCTCTCTAAAATGGATATATTGGGTATGTTCAGAGAACAAATTGACTTTGTAAATCAAAGGATCCTCACTATCAAAACTTCTTCTGTATTTATCTACCTACCTACTATAGACATTTCTAATGCTCCTGTTACTGGAGTTTCTAGGACTCAAGCAGGAAAGTTGAATAGATGGTATATATAGGGTGTTTCATGCTAGGCATAACCAAATAATCTGGTCGGCAATTAGACAAGTGTGTAACCCATGATCTTGATTCCACAATACGTACAACTTGTCCTTGGTGAATTGGTGTGAATTCCATCACAAAGAACGTCACTCTAGAGCAGCGGTTTTCAAACTTTTTTCCTCGGGACCCAGTTTTAAAAAAAATCACTAATGCCGTGAGCCAACAGCTAGATCTTTGAGCAATGAGTTCCAGTCTTTTGGTGGCAGCAGGAGGTGCTACAACCCAATACCTGAGAGTCTGCGACCCAGTACTGGATCCTGACCCATAGTTTGAAAACCACTGGTGTAGAGCCAAGGTGTTGAAGGAAAAAACTTCCTTTTGAAGAGAGAGGGAATTCTATCCTTAATGTTCAGGTCCCAAATGACTTAACACGAACTGAAAGTAAAATTGCTCTAAATCATACCCTGGTAAATTATTATACTTTTCAAGAATGCATGTCCCACATGTTATGTATTACATTATGAGTCTATTTCATTAAAGTTAGCTTTATGAAGCATAAAGTTCCCTGAATACAGGCCTAATAACCAAGAAGTGGAGAAAACATGGAGGGGAGGAAATGTGCTTCTAGGGGACTGACAATACTAAAAGTATATGAGTCAGACTGATTTTATTTCCTAGCCCTAGGCACAAGACATAGGCTAGGGTTACAAAAGATGATACCTCTGCCACTAGAAATGTCTAATGTAGCTACCATTGCATCTTCCCTTCTCCAGTGTTTCATTTTTCAACAACAACAACAAAACATAATAAAACAAAAACCACTGCCACAAACGAAAACATCCAATGAACGGGAGCACCACTGCCCTGGTAAAAGACCCAGGGCCCAGGTGCAGGCCCACCCCTTAGGTCCGATTCAGTGCCCCAGGCCCGATCCAGTCTCGGGGCCCTGCCGCCAGCCCAGCCCCAGATTCCCGGACAGGGATGGGGCTGGGCGAGGCAGCGGCTGCCACAGGTGGGCTGACCTGGATCCCTGCCCAGGATAGGCAGGCACTGCTGTGGGCAGCCCGGCTCTGGATCCCTGGCCAGGAGAGGCAGGCATCACCACAGGCAGCCTGGCCCAGATCTGGGGCTGGACCGCCCATGGCAGTGCCTGCCGTTCCCAGCCAGGGATCTGGGAGAGGCAGGGACTGCACTGGGCACTCAGGGCTCTGGCTGTGGTACTCAGGGCATGTGCCCTGTGTGTCAGGTGCCAGCAATGCCTCTGCCAATGAATACAACAAATAACTAAGAAGCAGGTTAGGATGGATGAGCTGAAATCCTGGGAACAAGAATGAGAATTCTGTCTCTAAACCTCAATGACTTTCTTATCACAAGGTCACTTCTTGTTCTCAAAAACAGGCCTTTCACAATGACCTGACCTGAGCATGCCACATGGAAGCTGTGTCTGCTGCTGTGTGCATTTGAGTTTGTCAGTGTCTGATGGGCACATGTCACTTATTCAAATGTATAATTACAATGCTTGGATAATGAAGGCCCCCCCAGAAAAAAAGACATGTCTTCTTTGGCTTTGTTTAGTGCAGGGGTGCCCAAAGTGCGGCCCAAGGGCCACATGCGTCCCATGATGGGCTTTTCTGCAACCCACAAATACAAAATTTTAACCACGTCAGTAAGCCGGAGTGCTGGAAATAGAAAAAAATCTGGTGGTGCCGTAGCAGGGAGCAGCCCCAGCCCAGGCTGGGAGTTTTGAAATCTCTCACCCTGAGCATGCTCTGTGTGTGGGGGTCAACCTGGGGGAGCCAGCTTCAGGGAAGGGGGCAGGTTTAGGGAAGGCAGTTGGCGAGCAGTGACAGCTGGCAGTGCGGGGTGGGGAAGCGGTTCAAAGGGGGTCAGGGACGTGGTGAAGCAAGCAGCACAGGGTGGGGGAGTTAGGGAAGGGCTCAGGGACACATGGGAAGCTGGCAGCAGGGTGGGAGAACTGGATCTGTCTGGTGGTGGGGATTTGGATCCATCCCTAGCCACCATGGTTAGGGAGCAGGAGCTTTGCTCACAACTCCTGCCACTTGTTTATTGTGTATAGTGCAAAAAGAAACATTTTTTAAATTTTGCAGTCTGCGAGCCCACACCAATCAGGCTCTGCGGCCTCCATCTACAAAAACTTTGGGCACCCCTGTTTTAGTGATTTCTATTTCTTTTGTAGTAGTGACTTAGAGAAGAAGATTGACATAAGACCTTGGTGTGGATGATATAACTGTTTCTTAGGCAGATTGCCTACTTCTTTCAGTTTGAATTCTGACATTCTCTTCCACATGCACTAGTAGTAAGTCTGACATTGTTGGCATAATATTTCTTCTGTTACAGATTCCTTGTACATTATGCTTGCATGAACACTACGGTGTCAATTATCTTATGCCAAGAACATCAAATGTTGGCATTAAAATGTTTGTCTTTTGCCCATGAGACTCAACTAATGAGCTCTTGAATCTACCAGGGCTTTAAAACAAAAAAAAAAACAAAAAAAAAAAAAGATGTTTGACATTGGTACTGACTTCTCCTGCTAACCTATTGACTATGAACATTAAAGTCTTGCATTTGAATTGACACACCAAAACGAAATCTCGTATATACTGTAAATTACTATATTAATTTAATTGCAAAGATGACTGATAAGCTAATTCCTCTCTTATATACATTAATATAAAGCAAAAGCATCTCTGTTGGAGTCAGTTGTCTCACACTGATGTAAAAATGGAGTCAGAGAAGAATCAGGTCCTTTCTCTTCTTTGTATTATTTAATTTATTTAAATTTAAATTGCAATATTTTCAAAAAGCTTATTTTGAAAGCCTGTCTAGCCACCCTAACAGTTCATTAGATTTACAATTACACCAACCTCAGCAGCAAAAATAATCATACACAAATTACACCATTTAAACACAGTAAATGCCTTTAATATTCTGCTGAAATTCTACTCTGACATTTTAAGGGTACTTCATCGTGGCACATTTTCTTAACTTTTAGACAATTCCAACTACACAAATTTATGTTTTTTAAAAAAATAAATTGAAAATCTCAAAATTAGAATAATATTTACATAAACCAGTTCTGATCTAATTTATACTAGTGTTATGCAGGTGTCACTCTACTGAGGTCAACGGAACTATTCCTGAGAGTCACTGGTATATATGAAACCAAAATCAGATCCAATGCTTCTGTTGCATTTTCTTCGTATTCTCTGTTCTCTGAAAAACAAATACACCAACCCTTTTTTGTCTCACGGTAGCAGATGAAGGCATTGCTAAACCAGGGACGTCCAACTATAAAAACAAAGTAGCTCTCAGTAATATGGAAGAAGATAGGATGAAGAACAAGGCCTACTGAAGTTAGTGAAAGTTTGCTTACTGACTTCCATGGGGCCAGAGTTTCACCTTGACCTTCCAGTGCTCACAGATGTTATCCTGTATCACTCTTAAGTTTCCTTTTTCTTCTCTTTGATTTACTCAAACCCTGGTTAGCTTCCACCATTTGGAAACCCCCATAAGCAAGGCCAGCTTAAGGGGCAAGCCAGTGTGTCACCAGCTCAGGGTGCCGAAGCTTAGGGGCACCAGCACCAAAAACTGAAAGCTTGACTGGGGAACAGGTCGCCATGGAGACCCCCAGGGTCTCACCTTGCAGCTGCCTGTGTTCACCAAGACAACATGGCTGGGCCAGGCCAGGCCCTCTGCCGCGGGGTCATGTGACTTCACCTGCCGCCATGTGACCTCCGGCCCGGCTCCACCCCTCCTGCCCCCACAAGTGGTGCTCCAGGCACAGAGTCAGCGATGGGGATGCGAAAGCAAAAGCTGGCTTGGGGCACCACAACCTCATGAGGCAATGCAAGTGGTTGAACTACCAGTCTCTTTTTATGAAAAAAACCAAGGAGTCATGCGGCACTTAAAGACTAACAGATTTATTTTTTGCATGAGCTTTCATGGGAGAAAATGCCACTTCATCAGATGCTTTGAAGATGGGTGAACTTACAGAATTTAAATTCACCCATCTTTGAGGCATCTGATGAAGTGGGATTTTCTCCCACAAAAGCTCATGTGAAAAATAAATCTGTTAGTCTTTAAGTGCCGCATGACTCCTTGGTTTTTTTTGCTGGACTAGACTAACATGGCTCTCTCTTTTTATGGTCAACAGTAGGTCATTGTCTGTGTGATGGAGGGGCCAGCTTATCTTCCTTTCTAAATTGTCCACTAGATCCAAACAAAGCCCTCTTCTGTAACATACTGCATGATCAAAGCTGGTCAGGGAGAAGGAAATACCATTCAAATGCAGTCTCCTGGCATGGTGCTCGCCTATGTTATTCTTTCAGAGTTAAAAGTTCCTGTGGAGAGTCAGCAGCATAATCAGTTGGAGATCACACACTGGCTTGTTAGGGCAGCTGCTTGCTAGCCTGTGAGGCTTTATAGATGTCCTTGGCACTGCGGGAAGAGCTCTGCAGGGGTGAATTTCCTGCTGGGAAATGCAGTAGTGAGCTCCCCTTTCTCCCTTTAATTTTCCATGTGTAGGCTTTCCTTTTTCATTTGCAGGAAGATTAAGGCCCTCTCCAGTGTCAAGAGGTATCAGCAAATATGATTGCTTATTGTTTTTTAAAGGAGGATCTTACTCTGTTCCACTTCATTCAGGAGCAAAGCACTTAAAAGCCAACTTCTGAGGGAAGCAAAAGGAGAAGTCAGCATCTGTACGACAGGCAGGGCTGGTGCTCTGTTCATGGCTGCTCTTCATTCAGAGTAGGACTGAGGCACTGAAGCACCTTTTAAATACTGGCACTGTTCCCTCTAAGCTGTGCACGTGCACACAGGTCATGAAACCCGCGCACACAACAAAATAAAGTGTGCACAAAAAAATCAATAGTGCTAATATTGGTGCTCACAAAGAAATATTTTCTCGCACACAAAGAAATTTTTTGCATACACAGCCTACGAATAAAAAGAGGGAACATTGGTCACCGGATGTTTTTTTCTCTGCTTCTCATGAACCACGATTGGTGCTGGCACTGGGCCCAAGGCACACAGGCCCAAGGTCCCCAGGCCAGCACCCCAAGTCCCAAGCTGGGCTGGCCCAGCCCAGCTGGGATTCAGGGCCAGTGCTTGGAACTAGCAGTGGCAGGAGCCACTCCAGCCAGCTTGGACTGGGCCACCAGCGGATGGCAGCAGGAGCCCAATCTGGCCAGTGGCTGGGCCACCTATTGGTGACAGCAGAATATGGCCCCCAACCAGTGACCCAGGGCTGGGCTGCTGGTTGGCAGCAACAGAATCTGGCCCCAGCCCCACTGGGGAATGAAGCTCGCAGTGGCAGGAGCCCAATCCACCCTGGAGTCGGTGCTGGCACTGGTCTGGGGCTATTGGGCATGTGGTCTGGATTGGGGCAGGGGCAGGGCCAGCACAGCACGGGGTGGGGCTGGAACGTGGGCGGCAGGCCCATGCACACACCTGACCCTGAACATATTTTTGAGGCAGCGATGCTCCTTCCATGGACCCTGGTGTGATCCTGTTCATTCAGCAGACCTCAGAATGCCCTCTCCACAGATGAGCAGCTGCCCAGCTATCACAGAACATGTCACAAAACCCCAGCATGTAGGGGAAAATCCTGGTCCCACTGAAGCCAGGAGGTGCTTTGCCACTGGATGTGGATTTGGTCAACAGAGGTAGGATTTCACTCAAATCTTAGTATTACTGGAAGTCTCCACTGGTGGAAGGCCAAGGATGGGAAGAGAAAAATGCTGTAGATTGACCCTGGGAAGTTATGTGGGGAATCTTACAGGATACCATCTGAACTCTGCTGGGCCAGTGTTATAAGTTAGCATGATCTGAGTTATGAGGTCCCTTCCAGCCCTATGACTTGACTTGACTTGACATGAGATAGGAGTCAGTATGTCTCTAGCCACCACCATGAGTTACTGTAGCTGTGATATGCAAATAACTCAGTAACCTGTTTCCCTTTGATTTAGTACATAGCCATGTTAGTCTAGTTCAGCAAAACAAACAAGGAGTCCTGTGGCACTTCTAGGCTATGTCTACACATAAAATCTTAGTTCAGACTTGGTTAGTCTAAACTAAGTAGTTTGAAAGTTAGTTGGAACTAAGTGCAGTTTTTTAGTTTGAAGTAACTTTTAGTGTGAACTAGCTGCGCTTTGTGTAGTTCGAACTAAAAAGTTAGTTCAAACTACACAAAGCGTGGCTAGTTCAAACTAAAAGTTACTTCAAACTAAAAAACCGTGCTTGGTTCGAACTAACGGCTAGTTTGAACTTATTTATAATAAGTTCAAACTAGCATGTCTCCATTGGGCTAGTTCAAACTAAACATGCAGATTGAACTAACTAGTCCAAACTAAGTTTTGTTCAGTTTGAACTAAAAAAATTTTTAGTTTGAACTAGCATGTCTTCATTGGGCTAGTTCAAACTAAATATGCAGATTCAAACTAAGCAGTTAGTTCAGACTAACCATTCAAACTAACTAGTTAGAATTAAGCTTTGCTTAGTTCGAACTAAAAAAAAAATTTTAGTTCGAACTAGGCAAAGCCTAGTGTAGCTAGGGTTCAAATTAGATCAGACTAAGCTTGCTTAGTCCAAACTAATTTGCTAGTGTAAACAAAACCTAAAAGACTAACACATTTATTTATCTCATGAGCTTTTGTGGGAGAAATCCCATTTCATCAGATGCTTTGAAGATGGGGAGCTTAGTATTTTCTCATAGACAACAACAATTCTTCAGTAACAAAAGCAGATCTCTAGAATAAATGCTGCTCTTTAAACCTGAACTCCAATAACAGCAAGAGCTGAAGGTACAAATAAGCCATGGATAAACCAAAGTGATGTTAGTTTAGTCCTGGACTATACCAGACCTTGTGTGGACATCAGTCATACTTGATTGACATATGGAAAGTTCCAATAGTCTCAAGCTTAGGAAAGGATCAACTATTAATTCTCTGAAGCACACAAGTAACAGGTTTTTTGTGCCCATTTCCCAGTCTCTTAAGAGGAATGCTTTAGTTTTTCAGTACGCTTTCAGGTCTCAGTCTTGGAAAAAAGATACAGGTGTGCACTGAGCTCTGATGATTTCAATAGCATTTACCCAGAAATGAATATCTATGCAGGTGGTTTGCATTACAGGATGGGGGCCTCAGTCTGTGTATTGAATCTCCCAGTTTTCAAATGTTTCAAGTTGTAGAACTCTGCAGTCCAAGAAATATCCAGCTGCTGACTCCTACTGGAGTTCTTCTTTTCTTCAAGTATGGATATTCCTTAACATCTGTGTGCAAATAATTGCTACTCTGCCTGTGATTCTTTCTGGTTTCTTTCAGCCATCAACTTGCAAAAGACACAATGTATGTACACAGGTGTGTATTAAAAATGCAACTGAGTAAAAACTTTGCAGCAGGTTACTTGACAAATTTCCCCTCCTTTTCTGCTCTCACAATGTCTGTTTTGACTGTGACCATAGATATAAGTTCACCATCTCTCCTAACACAGAGAGAGAAGGGTTAACAATAATGTCATGCCAAGGCATGATGTCCTATTGAAATGGCACCCTGCTATGGTACATTTCATAGCTTCTCTCTTTTTTTGGATGTCTCTCTCAGGCATTAAGGTGTGAGGGGATTGTTTGTTCTGGAGAGTCTCTTTTTCCTTTGATTCGTGATAAGAGATTTGGTACTCTACACGGAGCATGAGTCACGTAGAAGCACACATTTAAATTGCGAACATGAACAAATCCATATCATCAAATACAGGTATGAGGTCATCTCTCACAGATTTCAATGCAGCCCCAACTTACAATTATTTTACAGCATTCTTTAGTACCAATTGGTGGCAACCCCCCCGCCCCCATTATGTTAAGGGGTGTTGAGGGTCTTACTCACAAGTCAGACACTTTTTATACAGCTGTGTGAGATGTAGACTGCTAGTAGAGATATTCACCAGTGGGGCAATTCAGGTTCTGCAACACAGTGAACATAGAAATGAGAGAGAGAGAGAGAGAGAGAGAGTGAGTGAGTGTGTGTGTGTGTGTGTGTGTGTGTGTGTGTCTCATTGTGTTTTTAATTTCATTTTACTGCTGAATGTTTCTGGAGGACACCTGGTTTGTGGGAGCTGGACTGCGCAGAGCAGGAAATCTGAAATGTGTGTGTGTGTGTGTGTGTGTGTGTGTGTTTAATTTCATTTTACTGCTGCATGTTTCTGGAGGACACCTGGGTTGGGGGAGCTGGACTGCATAGAGCAGGCAATCTGAAACACTGCTGAACAGGATGCTTATGATGCTTGCAAACTATTGTTTGACTGCTTACATACAGCTCATATACCTATGGAAACAACTGTCCATATAGTTGGCTTCAATTTGTTTCCCTGAGTATACATAACTTTATACAACTGTAGAATATGCAACAAGAAACACAGAAAGAGGGAATCAGGTGTAGTCAAGACATTTATGAATAGTTTGCTGTAAAAAAAAAAGGCAAATTCCTGGTCTGAGTTCAAATGGAAAAAAAAACCTTTTAACTCTTATATCTAATTTTATTTTGTAAAGGTGTAAAACAGGTTAAGCACAACCAAGACAACTTTTCAATTACGGGTGCCTTTGTCAGTTGCTTCCTGTTAGGAAGGATATACTTATTGGAAATCCCAAGGACTATTAATTCACAAGTAAGCGCTGCAGTGATCTTTCTTAATGCCACTACAAATGGAACATTTTTTATGTCCTTGCTTATCCATGGTGACAACTTCATGGATTGTCTGTGGTCATAGATAAATTTGTGCTGTGGAAGAATCTGGTATTCCACAATAACAGGGATGAGTTTCTTACTTTCAGAGATCGCAGCTCAAAGCAGGAGTACATGACTTATAAAAAATCACGCAGCATCATTCAAGACCTGGACAAAGTGTCTGCTTCTGTTCTCCCTACTAGGAGCAGAGAGTGGGAGAAAATGGGTTCTGGTGTCCTTCTACAGCATGATTTTTTGAAGTCAAATTCACAAGTTGTGACACTTCGTTGTCCTGCAGGATTTATCCTTTTGAAGAATAGTACTCCAGTGACACTGGGGAGAGCAGTAGCTCCATACCCCTCTGCTTCAGGTTTGGTTAATGAGCCAGAAGAATCTGAAATCCTTGTGAACATGGGACCCATAGGAGTAGCAGTGGTGAACTTCTTTGATCTTACTTTTCTTGATTTGGTCTGATGTTTTTGTTGCAGATTAGCAGCTTATTAGCAGTGAATTGGCAAGATAAGACTTTACTGAGAAAGAGAAGACAGACAGAGTAAAAAAGGAAATAAGTGAACAATTGATCTGACAAGGTCACATGAGTGGCAGGGCTGTTCTGCCGCGATAGTCACGCGATAGTCAAACCAAACATGTGCAAAGCTCAGACTGAACAGTGAGGAACAAAGCAAAGTCAATTTTTCTCTTATTCTCTCTCATTTTAAAAGGCTTTTTGCGGTTGGTTTTTTTTTTTTTTTTTTTTGGTGAGTGCTAAGGAAACACTAGCACTGCCACTTGTGATGTTGTTGAGAAAAAAGAAGGAAGCTGGTGTCTAGACTCAGCCTGTAAATGCCACAAAGTATATGGAGAGGCACACCTTGTTTTGCATCTGTGCCGCCTAGTGCAGTTTATGATTTATCAGAGAAGCTCTACCCTGCATCCTAAGAAGAACAAGTGACTCCTCCCCTCCCCAACAAATTTAGAAGTTTCCACCCTACAGGTCTATAAGGAAGAGAGTGCCATCCCAATTTGCTAAAAGGAGTTCTCCATTTCAGGATACCTAAATCCTGGAGCAAGGTAAAAGGAGAATGCTGACTGGTATGGAGGAGCAACCCTTTTCAAAGTCCCCTTCCCAATGTTAGCAGGCAAAAAAGTAGGTGTTATTAGCTAGCCATAAAGAGTTCAATGTCTGCCCATGGCCATCTTAAATGTGGCACACTGAAGAGCCATCTACTGCACACATCCACTTAAAATCAGCTGTGATGTTTTGATTGTGAAATCGAATCTCATCTCAGTGCATTTCAGACAAGAAGTCTTGCTGTTCTTCCTTCATTTCATGATTTTGAGTAGGACTGATCCACTTAGGTCTGGATTTTCTCCTCATGTGCATTTACGAGCTCTTGCCTGTATTCCGCAAGGACAGAAAATGGACAGACCCACTGCTTTGTGATGCTCTTATGCCCGAGCAGAGCTTTCCTCAGCTCTGAACTGAAGTAATGCAATCAGGGCCAGGATTTGTTCTGTTGGATCTGAAAGCAAGAATGGTTCAATCATGGTTTCCTTCAAATTCCAGACAGCAACTACAGGATGAGCTTCCTTCACTCAGTTCCCAGAGAAACAGTCTAACTCAGGGTCCGTAAGTAGTCTGGCAGCTAGCAGAGCCCTCCAGGAGAAACCAGCAACTCTATTTTCCCCTTTTCTTTCATTGTCCCTGTTACATCTCTGTTCTCAGAGCCTCCTGTCTTCTTTTGCTTCGTAGGCAGACTGGCGGCAACCAAGCGACTGTATCTTTCTTTGGCAAGAGGGAAAGCCTTACTCTGTCAGTCTACCATTCTCTCTGCTTTATCTTCTTGTCACAATTAGCCCAACTGGGAATTCTCCCATCCTAAATGACAGGCTGAGAAGCTTGTCTGGAGCAGGATATGTTCTTTTTTCCTGTTCCTTTGTCATACTGTTGTGACCTTCCCTTCCTGACCTGGTGTGGGGCAAGTACAACCTGTCACAGCCCCTCTCTGCCTTCATGGAGGCATTTATTCCTGATGGCGGTCCTACTGCCAACGGAAGTTTTGCCATAGTGAACAGTGTTCCATTTCTGCTGGGAGCCCATCAGCAGATCTCCCAAACATTATGTCCACATCCATTCCTTGCTGGGCCTTGCACACTGTTTCAACTGCACCTGCCAGTTGCCTACAGCCTAGCAGAGGGAGGTAGCAAGCTCCTTGCATCATTATACATCTCCATGTGACTCAAACAGATTTTTACCACCACATTCCCAGAGACTGGGTTTCCCTGCCTGGAGTGAATCTGACACTAGATATTTATGTTGCTAACTTTTCTGAGATAAATGCTATTAGTCAGACAATGTGATACAAAGGTCTTATCATAAATACTTAGGTATGTAGCTTGATGGAGCTCTAACCTTTAAAACTCAGGTTGGACTGATTCTCTATCAGAAGCAATTAAATTGAAATTGGTATTTTAACAGGTCCTGTTTCACAAATTCAGCCAAGTGATTGCTAGTTCACATGACATCATTATGATCATCCGCTATTGCCAGTGTAATTTAGAGGTTACCTTCTAGTTGTATCATTCCGCCATTAGCTTTGTTACTAGAGAAATTTCCGTGCTTGTTACTGGAACTCACACAACTTAACAAGCTGGTCCTCCTTGATCAAAAGGCATCTGAAAGAAGCACCATTACATTTATTTGCATCTCTCAGCTTAGAAAGCACCAATTTCTGTCTAAAATTTTCTCTCTCGTCTTCAATGTATCACATTAAACTTCTGATGCTTTCATTGAACATGTAAAGCCAAAGTTTATTCTACCCTTAAAAGGCAGTCCAATCAATTGTGTATATATAGTGCATCCACAGACACTCTGATGTATTGTATGAACTGTTGTAGCCATGTTGGTCCCAGGATATCAGTGGGTCAGGTAATATCTTCTACTGGATCAAATTCATATCTTTTTCACCAACAGAAAGTGGTCCAAAAAAAGATATTACCCCACTCACCTTGTGTCTCATGTATGTATTGGTCCAGTCCCTAAGAGTGTGTCTACACTTAGAAAAAAAAACCAAGGAGTCATGTGGCACTTAAAGACTAACAGATTTATTTTTTACGTGAGCTTTTGTGGGAGAAAATCCCACTTCACCTGATGCTTCGCAGATGGGTGAACTTACAGAATGGAATGAAAATAAATACAGCTGTGACTGTATGACCTGATCCTATGTTTTACACCCCCTTGCATTTATTTTCATTCCTTTCTGTAAGTTCACAGAATCTGTTAGGCTGTGTTCACACAGACATGGTTATTTCGAAACAAGCTGTTTCGAAACAACTTGTTTTGAAATAACACCTTATTTTGAAATGACTTACTTCGAATTAGCAAAAAAGTCATTTCGAAATAAGAAAAAAGCGGGAAATGAAATAGCAGGTTCACACTGTGAACCTGCTATTTCGCTTCCTCCGGGGCTGCAGGCACCAGT
>ML681979.1:55035765-55227889 GCA_007922195.1 Podocnemis expansa
GGGGCATTCCTTTCCCGCTGTGCAGCCAGCCCCGCATGGGGCACAGGGGTGCTTTCTCCCCCCATGACAGGGGAGAAGCCACACAAAGGGTCTGCTTACCCCTTCCCTGCCGCCAGCCGTGCACAAGCCACTGTCGCGGGGTTCTTTCTCCCCCTGCCACAAACCCCACAGGGGCCACAGGAGGTGTGTGCGCTTTCCCCTGGGGCCAACGCTAGCTGTGGTCCCTTTCCCTAGCCAGGGGACAGGAACCCCATTCCCCCATCCAGACAGATCTGGCTGGTGGGGTGAAGGCACCTTTGGGGTTACTGCCTCGGGTGCCCCCGTGTGGGGCTGGCAGCTGGCAAGCGGCATGGGGCGTTCCTTTCCCCCCGGACCAGCTTTCTGCCCCACACACCTCTGTCAGCCGAGAAGTGGATTCCTTTTCCCCCAGCACAGCCAGCCTGGCATGAGCCATGCACGGGGGTGATTTCTTTCTCCACGGCCAGCCCCGCAGGAACCACTCGGGGGTTGCTTCCCCCCCCCCCCCCCGCAGGTAGCAAGGATGGAGCTGCAAGGGCTCCAGCCCTGGGGGGTGAGGGGATTCCCTTCCGAGCAGGGGCAGCCTTTCTGGGAGGGGGTAGGGGAAATCTCTTCAGGGCCCCCGCCCCCCCCAGCAGGGGAAACATCCCCTTCCAGGCTCCAGCACTCTGAGCCTGGCATGGGGTAAAGGTAGAGCCAGGCAGGGGATGCTCTTTCCTGTGCCAGCTCAGAGTGCTAGAGCCTGGCAAGGGATTAGCTATGGCAGTGGCCGTTTTTGATGGCCATCTTGCCACACTTCCTCTGATGCCCTCCTCCAACTCGAATTGGCAAGTCCAGTCCATGGACACACCAGTTCGAATAGGAGTTTCTGGTGTGGCCATGTTAATTCGAATTCAGTCAATTCAAATTAATAATTATTAATTCTAATTGACCAATTTGAATTCAGTAATTTGAATTGAAAGGCCAAGTGTAGACATAGCCTAACTGAAAAGGTAACTGGCTTCTGCCCATAGCTTTTCCACAATGACTTGTCTGGCAGTGGTCTCTGGTCTTTTCTGTTTCATTGCTTTATTTTATTTTTTGATAATGTTTTCATTATAAAGATGTTTTCAAATGATATGCAACAGTGTCTCTAATAGATTGACAGAAGGTCTATTACATTTTTTTAGATAAGAATCAAAAGTATAGAAAATTATCTACACTTTTCCCCCCTACATTCTCCTTTCCCCACTTCCACCTGTATTCCCTCTTAGCAGTGCACTTCTGACAAGACCAGATGAGGAGCAGCTTAGTGCGATAGCAAGGAGAGGATTTTGCTGAAGAAAGCTTTCTTTACACAGGGAGGATGTGGTAATGGGAGAGGCTGGAGACTAGATAAACTAGAAATAGATGATTGAGGAGTAACATAACCAAAATGATCCAGACTGGAACCAAGGTTAGAGAGGACAGACAATAATCTGACTTGGTTATATTTCCCAACTTGATATGTTCATCTCTAGCCCTGTATAATCAATAGTGACACTAGCATTAGGATTTCTATAGCACTTCCAAGATCATAAAAGATGATACAAACTTTCACAAATTAAGCCTGGAAAATATAAAATATAATCAATTAAAAGACTGTATCATTACGTATATGCACAAAGAGGGTGAATTAAAGCGGCAACCTTAATTCTGGCATTTCCTAACTTTTGAGCACTTCATTTTGCTACCTAAACATTCTTTAAAGATGGCTTTTTGTGTGTGCACACATACACACTCACACAATCTTCTGAACAAGGAGTCCTGTGGCACTTAAAGACTAACAAATTTATTTTTTGCATGAGCTTTCATGGGAGAAAACCTCTCTCATCAGGCGCTTTGGGATTTTCTCCCAGAAAAGCTCATAAGGTAAATAAATTTGTTAGTCTTTAAGTGCCACAGGACTCCTTGTTTGTTTGTTTTACTAAACTAGACTAACATGGCTGCCTCTTTGGATCTTGGCAACAATCTTTTGAGTCATTAAGGAGCAGACTGGAGACACCTTGGTCATACTGACAGTTACTCAGAAAAGTAGTTCCACTGAAGTTAGTGAGAACACTCCTGTGACTGCTCACCATTATGAGCAATGGATTCCAAGTTTGGTCCTTTGATATCTAAGAGGTTATGACAATCTGACATCATTTAAGGGACTGTAACATTTCTTTCATGAAGCATGGCAAACTATTAGCCATTGGCCAATAAAACACCAACCAATCGATAGTCCAATTAATTTGCTATTAGCAAGGAAAAAGTAATTAAAAAGAACCAGAATAGAAAAGAAAATGTTAGAATAATGTTGAAAATAATTTTCCCGACCCAATTTCAGCAGTTTTCCCTCAGATTTGATAGGAATAGGAGTCATAGCATTCCAAAGAGTACAGAGGAAAATAATTTTTGATCTTCTCAGCCCACTGCGGTCAGGATGCTCTTGTGCTGTCATTTCAAACATTTACTGCCTTCTGCACTGCTCTAAGCTTCCCTTTATTGCTTACATCATATAATGTGAAACTACTTTACTGAGTCAATAAATTCTTAACACCAGCCTGCCCTAGTTTAATGTACAACTCCTACCTTCCCTGCATTACATGAGCTCATGAAATGGCATACAGTTCCAGTGATCCTTGTCCACTCAAATTTAGGCCTACTAATATTAATGTGTATATATATTTGGGACCCAGGCCTGTTTCTGTTAAAGCCTGTGTACCTAGCATAGTTTTAACACTTTACAAATAATAATACTCATTCAGGGCAATACTCTCCTGGACTATAGTGGGAAGAAGATTGGGTCTCTCCCATAGACTACAAGCCCACCTACATTGTTTGCCTGATTCTAACAGTGATTTTACATGAGCATAACTCCAATAATTTCAGAGGAATTACTCTCAATTTATAATGATGTGAGAGAAGATCAATCTCTCTGGCTATGTCTACATTGCCAAATTAGTCCAGACTAAAGAGGCTTAGTCTGGACTAACTTGGCCCATGGCCACATTAGCCTTTGGCTAGTCCAAACTAAGAAGTTTCTTAGTTCAGACTAGGCAAAGCTTAGTCCGAATTACTAAGTACCAGTGGTTAGTCCAGACTTACTTGCTTAGTTTGAACTTTAGTTCTGTGGCACCTTATAGATTAACAAATTTCTTTGGGTATAAGCTTTTTTGGGTTCCACCCCAATTTGTCAGATGCATGAAGAGGAAACTACAAATAAGAGATATATATACACATGCAAGAATGGGTGAGAAACATCACAATGGGGAAGGCAAGTGCTAATGAAGTCAATTCAGTTAGGGTAGATGAGGCCCATTCACCTAGTTCATTGTATTAGTATATTAGTTTGTTACTTATTACAGCTATGATTTAAATAATATTTTAAATCACATTTTATAATTAAAGTATGATAGAACTAATAGGAAAATAATTTATTCATTAAATCTTAAAAAAAAGAAAAAAAAGGCCTTGATCAATTGCTAAATGTACATTGGTACATGGTATCCAAACAGACCAGAATACCACTGCTATTTTGCATTAAGAGGATGAAATCTTGGCTGCACTGAGTCAATGGCAAAACTACCATTGACTTCAAGGAAGCCAGGTTTTCATCCATAGTGTTTAAAGCCCTTCACTAAAAATCAGTTGTTTTTTTTTACAAACATTAACAAAATTTAACTGTCTCCTAAGCATGTTATTAAGCATTTTACAGTTGGGTGGATTGGGGCAAAGAAAGGCTAAGCATTTGCTCAAAATTTCTCAGTAAAAAAAATCAATCAAAGCCAGGGAGTAAAACCTAAGAATATTGACTTTCTGGCCTCTGCTCAAACTACAGCAGCTTGACCACAGGAAAACCACACATTGCATTAACTTAGAAACAGAGTAAGGCAAACATAAAAAAGTAGATATATATTCAGAATAGTTAATAAAACAAAGACAATACAAAACAAAGCAAGAATCCCCGCAGGACTCCTTGTTTGATTTGCTGAAATAGGGTAATGTGGCTACCCCTCTAGATCTATACACCACATAATATACTCAGGATTGCCTAATACTCATGTTCACTACTGTGTCAGGCAAGCTGGTTGCAGCTGTAATTCATTTTCTAAGCAGCTATACAATTTTCACTTTTCAGACCTGTTATACTACTTCCCCTTGAACCACCACCTCCCTTACCCACTATTTCCTGTTTTTGTAGGGTATTTTTACTTTACACTCTGTTTGGCAGCAATTGTTTTGTTCATCTATAAACTCTATATTAAAAAAAACAAAAACAGAAAACCTAGCCTACCTCCAGTTGACTTGTACACTACAGTATATGCAACTTAAGTAACATATCTTATAGGAATTTACTTATTAAATATCAGCTTTGTCTGTGTTGACCTTTTAAAAGAAGTCATACATCAGAGTATTGCTGAATGAATATTTTACCTTTCCAATTAGCAGCTAGTAGAAAAACACCTCCCAATAATCTCAGCGAGTCATTAGAATCCACAAAAAGCAGCTAGTTGAGAGCTTTCACATCTCATACAGAGATTTTAGTTAGTAGCCACAGTGTTTAGCTCTGTGTAATTGCAACAGTGCTCATCTAAGGTTAATTTTGTCCCTGTTCAGAGAGCTAGCACACAGACTATACAGTATTTAAACAATTTAACCCTTCGAAACAGGGCTTAAATGGGTTCTAAGGGGTGAGTAGAACCTTGTGCTGGGCCTTTGCTTGGACTGAATTTTTCCCATAATGCGCAGAGCTGGGAAGTGATTGCTACCTGAGATCTTCAGCATTTTCATTTTTCCTGGGTCGAGAGCCAACTAATCTATACATTCCCTCCTACGGTAAGCACATACTTGGAATGTCTTCCACTTAGGATCCATTTAAAAACTGCATGGGTACAGATATTGCCATAGTTAAATCAGAAAAATAAGGGTAAGACTAAATGTAGCACAAAGAAAATGCACCTGGAAAAGAGAGACCACCACACCAGTGCAAAGGGAGAAAGCTCACCAACCAAAATCATTAAGTCAGTGGTTTTCAAACCATGGAGCAGGACCCAGTTCTGAGCCACAGACCCTCAGGTACTGGGTCTTAGCACCCTCTGCTGCTGCTGCCAAAAGACCGGAATGCATTGTTCAAGGATGTAACTGATGGGTTGCAGGCAAAAATGATTTTTTCAACTAGGTCCCAAGAAAAAAATCTGAAAACCACTGCATTAGATCACCAACCGCAGTGTTATACTTAGCACAACACATTGTAATGATTCAACTGATCAACACTGTTGTCAGACTAAGCTTTTCATCCTTTACATCAAGGATACTCACTGACTTATAGCTGGTTAATCCCCTATTGACTTTTGAGGGTTTACAGGTATGTGCACTATCCAAAAGGACAAATGGAGTATTAATCTTCTCTGGCAAAGACCTCTTTTAGTCTTTTTCCATGCCAGACTCTGCATTTGATCCAGATAAAACATTAACACCTCTTTTTATGCCCTCCTAGACACAGGTGACATGTGTCACATTCAGTTTTATATTTACCAAACCTTCCAATTTACACTTGAAAGTGTTCATAAACATCTTTGATTACCTGTCACGTTCATATCCCTTCCCTAATTTCAGAAATTATTTAATGGAATGTGAGTGATATTAACACTGCCCCCCCCACCAATGGAAAGGAAAGTGATTATTACATGGATAAAATATTTGTATTGATCAATTCTGCCATGATGCCTACAATTCACTCAATAAACAGCTAGGTGGTAGGTGGTAATGATGTTTTTAGTTATTCAGCTGTTCAGGATCACTGCACTGTTTACCTTGTCCTCTACCCTTATTTGGTTATCTCTCAGTGTCTCACCATATGGGGAAGGGACCTGTGTATAGTGTCTTGCACAGTTGTGTCTTAATCCCTGGTAGAAACCTCTGTGTGCTACCAGAAGAAAAATCAACAACTATAATAGATTGAATATCCAGTATGTTTCTATAGGAGATTAAGAACTACTCGACAAAAGCCTAGTCTAAACTGAAATGGGATTGTAAAGAAAATATGCAGTATGGCCACAATCAGACAAAAGAGGTTCCCTGCGATGTGCACCTCTTGTATCATCTTGACTCCCAAAGGCAGATTTCCAGTATTGCACTGTATTTCATACGGGAACCAACACAATCCATGTCATCTTTATGTCCCAAACTGTTTGGCTCAAGCTATTCTTTCTCCACACAATATATCACTTTACTCAAGATTTCACAGCTCCTTTTACATCTTCCAAGAAGGGAAGATTTTAATCAAAATCCCATACCTCATTCAGACATATCCACCATTCTTGCAAAGCATCTGCAAGAATCTGTGGCTTGGGGCCATCTACAGAACATAACAAGTGGAGCCTTGGGAATACCTAGGCTGATTTCAGACTTAACTAATTTTATTTTCCAGACTTGATTCCTGTAACTTTCCCTTATTTTGATTACACTAACTTAGTGTTCCCTGCTGGGCTCTCAGGTTGCACTACTTTTCTCCCTGATTCTGTAACATTTCATACTAACCATGGAGCTCTGCTTTTTCTAATAGCTATCAGCTCAAAGGGTCACCATGTCAAGTGTCTTACTGCCCCAAAATTAACACACAGAACCTGTATTATTGATGATCATTGGAGGCAAATGCTACTCATCAGTTAAGCTGAGGGGTTTTTTTTCTGTAATAGAAAGAAAAACACTGACTACATCCCAGATTTAATAATAAATATAAACCACCCTACTGCATGTATTTCTTCACCCAATAATAAACATAGTTTTGTTCACAGCTTGAGATACAAGAGTGAGGCTATGTCCACGCGCAAAGTTGTATTTCCAAATAAGTCACTTTGAAATGACTTATTTTGAAATAAAAACCTTATTTCGAACTGATTTATTTCAAACTAAAAAAAAAATTAATTTGAAATAAGGCAAGCTCCTCCAATTGAAATAGCATGCGCTGTGTACGGACATGCTATTTCAGTTCTGGGAGGGGGCACCCTGGGAGGTGTGGCAACATGGCCCCCTGGCAGCGCCTTGTTGCCACCCAATCCTTTGCCTGGCTCTCACCTGGAGAGCCAGGCAGGGGAAAAAGCACCCAGGGAGGGGGAGGTCCCCCAGCTGTTGGGCTGGGCAAGGGGGTTTGTCAACAGACGGGGGGGCACGGCTCCCCCACCCACTTGCCCCACTGCCATGGTGGCAGGGCAAGGGGGCAGTCAAGGGGGACCGTGGCTCTCTCACTTGCTTTTCTGGTTCCGGGCTGCAAGCCAGGAGCCAGAGTGGACTGCAGCTCCCCAACCTGCTTGCCCCCGCTGCCGCGGCAGCGGGGACAAGCGGGTTGGGGAGCCACAGTCTCCTCTGGCTCCTGGCTTGCAGCCAGAACCAGAGAAGCCAGTGGGGGAGCTGCAGTCCCCCTTGACTGGCCCCTTGTCCTGCTGCTGGGGCGGGGGGGCAGGGGGCGGGGGGGTCGCGGGGCTCAGGGTGGCTGTGGGGGTGGGCAGGAGCCATGGCTCCCGGCTCTGCTTGCCTGCCCCGGGTCAGGGTGGCTGCAGGGTAGCCAGGACCTGCGGCCACTGGCTCTGCCCTGCAGCCTAGGCTTTGGGGCGGCTGCAAGGTGGCCAGGAGCCACAGGCACCGGCTCAGCCCCCCGCCAGGGCTCTGGGGCAACTGCCATTCCCACAGAAGCCGTGGGTGCCCCCACCAAGCTCCTGGCAAGGGGGAGCAGTGGGCAAAGCCAGCTCAGGCAACCGCCATCCCCCTGCACCTCCCCTCAGCACCCTGGCCAGGGTGCTGATCCCTGGCCAGGGTGCTGAGGGGGGATGGAACTTCTTCCCAGGGTACATGGCACCCTGGGAGGAAATTTGAGTGTTATATCCATATGGTGACATATCGATATAACACAGCCAGACGGGGTTGTTTTAAAATCACAGTTTTGAAATAACCCTCATTTCACTACAAAACTAGGTTTTATTGCATCAAAATGATTTTCCTTATTTCAAAATAAGGGAGCTCCTTATTTTGAAATGAGGAAATGTTGTCTGGACCTCTCAAGTTTGTTTTGAAATAAAACTCTCATGTGGATACATGCACAGAATGATCAGTCACTTCCAATAGAGCTGATTTCTTTGGATTTTCATTTAGCTTATAAAATACAAACACACTTCAGCTCGGAACAATCACTGAGGAACTAGCCAGTTGTGTAAATGAGGACAGAGAAATTTGGTTAGAGATCGAAGAACAAAATGACAAATCCCAATAGACCTTGAAAAAAATCAGGATTTTAAATACTGAAAAGGAAAAAAAAATCCATGTGGTGTCTTTTTTTTTTTTTTAAGGAATATTTGAGAGCCCAAGGGAAGCTCTTCACTGAGATGAATATGGTCCACCAGGATAACCCCATCCTGTTTGGGGAAATAGCTAATTCTTTCCTGGGTTGGGGGAGGGAATATGGGGGGCTTTAATCTTATAGAGCTGTGCCAGGAAACTCAATCAAACCCTGCTTGACCTTGAAAACAAGATTAAGTGTTTAATCTAATCTGCAGGCACAATGCGCTGAAGAAACATGGCTGGAACTGAGGAACTTAAATCAACCTTTGATAATACAGTAACTCAGAGGACAGCTGCTTCTTTATCCTTTGCCAGGCAGAAAGTTCCACCTTTATGGTAATCAGCATGGCTGCATGCTGGCCTGGTTGATAGAAATAACTCAAGGGGAACAGTTTTATTCTGCTTTTAGACTAAAATAGCAAATGTTTCTTTAATCTCCCATGAAGTTAGTTTAGGGTAAAAAACTGTTAGTTTGAAACCTCATAAAGCATATAGAATGACGTTAGGTCTACAGTGCATATTTTGCATCCTTCAAACTGATCACTCTCTTTTTAGCCTGCTGGCTTCCATCACCAGCAGGGTGGTTAAACAGTTCAACCCAAAGGGCAACTTTCTGTCACAGTCTAACTGGGAGGTTACTTTATGGGCAGAGACTGGTGTATACACCGAAGTGTGGACTATGCAACCTGAAAACATAAATAAAATGCTCTCTCTGCTTAACTTCAGTTCATCTCCGGCACAAGATGTATTTCTGCTTTGTCTTTTCAGAGTCTAAACCTTGCTGGAAATCTGTACGTTGATATAAGGCAGGCTTAGGAGCTGTGCCTAACAGCTTCTGAGGGGGGGCAAGTAATCTGCATGGGTTTTGTGTTTGCATGAGCACAAAGAACATATTAGCATAATCAAACTATGGGTGTAGGGCAATATGGGTAATGGCATTTGGAGTTGATCTGATCACAAATCTGCCAATATCTGTAATTCTACTGAAGGGAAATATGAAATACTGTCTTTGGTGATATGCTACTCTCTGATTGTTCCAAATCTCTTTGGGTTAGTTAAAGGGTAAAAGCTACCCTTAGCTATAAAAAAGACTTGTAAGAGAGGCTCCTGTCTGTTTTGGCCTGGAAAAGGGGTGGGGTTTGTATAGCTCCTTCTGGAGCAATGCTTGAGGCATTTTTGTCTTAGTCTCTGGCCCTACTCTCAAATGATAGATCTGGCTAGGCTTCTTTAAGCCCTGTCTTTGTTATTTTAATGGAAATAGCTGTTTGCAGCTACTTGAGGTTTAAGAGTTGAAATCACTAGAGAGAGGAAAAACCCCTTCTCTGAGCTGAAATCACTGAAGAGGAGTGGCCAGCAGTGAGCTGGGTGGTGTGAGTGACTGATGGGTGGAGCTGGTGGACAGTGGGTGAAGCCAGCAGATGGTGAGAGTGGCCAGCAGTGAGCCAGGCAGCACAAGTGACTGGTGGGTGGAGCCAAGGGACAGTGCTAGTGGATGGGGTGAGTGACCAGTGGTTGGTGCCGGTGGACAGCTAGCATGAGAGACACTCCCTACAAACCCTAGGGTTGCTGGGGAGCCTAGTGAGGACTGATTCTTGAGCTCAGTGCTGATTTTGCTATTAAGTCTTGTATGTTCTGTTATGCAGGGTGGATTGTTGGGAACCTTGCTCTATACTGATTTCCGAGATCAATGCTGATTTCTGTTATTTGGCCTTTTTATTCTGTTTTTACTACTATTAAAAGTTCTGTATACTACACTCATCTCATGCTTGCGAGTGGGGAAGCCGTACCTCTTTGGGGTGCCCAGGGAATAGTGCATGATTTCCCAGAAATCTAGGTGGGGCCTCAAGTCAGTTGGTGGTGTTACATTATTTGGAAACCCCTAGATACAGAACCTGGCCCTTGTCCTGCCATCTTGCTCTGGCAGAAGGGTTACATTAACTTCAGTGGGCTTGCTCATGTCAGAACTGCTCACCCTTGTGTGTGAGGCTGCCACTGTGTTAGGACAGTACTCCATGAGTGTATTCATTGAAGTCAATGGGAGAACTGTCCAGGATGAGTGAAAGTATCCCAGTCTAGTCCTTACATTTCAGTCTGCTCATGGAACATTCTGCAAAGAAGTTTTTGCTGAAACTCTTCAACTCAATGAGCCTGAGCTGAGGAGGATGATGTGGCAGATGAACTCAGAACTAGATCCCTTTTGACACCGAGTAGAAATTGGTGCCTCACATCCTTCCTCTCCCAGCTTCTTACTTTGTCTATAAATGTTACCCAGGAAAGACAAATGGTTCTTGTATGTCACTGACTCCCTAATGTAAAGTTCTAAATATGAAATCTCTGTTCCTGTAGAGATGAATATTAATAAGTTGAAGAACACTTCCTGGATTCAAAATTAATTACAATAAATCAGCAATAGTAAACCTTAACCCTTCTCCCCTCGTTTCACAGATGTTTTTCTTCTTCAGCAAAGGGTTATTCCTCTCTTGCCTTCTTGCAGCTTGTACATTGACCATCCTGTTTTTAGTCTAGAAACTGAAATAGGACTCACTTCACTTCTACAATAGCCCTCATATGCCTTGAGAAATACAATGGAATTGACATTCAGTCAATTTCAAAAGCAATAGCCATGTTAGTCTAGGCCAGTAAAAAAACAACAACAAGGAGTTGTGTGGCACTTTAAGACTAACAGATTTATTTTTTGCATGAGCTTTTGTGGGAGAAGATCCCACTTCCTCAGATGCTTCGAAGATGGATGAACTTACAGAAAGGAATGAAACTAAATGGAAGGGGGTGTAAAACATAGGATCAGGTCATACAGTAACAGCAAATGAGAGCAGCTTTCAGGTTCAAACCATGGGAAGCCTGAAGTCAAATTACCTTTTGTAATGGGAAAAGAACCCATTTCATTCCTTTCTGTAAGTTCACCCATCTTTGAAGCATCTGAGGAAGTGGGATCTTCTCCCACGAAAGCTCATGTAAAAAATAAATCTGTTAATCTTAAAGTGCCACACAACTCGTTGTTGTTTTAATTGACATTCAGATCAGATTAATCAGTGAAGCTCCACTGACATGACTGAAGCTATGGTGAGTTACAGCTACTGGTAATCTGGTCCTGTGTGCATGTCTGAGTGGGACTGGATCATTGAGGGGACTGATAATGCATCATAAAAAGTTTTGAAGAGCCAGGTACTACAAAAAAGAATTCACAAACACAATCCAGATTTAAAAAAAAAAAAAAAATCAATCCTACTCTAGGAGAAAACTTTACCCCCATCCAGGGGGCATATGAACCACTTAAGTGCCATTTTAAACTTTGCCCAGGGTTGAATATTACTCTTAGACTGTACTCATGATCCTTTTGCATTCTTTTTCTACAAATATTAAGATGAGGAGAGTTGTGTGAAAAACTAATTTTTCAGTTCAGTGATTGACCTCCTGTTCCCTCACCAAAAAATTTGTATTTTTCAGCAAAATGAAGAGAGGAAAAAAAAGTTATGGGTCACATAAACATTGTTTCATTTAAGATTTTTAAATCTTTTTAAATTTTAATAAAATAAATTTGAGGTAAAATTAAAAATGAAGTAATTGTGAATCAAAAAAGATTTGAAATGTTTCTTCTAGAAATGTCAAAATGAAACGTTTTGACTGGAGTAAAGGGTTGGTTTGGTTTTCTTTTTCTTTCCCTTTACAAAAAAATGGACAAATTTGCAAAAAAAAACAGTTCAATTGATCTGAATCTGCATTTCTGCCAAAAAAGGTTTCATCTGAAAATTTTTGCCCAGTTCTACTGCTTTTTCTGTTCTCCAGAACCTTCACAGGAAGAAAAATTCTCAAAGATATCTGTGATGCACTTTTGTCTTTGAAATTTCCCTCGTCCTTTTTTATAAAAGAGTCATCCAATGAGGCAGCAGAAACCACTTTGTGTCTTAGATGACCCCTTGCATATCACAAATAAAACAAAACAAAGCAAAGACAACCAAGTGAATAGACAGAACTAACTTCATTTAGCATTTTAATCAATTTCAAACAATAATGAAGAAATTTGTAAAACTTGAGTCTGTTCACAGATTACTTCAAAGAGAAAAAGATCTCAATTAGTAGCCTGAACTACTTGTCAGGAATAATGTTTCTTGTTCTAGTCACCAGTTTAACTCCAACTTCAAATGAGCTTGGTGGTGGCAAAAAAGCATTGTCATCTGAAGATTTTTCATTAGTTTAATATGTAATGATCTGATAATCTCAATCCAGTTCTTAGCCAACAGCCCCAGTTCCAGGGCTGGGTTAAGGCAAGGGTTTTAAGGGCTGCAGTGTAAAGGGGTGCCCCGCAGCCCCCTCCTCCCCCCAGTCCACCCGAGTGGAGGGCTGCCATTTGCCTTCATCCTGCCTTCCCAGTCCCTGGGGGTAGGACAGGAGCACCACAGCTTCTGGCCTGCCCCTCCCCAGCCTCGAGAAGAAGTGCTGGCTTGTGCTGGCCTGTGACCCCACACCTGCACTGCCCCCATGGCCACCCCACAGCTATGTGACAACCTGACCCCCCCACAGCAGTTCTGGCCCACAGTAGGGCTGGCCATAGCACCCCCAGCTGCCTCCACAGCACTGGTCGGGTCCCCAGAGCCCCCAACCCTGCCCTCTCCAGCACAGGAGGGAAACGGTGGGACCGCTCCCCCAAGCTTTGATCTGGCCCTGCCCAGCACATCTGATAACCTTTGTTAGTACAGGGAGTGAAACAAAAACTTGAGGTGCAGAGCTCTTCTCTGGCAGGACACTATGTGGGCATTACCATATGGTTAGCAGCTGTCCTGTAACTTGGCATTTCCCATGTTAGGGAGATGGCCTTTTTAGCCACTTAAAGTCATTTTTGTTCATAGAGCAATTATTTCTCATTTGTCAAGGATCTGAAGGGGTTAATTGTTTTGTTGTCCGCCCTGAATTCCCTCCAATATCTTTCCCATAGTAAAAGTCCCTAGCATTTAGTGTAGTACTCCAGATACCGCCAACACCATGGCTCTCTGGAGATTAATTACTAACTCCTTAGACCACAGCATATGGTATCTTTGCCCACAACCCAAACAGAATTGCACTGGCTTTTTTAAGGTTGTTCGGTTTTATTTGGCTTCATAAATAAATCCAAGAGACTCAGCAAATATTCACTTGTGCCTAGGCATTTTGGCATGTACAGTTCTGTAACAAATGGTTTGAGAATACTTGGCTATGTTACACACCATTAGAAAAGCATTTATTTTCACCAAGGACACAGGCATATATATATATATGGGGCCTAATCCACCATTGCTGTACTGCAGTGTAACTAATGGAGCAACACTGACTGAAGTAACAAAATGACACCTAACTTACTGATGACACCTAACTCACGGATCTAGCCCAGGGGTCGGCAACACAAAAGATAAGGGAAGCTATTTTTTTAAAAGTCCTTCATTATCCAAGTATTTTGAGAGCTGCAATAGGTGTAGCCTCCTTCCAGGCAGGGCCAAACCAGCCGCAAGGCCCTCAGTGACGGATGGGGAAACTGGGCCAGGCACCTACTGTAGGATCCCCTGGGGAGGGGGGAAGCCCAAAATCAGAAGCAGGACCCTCACAGGATCTCCAGACCTGCAAGAGCATAGCCAAAGAACTGTATGCAGCTCCAGTGCCATAAGTTGCAGACCCCTGTTCTAGCCTTACCATCCCACCACAGAGCAGAAACCCCAGGCTCCCCCCATCCCTACCAGTCTGGTAGATGGAGAATGAGGAAGAGGTCTGTAGGGATCTCAGTGAGGTGCATCTTAATGGTAAATGAGCTGCATATGGCCTGCAAGCCCAGGTTTGGCCACCCTTTCTATAGCACTTCTTCCCTTTTTGGAAATTTCCTGACTTACCTAAATTTCTTTATTAAACTGCCAGACTATTGACAATGTAATAGGTAACATAACTCTTCAGGTTACTTAAACGTAACCCTAACAGTTGTCAATCAGTCTCTAGGGCTATGTATACTCTTGAAAGTTAGTTTGAATTAAGCCTCCTTAATTTTAACTAACTTTTTACCTGTCTATACTAGGCTTTCCTTAGTTTGAACTAAGGAATTCCTTAATTCAAACTCATGAACGTTCAAGCTAGTAAAACCTTCCAGTTAGTTCAAACTAAGCCCTTAATTCAAACTAAGGACAGTGAAAACAAGAACTAACCCTTAGTTCGAATTTAGTAAATTCAATTTAAGGACAGGTTGTTTGAATTAACAAAGTGGACTAATTTGAACTAAAGTTAGTCTGAATTAGTCTACGTTGTTAATTTGAACTAATAAGTTTGAACTAAACTCAAAACTTATTAATTTGAATTAACAAATTCAAACTAACTTTTCCTAATGTAGACATAGCCTTAGAGCATTTCAGGGATCTTCCCCTATCTGTTGTATTGCAAACTCTCTTTAGCTGAATCTTTGTCTGTAACAGACTGTTTAGGCTCATGGTCAATAATGGTGACAACTTGTGAATCGTTTTCAACTTGTGTGTCTGTGCTCACTTCGCTCGTCACAGCCAAGTTTCCATCAGGTGTCTCGAACAATTGTTTTTGATTCCTTGGTAAGATTTTTGCCTTCAGCTGGGAAGCCTGTGTTCACTTAATATAACTGAGGTGTCCCCTCTTCGATTGCTGTAGTTCTGACTGACCAGCACCCATCTTGCCAAATTTTCACCGAGTCTTCATTTTTTAATTCTGGAACAGATCTTGCTCTCATATTGTAATATTTTATTCCCAGTATTTTTCTCACTATCACAGACACGTTGTTATTCTTTTGTTTTTGGGGTCCCATATTTGGGACTCCAATATTTTTATGTCAGTTGTTGAGGATATCAGCTGGTGACTTTCTACAGTGCAGTGGTATACTGCCATAGTTGCGTAACACTAAATATGGGTCATCTCTTGCAACCATTGTTTTTCTGAGCAAGTTGTTTACTATAAATACCAATGGATTATCTGAATATGGAGCATGAGGCTATCTAGGACTGGATACTTCATGATGAAAATCACACCTTTTAACAAAGTCCAGGAACTTCCTATTCTTGAAATGTGGCCAGTCATCAGAATTCCTCAATGTGCAAATACAGATTTAGTATGCCTGATGATGATTACTGCTATGGTACGTTCAAATGTGACTATATCTGAGAAGCTGTTCACATAGTCCAATATAACCCAGTGATCATATTTTCCCAAGTTAAACATGTCAGTTCCAACTGCGTTCTCTTGAACTGTGAGTTGTCATGAAGTACCATTATTTCTTTCTGAGAGGCATCTCTGTATGTTTCACACCTGCCACCATTTTTTTTACTGTCAATATTCATCTCTGTCCAGAATACACCTTCTCTAACTGCCCTTTTTGATTTGGGCAGTTCATATATTTGTCCCACTATTTTCCATCTCATGAGTTCTCTACAAAAGCACTCCTATGAGTGCCGGAAACTCATATTTTAAGGGGGAAATATGCAGGTAAGAAAGTGTTGGTTTTTATCTCCTTTATTTATAGCTTGTATTACTTCTTGCTGCATTTTATCTTTAGCTGTTTCTGTCCCCAGCTCATCCCATATGCCTAGAGATGCCTGTGAATGTCATGGAAGCATTATGTGCTGTATGTTTAGACTTCCAGATCACCAGCCTGTGTACTGTCAGATGTGGCATATGCTCCTGAGAGTGTGTCTGCCAATACTAAAAAGGTATCCAGGGTGGAATACCAGGTCACCTCATAGTTTTATATTCTCCAAAGTAATCACTGAGTGCATGGTGATGCTTATCCAGTTCCCTTTTTGAGTATTGCAAGAGAGGTTTGTGATCAGTTTCTGCTTTGAAGTTACAACCTAGAGAAAAAGTAATAAAACCTTGTACATCTAAATGCCAGAACCAGTGTCCCCTTATTCACTTTGGCTATGTCTACATTACAGAGCACTTTTGAAAAAATTATTCTGAAATATAATCGGAATAATTATCTCAAAATAACTTTTTTCAAAAATGCTATTTTGGGAGAACAGTCTGGGACAGGCTCCTTGTCTCAAAATACCACGGTTTTTTTTTTTTTTGAAAGTGAAAGTCTACATCAGACTTTTTTCAAAAAGAAGAAAGCCAATGGAAAAAGCATTTGCCACTTCCAGCAATGGCTTCTTTTTTTTGGGGGGGGGGGACACCACAATCTTGAAAAAGGCTTTTTCTTTTGAAAAAAAAGTCAGATTTAGCTTTTTTGAAAAAGCACGCTGGTATCTCGAAATACCAAAGTGCTTTTTTGCCAACGTTAAACCTGGTTAAGTTTAGAAAAAAAGCCTTTTTTGAAATGGCTTTTTGTAAAAAAAAGCTATTGCCAGATGTGGCAAAGGCTTTAAGCCTGCCTATCTCTTCCATTGGCTCTCTTTTTCTCAAAAAAAGAAAGTCCAGTGTAGACTCACTTTCAAAAAAAAAAAAAAAAAAAAAAAAAAAGCCATGGTATTTTAAGACAAGGAGCCGGTCGGTCCCTGGACTGGTCTCCCAAAACAGCATTTTGAAAAAAGTTATTTTGAGATAATTATTAAGATTAGATTTCAAAATAATTTTTCAAAAAAGTTTTTTCAAAAATGCTCTGCAATGTAGACATAGCCTTTGTGTGTCATCCTTACAGCTCTCAGAGCCCTAGATCAGTGGTTTTCAACCAGTGTGCCATGGCACACTGGTGTGCTATGGTGTGCTGTGCCATGGCACACTGGTGTGCTATGAGAACTGACCAAAAGTGCCATGAAATTTTGCACAAAGGTAAAAAAAGGAAAAAAAAATCCAATGTAAAATGAACATTGAATGAATAATCTTCTAGCCAACCAAAATATCAACTCATAAAAAATCAATCAGTCTTCCTATTCTAAAACATGAACATTCTAGACATAGGTGGCCAAAGGGTAAAACTGAGATGATGTATTTTTTTCTGGTGGATTTGGAACATTAATACATTTGATCTTTCTTTACCTTGTTGTATGCACTGTGTTGCAAACCTCTCCATAGTAAATGTATGTAAATATGATGAATATGAGAAATCAATTCAGCTGAAGAAAACAGGTGTGCTGTGGAACTGTTTGTCTCATTTAAAGAGTGTCATGTTACTGAAAAGGTTGGGAACCACTGCCTTAGATGCATGTGTGACTAGCAATCAGTCAGACCTATGACACAATAGCACTGCTCCCAGCCTTCCTTTTGACGAATGTGTGGAGAGTTTGATGTCTTTCAATGAGTCAAAAAAAAAAAAAAAAAAAGCGCACTGGAACTGATGTCAGAATGTTCTTTACATTATTGAATTCTTTCACGCTGTGGCATCCATGCCCACTCAGTGATCTTTGGAAGGAGATGTATTGGGTGAGTTGTGCGAGCTATAAACTTAACTATGAACTTGCTGACATAATTCAACATGCCTAGCTATCTTTGAATTCATTTGTGTTTTCATATCTCAGCAAGTTCAGTATTGCCAGAATCTTTGATTTGTCAGGTAAGATTCCTTTGGAGGTCATTCTCTCTCCCAAGCAAGTTGTTTGAAATCAACATTTGCTTTTATTCAGTTAAGGTTATTAGCTTTTGCAATTTCCAGTCCTCTCCTCAATCATTCCTGATGTCCTATGGCAGTGCTGCCCCAAAATATTAAATCATCAGTGTCCACTTTCATGCCTCCTGGACCCTCTAGTTTATTTTACAGTGAAACACTTCCAGAACCATATTTTGGAAGACAAAGGCAGTCTTAGAAAGCAGTATCTGCCATGTAGTATATTAAAAATGCACAAATGAGCTCTCACTGTCCCTGGGGATCTGCCAAAATCATGCTGATTCAGCCAAATTGATGAGGAAATTTGGCACCTGCCATCTTGCACACAAGAGTTCATTTCTTGTGAGCAAATGGAAGTGGGCTTATGTTTTTGTTCAGCTTCTTAGGGTCCATACACAACCCACAGTCTTCTTTTTCTCTCTACAGGTAAGTAAGGTATGAACCCCATTTGTTTGTCTACTTACTATTTGCTGTCATGTTTTGCAATTCCTCTAGTCTCTTTCTTAAGGCTTGTGGAAGCTGTTATGCAGTAGGGACCAGGGTTTTTCATCTTCTCTTAACTATCTCATATGGTGCTGGGAGGCACCCATTTCCTGTGAAAACATCTTCATGTGATGCTATTAATATTTTCATAGCTGATGATGATAGACAAAAAGACATACAGCCTCTTAATGGAACCAAGCACTCATAGGTGTGTAGTCCTGAAACTGGTTGGCTGCATCTGTGTACCACTGTAAAGCCTTGCTTTATCATTTTCCCTATGTGTTTAAGTATGCGTTCCTTAAAACACTGAAATGGTTCCTTCATTGTCTTTCACAGATGCTTTTGTCTTTTCCTCTTTTAAGGGCCCTTTCACTCTCTCTACTCAAGTTTCCATTATTACATTTACTTGGACCCCATGTCTGCCTTGCATGTCACATCTATGCACATTTTAATTAGCCAATATTTCAAGTTTTCAGCTTCCTTCATTACTGTCCTCAAGAACAGCTCTTCCTTGTCATTGGAGGCATTCCTATCTGCACTTTCCTGCCTTTTCTGTGTGTCTTAGCATAATTGTTGTATGTATTAGTGTTCCTACACATTTGTAGGGGTGCTGGGAATTTCCTATGCTCAGGCTGGTTGCCACACTACTGACATTGTTTCCTGGTTGCTACATTCCTGAGACTGTTTCCCATGTTTCTGTACTTGGTTGATTTCTGTATCTTTTCCCTTACTGGTTTAGCACTAGTATTTGGTGTCATTAGCTCTCTGCCTTGCTCTAGGCCTTTCTTTTGTGGTTCTATTTATTCTGTTTGGCATATACCTATTACAGCCATCTTCTTTAGAAACCATTCACATACTTTTTTTATTGCTGCGTACCAGGACAGTCTGATCTTGAACGAGAGAGTCCATATTCACAGAACTGACTTTTTAGTTTCATGTCTGTGATAACGTCGTCTATTGTTTCTCCTTTATTCTGAACATCACCCTCATAAGGAACACTTTTTTTTTTAAAATGAACAGAATCATCCTGAAACATTTTTATTATTTCCGCAATCAATTTCCTCCTTCCCTCTACCCTGCCATCTGCATGGAATGCACTGTTTACGTTCATGGCTTCTGTGCTCTGCTCTGCTTTCAACAGGGGCAAGCAGTCTCATACTTCAGTTAAGGCTTTTACAGAGTTCAAATTGCTGTTTGAAATTTTTCCAAAAATATTCAGCATTTCCTGTGATTCTCATGTCTGATAAGGGTGTTACTTTCAGATGCACAGGCTACTCCTCTGCAGCAGCCATTCAAGTGTTTCCTCTCTCATTAGGTTTTCTAGCACAATGTGCCCCACCCTGGTACTGGTGTGCAGAGAGAATGTCAAGACAAACCTATTATAAAACTAGGTACAGAAATGAGGTCCATTCTTCTTACTTCTCAGTGACTGCCTTGTCTTGAGCTGCTTTGTTTCTGCCCTGCACGAAGTGTGTCCTGGCTAGGTTTACCAGATGTCCGGGAAAAGGAGGCCATGTCCTCCTTTTTACCTTCATGTCCTCCATAGAGGTTAAAGTATGCTGGAATGCCCCAAAACACCCTATTTTTAGGGGAAAGTGTTCCAGGCCCCCTAAAAAACAGGAGAATATTACATTAATACTACATTTTCTCCATGTGTCCTCCAATATCCTCCTTTTCCTACTTCCCTGTCCTCCTTTCCAGGCTTTAGGATCTGGTATCCCTAGTCCTGGCTAACTAAAGGCTGCAACTTAGGTATGTATACAGGCTATGTGGCAATTCTATGCCTTCTGGAGGACTTACTCCATGTCACAAAGACCAACACCCACTTTTGCTCCAGTCTTTCTTGAAATGTTCAATGATTCATGTTTCACCAGGCATTCAGGTTAGGGTGGTAGGGGACAATAATTCTAACTAGGGCTTTTAGATTTTAATTGAAAACACAGCAAAACAGCTTTCGGAATAAAATGTCAAAGTTAAGCACTGACCGAGCCATCAAAGGGAAAGGAGCTAATGAAACAATGACTGGTACATCAGTGACTAGAATGGCCCTTTGTTTATTTTGCAAGGTTGCCCAGAAACAGATGCAACGAAGACATAATCAGGAGCTATAACCTACAGCACCTTTGATGAAAGATCGATGTGACAGCGTGTTTATTATGCCACCCACTAATTCATTGTGGGGAGAAATCAGTTTGTTCCCATCAATGATGACACAGTGCCTGACTGTGATCTCCAGTAGGCACACTGCCCAGCAGCTTGTCAAATCCACTACTGTGCAAACACGGTTGAGTGCAACACATCACTTTGTAACAATAGGCAACTGTTTGTCTGATGTCAGGACTGGACCCATAGAGGATATTTAATGAAGCATACAAAAGTGAGTAGGGACTTTTCTACAGCATAGCAGAAATAAAGAGGTTTGGCAACAGTCTTTGGGCTAGGTACAGCCTGGAGTGGACACTGAGGGCTAGTCTTCACTGATGGTGGCAGATTTGCCACCATCTGATCAATCTGCCCAATTGACTGATTGGGTCTGTGACGACTTGAACAGTCAATCAGGAAGTCTATAGTTCATGACCATCCCCGTCAGTGGAGTAACTCTGAGTCAAAGGAAGGACATTTCCCTTCAACTCAGCATACTGAAGACACCACAGTAAGTAAGTGGTAGCAGTCACAGGCTGATATGCAAGATATTTTAAGTACTTTGCATATCTCCCTTTGACTGCTACCAAAATCCCACCATGGTGTAGACCAGCTCTGGGAGAAGATGGGTAGATCTAGGCACAGTCCCCAAAAGTGCAGACCTTGCTGGCAGGGGGAGGGGGGAAGAGGAGACTGTAGTTGAGCAAAGTAGATCTTCTCCATCAAAAGGGTTAATCTAAAAGTTGGCAGAGCTGGCTGGCAGGAGGGGATAACCAGGGACACTGGATGACACATTGAAACATTGCATCCCTTCAGCAGCTCCATTAGCAGAACTTAAAGCTGCTCCCTCCTTCTGCAAGATCCAAGGCAGGGAGGCAATTTCACTGCCTGCATCCTCCCTTATGATGGGGCCCTACGAGCCTACTCTTGAGCCTTGAAAATTCTGCAAAAATTAATGTTCTTTTGCCCAGAACATGACTATAAAGCATGATCCAAAAACCAAGATAGTTAATAGGAGTTTTTCCACTCACTTCACTGAGTTCAGATCTGCCCCTATATGAAAATAATGCTGTCTCACCCAATGTAATGTTCTTGCTCCCTGAGCATTTGAGACATAAAAAGTTACAGCCCAGCTATGAGAGTGAGCCAGATGCTTTCTAGTTCATCCATCAACAAAATTGTCAAATGAATTCTGACTATGCGACCTTTATTACCAGTGGTGAATCTTGTAAGAGGTAGAAAGGAGGTAACCTGCAGTCTGAAAATGAAGCTGACTTTGCAATGCTGACAGACAAAAATCTTTTTGACATGCAAAGTAAGCAAGTTTTATGCAGGTGCGAGAGGAACAATTAAAGAACCCTCGTGACATTTTTACAATGACTTTTCTGACTAAGCACAAGAAGGGCTCTCCTCCGTGCCAATATAGATAATGTTTTATATTAAAAATACCTGAATTCCTTCTCTGAATGGCCCTGCAATTCTAAAATGTTCCAGGGATTAAAGAGCTGCTATTAAGGTGAATGAAAGCACACTCAAATGAACCTCCTTTCTAACAACCACAAGTAATTTAGTTTCCTTGCTAGCTCTGTACTGGTGTCTCATCAATCGAGACTGCAGCTGCTAATTGTGTGAAAATTATGGTGAAGGCTAAGAGATCAATTATTTGTTGCAGTATTTTCTCTCAATTTAATAACCTCAGTTAATTATAAATCATCTGTGCAAATGTGACAGGTAAACTTAACGTAAGTATCTGAGACACCTGACACCACACTAATTTTAGTGTCTCTAATATTCTTGTTAATAAAAGTGTTAAAAACTTGTAACAATGAGTGTGAGGATAACTTCGTCACAAAATGGCTCAAGAATCTGTAACCCATTCAAGGGGCAAACTCACAGATAACATAAGCAGACCAAACTTTGTAGAAGTCAGTGAAGTCATGCCTGATTACACAAGCAAAGAACTGTCATAAGTGTTTACGTAGATGTGTATGATTGTGTAACAGATAAATATACAGAGACTTGGTCAATGCCATTTTCTCCCGTGTCTGTCTCAGGCTCCATAAATGCACACCAGTGAATGCTACTTATTTCTCTCCACCAGTGTAGTATCTGAAAGCCTGACAGACATTAATGTTAGCCTCATAACATCCCTGGGGGGTAAGCAAGGGTTATCATCTCCATTTTACATATCAGGAATGGAGGCCAGATCTCTATGATGGGATTACAAATTTGCTGATTTTGAAGTGGCTATGTGAGGCCCTTCTGCCATCTGTTGGTCAAGTATCACACCTCATCATACACCTGACTGCCAGTTATGGCAGCAAACATATGTCAGGTAGTCCTGGCCCAAATGATTTGTGCAAGATCACAGAGGAAATTTGTGTCCAAGCTAAGAATTTAACTCTCATCCCAGCCCAGAGCATTAACTGCAAGACCATCTTCCCCCTCATACAGGTTGATTATTGGGAGAAAGTAGAATACAGTGAAGACTGGACAAGAAATCATTAAGTGACAGAGTATATACATCCACCCCTCAAGTTTTTCCATACAAGCCTAGTACAGCTCAGTCCAACTGTTATTAACTAACCACTTTTTATGAAAATGTTTTTTGTTGATAGACTTAAGGTAACTTATACAAGAAGTGAAATGCACCTATATGGTTTCATAAATTATAAGGGGAACATTCCTATGCTTTCTGTATGAAATTCCCATAAAGTGTCAGGAGCCCAGGTGGCCATCATTGGTATTCAAACCAAACTATGATACCAAAGGTCAGAAATGACCAAAGGAATATTATTAAATGTTCTCCAAAAATGTTTCCATATCTCACCTAGAGAAATTGGTTCATAGATGTTAGTCCAATAAAAGATACCTCACTAACCTTGTCTCTTTAAAGCCTGGGACTGATAGGCTACATTCACACACAGGGGGTTATTTCGATACAAGTTGTTTCGAAATAATGCCTTATTTCAATATAAGTTAATTCGACTTAAGGAAAAAAGCTGAAAGCAAAATAGCACGTTCGGACAACAGTTATTCTGAAACGAGTCACTGTTGTTTCGAAACAACATGTTCTGACTGGATTGTTTCAAAACAACGTTGTTTCATCACCAAATGGGGTTTAAGTTGTTTCAAAACAATGCCATTATTTCGAAACAACGGTACGTCGTGTGAACGTGGCATTTCTTATTTCGAAACAACCTCTGTTGTTTCGAAATAAGACTGCCGTGTGAACACACCCATATAGTCACAACACTGAATATAACAGTAATGACTGGTATTTAGCTAGAGCTTTCAACTGAGCCAGGTTAAAGAAGAGGAAGTTCTTTTCTCTTCTGAAAATAAAGCTGAAATCCTATGTAAATATTTGGATCCCCACTCCTTCCAGATATTTTGACAAAAATGACTTGAAACAAAAAAACATTTTGATTCAAAAGGAACAGATATGAAAATCTGGGGGCTTCAGGTTTTTTCTTCCCTTTTACTCCTTTTCCTGCTCAAATTTTCTAGTGGTAAAAGGAAAGGAAGGGCAAGAACAATCCCACTGCCCCACCAAAATTGTTTCTACTCCATTTGATCTGAAATGATTCAAAATGAAAAACATTCTTTCCATTGACAAGTCACTGGAGGAAAGGATAAGCTAAATCAACCAAACAGAAACTATGGTGTCCACACAATGTCCAAAGTCTGATTTAACTAGATCAGATTCTATGTGGGCTTAGCTAAATTGGTATGATTTCCTTATAAAGGCAAGACCTGGGTTTCTGCAGCCTTTATGGTTTGCAGTAGGAATTGTGAGTAATCAGCAATTCTGAAAAAAAAAATATCAGTCCTCAGGTCTCTTATGTTGGGAGTCCAAAATTTAGACAAAAGTGACTTTCCCAAGGCTTGGGATGGAATCAGAATGAGTGTGGAATTAGAACTCAGGGATTCCCTAGCTCCTAAGCCACTGTCAAATCATTTCTTTGCACAGTCTTTGTCATGACTTGTTTAAAGCCAGGATTCGGGGTGGCTCATTGACATTAAAATGCATACTCTGTCTCAAAATAACTGTATAAGTGAGAGGAAATGAGTGTAATGTCTTCTGTCTTTAATCATTCTCTTTTCATGCAAAAACACACCCAGGCCATGGAAGCCACTTTCATATTTGCAGAAGTGAGCAGAAATGCAAGGGCACAGACTGCAAACCACAATCCCTCCAAGTGCTGTGAGCAATAGGCCAGTTCTGCAGAGAATCAGTATGCCAGGCATAACTGTTGTGCAATACCTCTCGTTAAAGAGGGGTCAAAAATAGTCACTCAAAATGATGGCATTGCTATGCCATATATTTTGTGCTAGTATTTCACGGTCCCCACAGGAACTGACAGAACGCTGTGTCAGCCAGTGCATGTTCCATTATAATGTCAATGTCATTATATTCATTAACATAATTCCATGTAATAAGCTCATTCAGAGTATTAAAAGGGGATTTAAAGTGATCTCAATGGCTATTTGGAAAACACAGGGTGAAATAAAGCACAACAACTCATGCACAAACCTAACAAGGGACAGCAAAAGCAATGAGAGTCCTGTGGCACCGTAAAGACTAACCTGTTTCTTCAGGCGTAAGCTTTCACGGGCTCCAACCCATTCTGTCAGACGCATGTGACGAAGTGGGTTGGAGCCCATGGAAGCTTATGCCTGAAGAAATATGTTAGTCTATGAGGTGCCACAGGACTCTTGTTGCTTTTGCTGTACACAGACTAACACGGCTACCCCTGTGGAAACAAGGGAATAGAACATCAGCTAACAGCCCATCTTCCAACTGGGTTCTTACCTTCATATGATTCATAGATGTGTGAATTACATTAACAAAAGCACTGCAATTATCTTGTAATGTAGTTTACTGTAAAATGACTACATTGCTGTGCCTGCTATTGCCAGGAACTGCTCCTTTTATCAGTTTGCTGAAATTTAGCAACTTCAGCCTTTCATGAATTAATTGCCAGCTGGGTTCTTAAGACAGACTGAAACAATAGCATTGTGATCAATCATATTAACCTAATTACTTGATTTGCAGTTTAACATCGAATTATCTTCATCTAGTCTATTTTAAAAAAATATTTCTTTTTCTATAATATCCACAAGAAAGCTGTGTTTTGTGTAGGCTGATGCCAGAGACTTGCTATCGCTCCAGAAAGTGCCACAGATAAAGTAAAAAACTGAAGAGCATGCAAATCTCTATGTAGTTGGCAAATTCGATCCATTAAAAAGACAAGCAGCAAACATCCTGAAATTGATAAGCTTTCATGGGAGAAAATCTCACTTCATCAGATGCTTTGAAACTTCAAAGTGCCTGACAAAGTGGGATTTTCTCCCACAAATGCTCATAAAAGAGCCACAGGACTCTTTGTTTTACTGAACTAGACTAACACGGCTGCCCCTTTGGAACTGAAATTTATAGCAGCTCTGTATCTTAGGATGGGGATTTCTTTCATCATCACAAGGCCTTTAATTAACAGTCTTCCTTAGTTAGTAGTTATACTGTGTATTATTATAAGGATGTAAGTTCCACAGGGGTAACCACGTTAGTCTATGTACAGAAAAAGTTCTGTGGCATCTTAAAGACTAACAAATTTCTCCAGACTTACGCTTTCATGAACAGCAACCCACTGTTAGATGTATGTAGGGATGTTTTCTTCTTGAAAACAAGGATATGTTGTGGCAGGGGAGTCAAAGGATGGAAAAGAAGGATTGTCCAAGGGTTAGAGCATGAAGAAACTTAGGTTCAGTTCTCAACCACACAACAGACTTGTGGGTGAACATGGGCAAGTCACCTAGTTTCTTTGTCTCTGTCAGGCTGTGTTCACACAGCCTCCTTATTTCGAAACAATGGAGGTTGTTTCGAAATAAGGTTTTGGCTGTTCACACGATGCATGGTTGTTTCGAAACAAGTTAAACCTAGTCTGTGGGCGAAACAACGTTGTTTCGCAATGGTTGTTTCGAAACAACGCTGTGCAAACGTGTTGTTTCGAAACGACGGTGAGTCGTTTCGAAATAACTGTTGTCCGGAATCGCTATTTCGATTCCAGCTTTTTTTCCTTATTTCGAATTAACATTTTGTTAATTTGAAATAAGTTGTTTCGAAACAACCGTATCGAAAAAACCCACTGTGTGGGAACACAGCCTGTAAATGGGAATCATGGAATTCCCCTACTTCACTGGGGCGTAGTGAGGATAAATATATTAATGACTGTGGGTACTCAGATACTAAGGGACTGGGGGACATACAGAAACCAAGGACAGATCAGGCAGTGGGAATAATAATTTCAAACATCCACAATGAGGTTGCAGCCATTGTCCATTGATACCCATGGCAGTTTCACCATGGAATTCACTGTCAGTAGGTCCCAAGGGTATGTGGAACAGGCAATTTTACTTTAAAAAGTCATTTCACCTGATAAAGATTTGTGGATTTTCAGTTTGCTTGTGGGCTCATTCTAACATTCATTCTGAAACTCCAACTCAAAACCACTGAGACTAATATGAAACCATAAACAAGCCCATGTGCTCAGCTGAAAGTCAGGCACAGACTCAGTCAAGCTGAACAAACTGTTGGATGGTGAGAGTTAGAGGTTCATAAGAATCCCTCCACAAGGCAGACACAGGGGTTAAAGTATAATTTGGCAGGCCCTGGAACCCTCCTAAATTGGCAGACCCCTCCTCACACCAGTCCAGGCCCCCCTCATACACCCTAGCTCCTGCCCCCCAACATGCCTGCCCCCCACACCCCAGCTCCTGCCCCCCCCACACCTAACCTCCCTTTACCTAGTTGCTATGGGGAGGGGCCCCAGCCCAGGCTGAGGCTTTGACCTAGACCCTGGTCTCACTGAGCATGTTCAGAAACTCTGAGCATGCTCAGTGAGACCAGGCTTTGGCCTAGACCCTGGTCTCTCTGAACATGCTCAGTGCGAGCAGGCTGGGGGATGGAGTTTTTAGAACTCCCTGCACTGCCCATCACGGCAGAATGCCATTTGGGGGCTTGCTATTTCTAGGAGCTCAGAGTTCTGGCCCCTAAAAATGGAAAATGGAGTCAGAATGCTGCATTCTGGGGCCTACTATTTTTAAACGATAGGCCCCAGAATGTAACATTCTGGCTCTATTTTCTATTTTTAGGGGGCCTGGAACACTAAGCCCCTGAAAATAGTGGGCCCCAGAACAGCATTCCCCTGCATTCTGGCTAACTTTAACCCCTGGGCAGACAGATTGCACGTGGCTTCAGCTAGAAAACTGCTCATGATTTCATTCAAAGAACCCCTCTGATTGGCTCAGTAGCAGCAAGCTTTCTGCAGTGCAGAAGTTGTCTGTTCTTGAGTGTGTCTCAACCTTTAGTGGACTGAGGAACACCTAAAAGGTATTAATTACTTTATGTGGGACACCTGATGAAAACATTCTCAAAGAAGCTGGTAACAGTGGTGGGAGATTAATGCCCTAGTTGCAGCAAAGCTTCCAGGTGTGCATCAACATCTGCTGCCACAGATCTGGAAGCTTTGCTGTGGCTGGGGCATTAAATTGCTCCTCCCTCTCCATCCCCCCCAATGGGGAGGGGTCTGGGTGTGTCACAGTACACCTGCACTATGTCTGAGGAGCACCAGTGGTCCACGGAACGGCGCTTGAGAAACACTACTCTAGAGCAGTCTCCAAAGGAGCCTATGGGCAGGGGAGTCGCTGGCACATGTGGCTCGTCCCCAAGTACCAGTGCCAGTGCCCCGAGTCCTGATGCGGCCCCTGCCTCCCCCAGCTCTGTCTCTGGTTGGAGATCTGGAGCTGGGCTGCCTGGGGCGATGGCTGCCTCTTCCAGCCCTGTCCCCTGGGGCCAGGCTGGCAGCAGCAGGCACCCAAGGCCAGATCGGGCCCGAGTGCAGAATCAGGGCCGGGGGTGTGGCCCACAGCCAGGGGGTGGGGCCTGGGCCTATGCCCTGGGTCCTTCCCTGGGGCAGTGATGCTCCTGCCTATGGGATTTAGATACTCAAATCCAGCTGAGTGGGGTTTGGGTGCCTAACTCTCTAAGACTCAAATGAAACATCCTGGCTTCTGTGTTCTCCTTTCCCCTGGTTGGTGCAGTCCTTTGCTATGGCTGGCTTGGAGGACTGTTGAAAGCTGCTTGCTGCAGGACCACTGCAGCAATCTGTAGATTAAATGGGATAGGTTGATGTGACTGTAGGTAAGACAAGGAGTAACCTGCAGTTTAATTTCTGGGAGAATTAATCACCACGAAATTAAATCTGGGCTCTTCACAAATAAGTGAATAATGCAGAAAAGCCACAAAGTTGCAGAAATGAGTTAAAGTTTGTGATGTGTAAGTATAAATGTTAGCCCACCCAAAAGGGCTCTGGCAAAAAAAATTCAAGTCACATCCACCTTTTGCCATAAGAATAAAAAGCTCTGCACAGTCCTCTTCAAATTCCTAAATTAAAGCTGCAGTGGACAGTGTCACCATAGTGTAATGTATCTGGACACCTACTATAACAACAAATATTATTAAACTGGCTGCCTTAACTGTGTTCATGGCCACACTGTGCTAGCTGTAGTAAACATGCAGTAAGTCAGTCCTCGCTCTAAAGAGCTTACACTCTAAACAGATAAAGCCAGACAGAGGGTTGGAGAGAAACTGAGGTGCAGTAGCGAAGTGATGAGCCCAAGGTCACCTAGCAGGTCAGTGGCACAGCTGGGAATAGAATCCCCATCTCTGGCATATCTGTCCAGTGCTCTGTCCCCTAGATGATACTAAGTTTCTGGTGACAGATTGTTTCCCACTTATACAAGGATAAAATCATGAAAAAGGTTGCCACCACCACAGGACACAAGATTCATTCAGATGCAGGAGAACTAGCTGCAAGAGGGAAGACACAAATAGGATTGGCAAGTAAAAACCATTCTGATCAAACACATGATAAATCCTGGCAAGCACAAGAATGCTCTCTCAGCAACTGCTCCTTACAACCACCACTCTCCCAACCAAAGCATTCTAGCCAAAACTAATATAAGGGCAGCATTGAGCAAAGATGCTTGGAAGTATAGATCAAATCTATGCGCACGTCTGAATGAAGTGATTAATGAAGGAACTCCAAGATGGAAGAACCATAAAAGATTTTCTGTGGCCTGTCCAAATCTTGCAGGTAATCAATATCATTTCCATTATGAAGTATTGTTTTACTAGAGTGTGAAGTACTAGGCCAAACAGGAAATTTGGGAACAGACCTTCCCTGTGTGCTCTCTTTGAAAGGAAATGCATGCCCTGCTTCAGTGTGGGAGAGCATTCACATATCTGAGGTGTATTTAGGCTATATGAAACCAAACAAGTGACTCTGATTGTAATTGGAAATGCAGAAGACACTCAGGCGGGAAAGGCAGGTGGTGAAAACCCAGCTGATATGTGCAAATTATATACTGAATAACACAAAATGTATTTAGCTAAACCTCCATGTATGACAGTCTGGACAGGCCAGAATCCACATCTCCTGTTTTAATGTCTGGTCACTGATACACACAAGTTCCCATCATGCCACTAGTTCCCTTAAACCAGCTTCCCACCTTCCATGCACCATAACTGTCCAGCAGAAGTCACCTTTAATGATCTTTCTAGTTAAGATTTTATAAAGAGGCTAGAAGACACCAAGACCATGAAGATTTGCATTGATTTGTCCTTTGCAGCCCAAGCCCTTGCCTACTTCCAGATGCAGGTACTTTTTCTTCTTTACTTCCTTCCAGTTCTTTACTTTGGTAACTAGGGAAGGCTTTTGCAAAGGGTGAGATTTAAGGTAGTCAGGTTGGGAATCATTCTAATCTATGCAAAGACATGGTTCCTTACACACAAAAGTCTCTTTCCATCATCCAGTCTCTGTACAGAGACATTCGTATAAATGGGAATGAGGCCCATGGTCTCATGACATCTAGCTGTTATTTAACTGAGCCAAATAAGTGGCAAGATCCTTGTCTTTTAAAGTGCTTTGGACAATGCTGTATATGCGTGTACTCTCCTAATAGGGATATCTCATTATAGAGGTATCCTCTTGTTTTCACAGGAGGCTAGAATGTTCCCCTGGGTGGCACAGCCATGTTACACTATCAAATTTACTAGATTTGTTCCTCGTTGACATCAGAGTAAAATGATAGGAGAATCAGGTCATAGAGAAGCAAAAGCATCCCTAGCTGTGACACAGAAGTGCGCAGGGGGCTGGAATCAGAGAGTACTGAATAGTGCTAAGCAAGACTCGTTGGCAGTGTAGGACCATAGTGAAGAAGAATCGCTCACCCTGCTGAAACCATAAGAGAATTTACAGTAGGTAGAAAGAATAGTTTTTTGTACCAGAGTTTGGGCTGGGAGTCCAGAAAGTTGGAAAAACACCTCCAAAGTCAAAGTGCTGACTGAGAACTGTACTGAGACTTTGGTTTAATAAGGTCTTGATCCTGCCAGCCTTTACTCCTGCAAGTAGTCCCATTCATGTCAGTGGGAATGTATGCACATGTGAGTGTTTGCAGGACTGGGCAAAAAAAGCAGCATGTAGTAAATAACCAGCTCTGCCCTTCCAAGAGAGAAAACCTGTACTAATATTGGGAATGTTGCAATATCTTAGTGTGACAGGGCATTAGGAATTTTTCATAAGCCATACTGAGTGATATACATTAACAAGCATTAACAAGCTCCTCTTGGAAGTGCCGGCAATTTGTGCAGGTAACCCCCATTATTATCATTAAGGGAAGTCATTCACATAAATCCTTTATACATTAATGGCTGATTAGCCCCCTTTGTGTAGGATTTCATGTTGCTGAATTTAGCAAGTGCGGTATAAATGTGGTTAACTTAATATGCAAATACATTCAAGTATTTTCTGAGCCATAAGAGATAGTTGCCAGGCACATCTCTCATTCACCATTTATAGGGAACTAGATGGACACTGCCAAATGAAATCAAGAGATAAATGTTATGAATATATTTTTTCCTGTAGCAATGGGAAGACACAGAGCATCTGCATGTTCATAAATACAGTAATGATAATAAATAGAGTTTTTCAGATGCTTTCTTTTCTGTTTATTTAATATTTTGTGCCCCAAGTCCCTCCTCCACATCCTTGTTTCTTGCATTACTGTGCTCTTTTGGTTGAACTGGACTCCCTCCCACCTGGCCCTGCACAGCAAAACAACATATTTCAATGGGTTATTCACTTGGGGTCTTCTTGGTAACTTGGAAGCTTCCTAGCTTGCATAAATTAAATGGCCTGCCTTGGAAAGATGGGTCACCCCTCTTTAACCCTTTGGCTTCCTGACACCAAAATCCAAATTTATCAGATAATGACATTTGGAGGCAGGGAGGGAAAAAGATGATTTTTTTTCAAACTCTCTCATTCAAGCAGTCCCAGAAGAAAAATGTAACAGAGCACTCATGGGACAGTGTCAGGATAAAGTCAACAGTGCTGCATAGCAGAAGAAAACCAACTTTTGCACGAAGGAAACTTTTAGAATGTATTGGATACAATATTACCCAATCTCCTTAAACCCCTATGGTTACTTATGCAATGTGTGTGGCTGAAAGATGACCTCCACAGGACACTGAGCTTTTCCTCATTTCCTCTCCACAAAAACATAATCTGTTACATTTGCACTTATTCATTAGTTTACTTTTTGGTGTTTTCTTCTCTTTTAAGGAAAAGTCCCAAATAACAATCTTCCATAGGTTTATTTTTTTTTAAACACCCAATGGATTTCAAAAGAGAATTATGTCCCTGCTACATAATTCAGTAGGATGGTTCAAAGAAATCTATAATGAGGATCTCATTTTTTATTAAATTCTATAGAACCCCACTGCTTTTATCCCTGTTATATTTTATAGGACTTTTCCATAGAGGTTGTCAAACTTGGGGGATACTCTGAACTCCTTCCAGGGCTGTTCGAGGCAAGCCTGCATATTTGGACATGTGAGAAGGACTTTAAGAATAATCATATTTTCCACCTGCATACACCACTTTTTCAGTAGCATGTATTGTCTCCAAAGTTCTTAGAGATCTGCTTTTTTTCCTTTGGTGCTTAACTAAACCAGAAACCCAGTATAGTGTGCTCAGGAATGAAGACTTAATATTTAAAAATTAAGTCCCATTTGTTCAGGTATGAATGGAGATGGTGATCAAAGAAGAAAATTCTGGCCAGATGCTCAGTCTCTAAACTATAATTCTATTATGCCACATTGCCCTGCAATTTCTCCCCAGTTATCTGTCCCATATCTCCTTTCCCTCCTTTGACAACTGTTTTCCATTTAAAAAACAAACAGAACTTTTTTTCCCTGATACCTACATACTATTTCTGGTGAAACTGGACCAACTCTCAACAAGGATTCCTCTCCATTTTTATTTCTACATATATGTTCCCAGTGCCTCTTCTAAATGCACCAGCATTTGTAAATGTATGCAACTTAAAGTTACTAAATGAAGTAGTTTTGTATAGAACGCTCAAGAAACCACAACTGCTTTACTACATTTCTTTTGTCCTTTCTTTCCCTTCTGAAAGGTGCTTAGCAACTAAGGCGCTGTGTGCAATAATCAGAGTGGATAAAATATGCTTATTATGAGTCAAATGACCCCACATTCTGGGTTTCTGTAAAACCCTTTGGTATTTAGACATTAGCAGGTTTGTTGGGGGGTGGCCTTTCTGGGTGTTGCACACAGACACAATGGTTCCATCAGAATGGCACAGGTAGGTCAGAAAAGTGGATATGTATGCCTGAGAACTTGTGGATTTCTCACTGTTTAACCAGTTTAATGTATATACAGGTATATGAATCAAACTGAAAAACTGTCATCAAAATGCTAGTGTATATGAAAATTCCAACAATATTCTCCAGTATCCTCCTAGTCTCTTAAAACTCAGGCTGTGACAGGGTCTGGCGAAACTGCAACTGAATCACATGCCTTATCTAACACTTAAAGTAATTCCAGAAGGGAAAGGGAGATTTCATAGCAAAAAGGAATGGAAGTTCTGTCTTCAGCTTAGGGCACCACTGAGGAAAGCTTGGATCTCCTCAGAGCTCTGTTATAGCCATCCTGAGATGCTGGGGCAAGTCATCATCTGTGCATCAGTTCTCCAGTTGTACAATGGGAAGAATAACATGTGTCTCCCACCATTTATCAGTTTTGTCTATCTATACTGTAAGCTACTGGCGGAGTTAGTGGTCCTTGATTTTGGTAGGAGCCTCTAGATACCTCCTTAATAATATATATTAATAATAAAATCAAACTGCAGAATTGCACAGGGTCCTTGGCCTGGAATTTCACATGTCTGAAGCCTGGAGTTGCCCTCTTTGAAGAATGACATGATGCAATTACTTGGTAGTGGTGGAGGGGGGCAGGGCAGAATGACAGTCTTTCAAGGACTTCATACCACCAGGGATTCTCCCGCTCCCCATTTGAAAGTTGTCTTTTTCATTAAGCAGAATGGGGCAAAGGTGGCTGGAACAGGCATGCAAATAAAGGTCCTCTTGAAGACTGGTGTTGCCAAGCCAACCTGATCTTTTAAATGGAAATATCAGGGGGGCATTTCTCTCCAGGGACCTGTCCTGCTAAAGCACTTCCAGCTTAAAAAAGCTAAAAGAAATATATGCTACAGCAGGAAGGAGCTCTTCTTTGCGTCTCTCTGCAGAGGAAAGTCAATCAGTATTGTCTTCCCTTGGAGATATTTTGAAGTATTGCAAGAATGCTCTCTGAGGTGCATTGTTAGATTCTCCTCTACGTGAGGCCTCAGGCACCAGCCAGTGCTGCAAGTGGGAGTCTGCTGGAACAATAGCCTGATGTCGCAAAACCTATGCTGTTCTCTCTCATCAACAGCACCACAGCTGACAGAGCATGACAACAGCCACATTAACAAATTGCATTTTTAGAATAGGAGGAGCCAACTGGCATTAAAAAAAACCCTTCATATTCAGAATTAAGAGCCCTGGTTATTTCTCCAAACCTTCTTTCATTCCTGGTGCAGCAGTTAAGCTTTTTCAATTATCAGACCACCTCTGGACATCTTGTCCAGTGCAACTGTGAAAATAACTTAATGACAAATTAATTATTAAAAACAATGGAGTTCAACAGAAATATCTATTGAGAAGAATGAGGGAAGTACATTGTACACTTCCCTCACCTCAGCCCACAAGTTACATTTGTGCTGTTTTACTCACTTCATTGATGCACAAGCAAAACTACAGAGAATCAGGCTAGTGCCAGGAAACTATATTTGCACAATGCACAAATACAGCATCTGTCCCTGCAATTCTTGGAGTTACCGTATCTCCCTCAGCAGAAAGTGCCCGCACAAACAGACAACTCACACCTGAGGAGCAATTCAAAGAGGAAAGTAACTGGTTTTTATAAAAAGCTTGTCTTGCTGGAGATCACAAATGATGCCATATTAGTGTTATGGCACCTTAGTGTGACATACACTGAGATCCAGCACAAGAAGACATACCTTAAATTCACCCTTTGCATTAATAAAAATAACATGTCTACAATCATATGTCTACCATGCTGCCCAGCCAATTTAAAATACCATTGCTGCCTAAACATTCATAGATCATACCCAGACATACTTATTTCATATAGACGCCTGCTTAATCTTAAGTATAGCATCAATACAAAAAGGATATGACAAGAAAGTGTGTGTCCATTTATGCAATAGGTTGAGAAGAGCATGGTGACTGACATCCAGGCAGTGTATGTAAATGTACATATGTGGATATGTGCATAATCTCTGCAGAGGATAAATTCAGACACTAGAATTTAAATTCCAAAAGGGCCAGCCATGTTAGGCTAGTTCAGCAAAAACAAACAAGGAGTCCTGTGTCACTTAAAGACTAACTAATTTATTGCATAAGCTTTCATGAGAGAAAATCCCACTTTGTCAGATGCTTTGAAGATGGGGGAAACAATGCAGGCAAGTGTAAGTCATAGGATCAGGTCAGACTGTTAAAGCAAATCAAAGCAGTTGTTTAGATTCAAATACTGAGGAACAGCATCTAAAGGAAGGGATGTCAAATCACCTGTTGTAAGGAGAAAAGTTTAAAATAGCTTATAGTTCTGACTCTACTTTTTTTGTTTTATTCATGTGAATAGTCCCATTGAAATCAATGAGACATCAGTGGGAACACTTACATGAGTAAAGACAAGCAGGAACGTACATGTTTACCAGATCAGAATCAAAATACATGTCTCCGAAAGTGTTCGTTAAGCTGACAGGCTAATAGTGAAGACAATGTAAACATGCACATGTCAATCAAAAGGATGGAAAAAGTGCCAGCTTGTTGGCCCCAGTCCTTGAAATAGTTTTAAAGTTGCTCCAGCTGGTGGTGGGAATATTTTCCCTAAGAAAGGGAAATAACCTGCTTCAATATGACACCTTCCTCACAGCAATTATGTTGGGATGAGACAAGAGGAAGAACACATTACTCCACTTGATCCTCCACCAGCATGACAGCCCCTTTGAAACCACAGCACCTAATGTCATTTTGAGCAGTACTAATTTCAGATTTTCTATGTTATATCAGGCAGGATCAGTGGGATGGAAAAGTGGCTTGGAGGCTCTTTCCCTTCCCTACTCCAAACTCCCCTTAACTGGGCCAAATTTACAGTCAGCATAGCTGAGGATCTAGCCTCTGATATTAGACAATCTTGAATATAAGCATTCCAGGCTTCTTTTCAGGTTTCCTTCAGCTCCTGGTCAGTTCCAGTCTTACAATCCAAGGCCATCTAATTGAAATAATAAGTTTTCAGAGGGGATTACCTAGTTACCTGGAATTCTTATACCTGCCATCTATTTTCCTATTACAAATTAATATTCATTAGAAGCCAGACATTTACTTGGTAAGGCATTAATGGCTATTTTTGCAAGCTACCTTTTGATGAAGAGCTAAGAAAACATACAGCTAGACACTTGTATAAAGCAGCAGGGAGGCTGGGTTTTCAGAGGCGAAGTGTGACTCAGGAGACAGAGGACTTTGGGGTGTTTAGGTGCACTACAAAGACATTGGGGTTGGGAGAAAGTGCAGGAGGGGTGAATAGGAAACGTCTTCCTTCCCACAACATGTGGAGAGCTAAAGCCTTGCACTGTAGTTCAGAGTCTCCAGCGTAATGAAAATCAGTGAGAGTGCAGAAAGGTGGACTCAGAACAGATTGCATGGCAAGAGCAGAAAAGTCAGTAGAAGAATTAGCCGTCCTTTGGAATAACATAATTATATATCCAGTTCATGTTTGTTCTGTCCTGTTTTAGTCTTTCCTACAGGTACCACTAAAATGTCAGTGAACAACCTGTAGCTTTGATATTTTAAGGCAATTTTTAAAAAAACCCACAACATTAGAAATTTAAAGTTTTAGTTTGCCAACTGTAACCCTACCATCACCACAAGACAATGCTCTCTACTGTCAAATCCTTCACCCTGGTAAGCAGGATAACGTGGCGCAAAGATTCTTGTACAGACTATAGTTTTTTTTAAAATGTCAGTAACAAACTAACTAGAGTCTTTAACACATCTACTATAATTCTCCTGCATTTATGTACAGAACAATGTGTAATCTCCCTGACAGTCTCAAATGAGCTTTTAAGAATACAGCAAAATTGAAAGATAATTTTGTTTCCCTTCCACTGGAAGCCAGTTCTTCATCTGGCAACACCTTAAAATAAATGATACATTCAACACATTTAATTTCAGGTGAAACTGCCATGTCTCCCCTTGCATAAACACACACCATTAATTATTGTTTATACCCGATTCAGGGATACCCGCGATAGTAGTTGCCTGCTAAATGCGGTCTCTAGGTCTAATGCCAGCAAGATGATTTCCATTATTTTGAGTTCCTTCACATTGTGTTCTTTGTTAACTCCTTCCTTCACTATATGGCTGCAGGGTGTTTTTTGAGCCAGGAGCACAGAGGAAAGGCTGTGTTTCTTCTTACAAACACCTCCCCCTTTTTAAGATACAACACTCTGAAGATGCAAGATTACAGAAAATGCTTGTTTAGACAGGGCCTGATCCAAAGCCCATGGAAAGAGTTTCATTAACTTTAATGGGCTTTGGATCAGGCCCTCAGTGCCTAAGGCTTTTACTTCTTCAGTTTTTTCATTATAACCCAGTTCTTCCAAGAATTCTTGTTCCCACCCCACAGCTTCTTGACACCCTTCCTCTAGCCTGCTGCCTTACCTGTACCTGTGTCCACAGGGCTTATTTTTATTTGCCTTGTTTAGCTTAGTTGCCAGCATTTTGGGGAAGGGAATGTGTCTCCTTTTCTGATTTGTAAAGAGCCATGTACACGTTTTGTATGTAGAGGTAGAGGTGGGCTGGAGTTCAATAAGAGCGTCTTCCTTAGTGAGAGGAGATAGTTCTTGTCCTTGCACAAAAGAACAAATGGAACCAATCACTCTATGTAATAAGATGTGTCTCTCTCTTTCTACTTCTGGGACTATTTGCCACAATGAGACTTGCACAGTGTCTATACTGCGGTTAAAAACCCATGGCTGGCCCAGACGCGTGGGTTGGGCTAAGAAGCTATTTAACTGTGGCCTAGACATTTAGACTTGGAAGGGAAGGTCCCAAAACTTGGGCTACAGCCCAACTCAGAATATCTACACTGAGATGAAGGCAGCCCTGTGAGCCCAAGTCAATGGCACAGACCCATTGCGGGTGTCTGATTGCAGTGCAGCCATATCTTAGGCATATGCAAAATAGCACTGAATCCAATAGCCTGTGAGTGTGTAGTTTCAGGGGAGGGCCCAGGGATTCTTTCCTCCACTTTGGATCACCTGCAGAAGGCTCAGGCAAACACAGGCATTGCTCCCTCCATCATCTCCTTGATGCACAAGGCATCCCAAAGAACGTGGGCAGGGCAAGTGGACAGCAACATGGCTGTATCCCCCATTTGCATAGGTCCATAGAGCTAGATCCTTGCATTGGCCCTTGAAGGGTGGCAAAAGCAGGTGCAGTCACTCTGGCAGCAAGCTGGGGACCTCAGAGAGGTCCCCTGGAAGGGTATAGCTCAGCACAGAACTGAGCTTTGAAGATATAATTGAGTCCAAAGAAGTTACTGGTCTAAGGAAAGGTTTGCAAGAAGACCCGGATGCACCAAGTAGCAGAATGACACCAGGGAGTCCTGCTTTACTACTCCCTGCCTTGAGACTGTGCTATTAGTGCCTGTAATAGAATAACATACTTCAACAGCGAGAAATCTAGTCACTAGCCTGTTCTTGCCCTACCATCAGTCCACCTGCTGTCTCATTGTTGAGATGCATTGACACATGCCAGGCAAAGGTGGTGCCGTGAAGTTAGGGGCTGAACTCAGAGGAGGACAAAGCTCTACTGCAGCCATAAAGGCTCCACTGTGGAACCCTACATTTAACAAAAATTCTTGTCACTGATTAAAGAATAAGTAGTGTGCGGTTATTCTCTGCAGACTTGTCATTTCATTTTATTGGGAATATGCTGTTTTGAGAGCTAAACTGCAGTCTCTTGATAGCTGTCAGGTGCTAGCCTGTCAATCACACCAGAGAATCCACTCTTTATACAGAGTATAGGGTGGAATACAGAGGCCAACAGTAAGTAGGGAGTTCTTATGGTGTGTACGCAAGTTATTGTGTCACATCCCAATCAAGACCCCATTTTCTCATTTCACCTCAGACAAACTAGAATCAATTAAGGGGAGGGATGCTTAATACTCTGCTAAATGATAGAAATCAAAAAGAACACATGGCAAAACAAATTGTATAATCTTGAGGATCTAAAGCTGACACATCTGAAGTACACTAATTCCACAACCATGCATTATCCATTTTTAACACAAACACCTACATTTTGTGGCAAACACAGAGCCCAGGGGGCGCTGAGAAAAATCTCTCACTCCAGTGTCATTTGTATAGGCAACGTAGTCACTCATTCATTCCCACATTATCAGATGCTGTTGGACCACAGGATGTGGCCAAGTTTTTTAAACATCAAGAATCAACTATTCATACTAATTCTTTTCTGTATAGTGCCCACCACTATGTTACAAGTGCTCTGGCTACACCACTTCAAATAGAATCATAGAATCATAGGGTTGGAAGGGACTTCATAGGTCATCTAGTCCAACCCCCTGCCAGAGGCAGGGCCACTCCCACTAATCCGTCCCAATCATGGTTTTGTCCAGTTGGGCCTTAAACACCTCCAAAGATGGAGATTCCACCACCTCCCTCGGCAGCTCATTCCAATGCTTCACCACTCGCCTAGTAAAAAAGCTTTTTCTAATATCCAGCCTCAACCTCCCTAACTGTAACTTGAGACCATTGCTCCTCATTCTGTCCTCCGTTACTACCGAGAATAGTTGAGCTCCATCTTCCTTGGAGCATCCCTTCAAGTAGATGAAGGTTGCTATCAAAGCCCCCCTCAATCTTCTCTTATGCAGGCTAAATAAGCCTAATGCTTTCAGTCTTTCCTCATAGGGCTTGAGCTCCAGCCCTTTAATATTTTGGTTGCCCTCCTCTGAACTCTCTCTAGCATGTCCCTGTCCTTTTTGTAGTGGGGAGCCCAAAACTGAACACAGTATTCTAGATGTGGCCTCACCAGTGCAGAATAGAGGGGAATGATCACATCCCTTGATCTGCTGGTAGGTCTATGAAGAAACAGATAGTCTGTCCAGTACCCCATTTGGACAAGACTGCATCCCTATAGCCTTACGACAAAGGGTTTATTTTAAGAGTTTTTGATCTAATCCAGGAAGTGAGGGATTTTCCCCTTTGGCAAGAAGGATAAATTAAACTGTACCCATTAGTGGAATGTTTTCTAACATGAAGTGTATCTGCATTGACTAAAATAACAGTTTCTTTTTTATAAGAAAAAAAATCAATGTAAGATCTTAGTTTCAAAAAGTCACCTCTGGCCAGATAGGACCTGAAAATATTGAGTCAAAACAAGATCTCTAAAACTTGGCATTCAAAACTAAAAGTCAGATCCTCAGGTTGTGTAGACTGAGATAGGTTAATTGAATTCAGTGGAGCAATACCAATTTACAGAAGTGGTTGATCGGCTCTAAACATCTAATCTGAATTGAGGATTGACAGCACAGCATTTCTGAAGATGCTGTAAGTAAGCAGTATTGTAACACAAAAGGTACATTTTAGGATACAGTCCTGTAGACACAAGAAATTATGCATCTTCCAGGTATTGCTACCAGACCCCTTTTTAAGGTTATTTTTCATCACTCTGTTTTATGCACCCCTAGTTTAAACTTGGTCAAAATAAAACACAGAATTAAAAATCAAAGTCCTCCACACATCAAACGGATGAATTACCACAGGGTCCTTCTTCAGCTTTCTATATTTACTTTGGATTCCTGCAACTTGCCTCATCTGAGCTGAAAACCCCAAAGCTACTTCATTCTAACAAATTAGCATTTTAAAATAAACCCCAAGCAAAGCAAATAGCATTCATAGCCTCTCTCATTTACAAGCTCTGGAGAGAGGAACAACTTCCAGCTATATCCACTGTTAAACTACTCACAGAGCAGCCTGGACTGGACTGGACTGGACTGGACCCTCCAGGAAGGCTTCACCTTTGTAGACTAGACAGGTTCTGATGGCATGTAAAGTTAAGGTGCACATTTGAAGGACTCACAGGAGTTGCACACAGATGTCACACAGGTGATGAATGTTTACTTAATCAAGAAATTACTTGTTCCTGTTGTGCTAGTAATCAAGCCTATCTTTAAACATCTGAAAAGACAAATCAACTAAACTTATGTGTGCTCCTTTGCATCCCTTGTAAGTTAGATACCTCCTATGCTTAAAGGTAAAACTAGCACATGAAATATTGCCTCTGGCAACTGTCAGTTAAGGATGCTAAGGACTTAATCCAACTTAATACATGATTTGGAGGTATTAAAAGATCATTTTTTAGATTGACTGCCTGAGGAGCTGCATTAGAAAAAAAAATCCATGCTGTAAATATTTCTGCCTGTTACCCATGTTTCAAGGTAAGGTGCTTTTAAAAATGGAAGAGAAACACACCTGGCAAAGAAAGAAAAGAAAACCACTTTGATTCACCTTTGAAAAGGCAGAAGTGCACTCCACATATTCAAAGGAATAGTTTAAATGGAGAAACAGTTATACTCATGGGCTAGCAGATGTGGGTACAGACAAACAAGGTCTGCTGAATACATAATATGCTGCACCTTTCTTTATTAAACTGTTTCTGAAAACACAGTAGTAGTAGCATGACTAAGTTAAGGTGTGGTTCAGTGTCCATCATAATTGTACAGCAGGGTCACTGTATGCATGCATCACATACAGCATGCAATTTTGCATTGCTAAAGTTAACATATAGCAGTGCATACAACAGAATGACAGCTGCTTTAGACAGAGTCAACAGCAAAAACAAGCAAAGAAGAAGCATGCATTCCCCTTACCTATTGCTTATGTTAAAACACTGATCAGTGTCTTTACAAAGACCGGGTATTTCGACCTAAAGGGCAGATGACTTTCAGCACTTGTACACAGACTATTGCAAAAGCCATCTTCTCCCTGCCTGTTAGCACACTGTAAGTCTCCAGCAACTCAGCTCTCCAGCTGCAAACATCTCATTAGACTAATGCATTCAGCGCAGGCAGAAAACTCGATTTACCATAGCTACAGCAATGAATTTCCATTACGGTGACAGCTTCAACCACATCATGTCCGGAAAACCAGCCAACCACTGCCTTTTAAAGAACACACACATTTTACACATAGAAAATGAGGCCTGTGTGTTGTTTCCTTTCTCTTAAGCAGCTAAACTAAGGGAGGTAGAGGGTGGGGAATGTTCATTTATTTATTTATTTAAAACCTACACCAGCTGAGAGGTAATGGCACTTTCACTTTTTTAATAGTAATGTCTCTTGCAGTAACATTAATTGTATTGCGGTGATCAGAATGGGTGTATGCAACATTTCTATTTTAACTATTCCTCCTCTGTTGCCATAGAAACCAGACTTTATCATCATCTCTTTGTCCCAATCATGCGGCACTGTGGCCCAATACTGAGATTACATGAGACCACAAACCTGAAGGCTCAATGGTTTGACTTTCGATAATTAAAATGAAGACCAATGATTTGGTGCCACAGATTTTTAGTCAATGACACTCCCTGCACGTGAACAGGTTTATAAACAACACAGGCATACACAGATCTAAAACATGTATAATACTATAGATACACATAGGCAACTATATTCACAGTACGTGAAAATACTGGGTGATGATCAGCACATCGCAGTACTTTATCAGGATAAGGCTGGTGCTTTTCATGGCATTTGAAGTGTAAATGTTTTTAAGAAGTAACCATGGTTTCATTTGTCTTGCATAGCACTGAGTACCTTGGTGCTCAAAAAAAAATCTATAATCAATACAATAAATTATCATCATAATCCTATCATGCTCCATTGCCTTGTCTATGCTAGATCAAATTATATACTGAAGGGGCTGGTTGGTTGTTTAAACTCATTGTAAAGTTCCCTACTCCCCACTTTCACATGCATTGTTACTGAGTATTTATTACAAGTGACAATGTACTCCTTACAACTATTAAGGCAATTAATGGGAATGTGTCTGTGAGCGCCTGTGGTGGGCTTGCCTGTGCTCTCCCTTACACTGATTTCACACTGGGGTAACTTCACTTATTTCATTGAAGTCACTTCAGATTTACCACGTTGTACAATGAGATCAGAATCAAGGCTAGCATATTGACAAAGTACTGGATAGAAGGAGAAAAAGAAACAAAGAAAAATTCAACTCATAGTAAAGGCAGGAGGCCTAAGTCTTGATGCTTTGTGTTCATGCATAACATACTAGCAAAATAGGACTTTTTTTTCCCAATGAGTTGGATAGAATTGCATTTCTGACATACAGCTATTAATCAACAATCTGCTGCTAAAGTGAGGCATTTCAACCCATGCCACTGACTCCTTGCATGAAGAATGTGTAATAACATAAATAGTATGGTATTTTTTTCCTTATTTGCTTAAAAATATACTTCCAGAAACCAACCCTGATACCTTCAAAAAAAAAAGGAGGCAGGAGGGCAGAATTGTGGGTCAACAAGACTTAATGGTCAATAGGCATAATTCTGTAGTTCGTGCCCATGTTGTTGAAACCAACAAGAGCTCAGAGTGTAAGGAAAACGTCTTTAGATAAATTTGACCTGCCTTTCTCCCCACACATTTTATTTGTCTGTGAAACCCATGTTATTTGCATGCCTGTATGTGTGTAACAAGAGTGAAGGCAAGCTCCTCTCAGCAAAGTGCTTATGCCAGCTGCAGATCAGGTACAAATTTACTGGTTTTCAGTTTGCTGTTTGTTTGAAACAAGAGTGATAGGAGTGCCATCAGGTCAGCACTCAGGGGTAGCCCTACAATTGGAGAACAAAGGGAAACCTGAGACCGTATACAGATTTCAATGTCATGTTTCCAATCGGATAAATAATAAGAATGATTAATGATCAAAAATAGCATGATGGGGTCTTTTAAAAAAAACCTTTTTTTTCTCTTCTAACCCATTAAAATGTTTAGTGTGATTCTCAGGCACCTGTCTTTTTATATTTTCCTCAGCAGTTGTGTCATTGTGGCTTGTGATCTCCAGTTATGTCAGCCATGTCACTAATGTCATCTAAAATGAGCTGGTGACGTAGCAGCACAGCAAGAAGACATCACCCCAGACCGTTGTTTGGTTTTAATTTTTGTTCTCCACTGCTAATAAAGGTGGTTCAATTTTTAAATTCAGGGCCAAACATTGCACTCCTTGAATGGAGCAAAATTCAGGTTGATTTCAGAGGAAGGTATGCTTGATGAAGAATCTCAAAATTTGTTCGACTAAAGTTTTCAGGGTCCAGTTAGAAGCTTTGGCCCCAGGATTGGGCATCACGAAAGGCAACATGAGTTATAAACAAAAGGGAGAGTTTTATATTGTGGGAAAGAAGCTAAAGGTGTTAAAAATTGATACAGAGCCAGATTTTGATCATTGCAGATCTGGAACGGGATCCTGATTAAGTATGGGGTTCTGGGTTGGTCCGTTATGGATTAGATCAGTAGTTTTCAAACCATGGATCAGAACCCAGTACGGGTCACAGACCCTCAGGTATTGGGTCGTGGCGCCCCCTGTTACTGCCACTGAAAGACTGGAATGCACTGCTCAAAGAAGTTAATTGTTAGGTCATGGGCATAAATGATTTTTTTCAGCAATGTCCTGAGGAAAAAAAATTGAAAACCACTGGACTAGATGACCTCGTGAGGTCCCCACCAACCCTTAGCAGCTATGGGTATGTCTGCACATCTTTTTTATTTCGAAATAACACTGGTTATTTTGAAATAAAAAAGATTTGGTCTGCACGACGTTATCTTATTTCGAAACAACGGGCTCTGCAGCAGCAGGGCAAGTGGGTGGGGCAGCCCCAGTCTCCTCTGGGTCCTGGCTTGCAGCGGGAGCCAGAAAAGCTGGGGGGGGAGCCCTGGTCCCCCCTGACTGCTGGCAAGCCCCCTTTCTCAGTCAGTGGGCTGGGGGACCTGCCCCCCCCCCGGGGTGCTTTTCCCCCTGCCTGGCATCCCACTGTGAACTTTTTTATTTCCTGAATTTTAAACTTTTTACTTCGCAGGACAATTGACCTTTTAAAAATACAGATTCTTTTAGGGGAAATTCCAAAAGGGGAGCTATGTTAGTCTACCTCAGTAAAACAAACAAGAAGTCCTGTGGCACTTAAAAACTAACAAATTTATTTATTGCATTAGCTTTCATGGTAGAAAATCCCACTGCATCAGACTTTGAAGATGGAGGAACTTACCATAGGTACAAGTAAGTATGTTTCCCCATCTTCAAAGCATCTGATGCAGTGGGATTTTCTCCCACAAAAGCTCATGCTATAAATAAATTTGTTAGTCTTTAAGTGTCACAGGACTCCTTGTTTGTTTTAGGTGAAGGGAACTGTGTATTACTGGAAAGGTCGCTGAGCCAACAAAACCCTAGTCTGGCACATATGGTCACTCTGCAGTAAATATTCCAGAGGCATTTGTCATTCTCTCGCCTGCCATATTCCATTTGTCACAGTCCCTCTTATTTGCTTTGCGCCTATTATTTTTATTGATTTTTTTCGGCCTCTCCTCTGCTGCTCCCCTTCACAATGTCTTGCAAGCAGAAGCAAACCCAAGAACTTGTGAACTGACCTTTCAAAGCAAATGGAGGCAGAGGGGAGCTACATGAATTCCCCAAGGATGCAGGGTGGGTCAGCAGCACTACAAGCAAGATTAGAGTTCAAGAGTTCTTGGATCCCAGGCCAGTTCCCAGGCCAGACAAGCTGCCACATTACAGTTAAACCAATCGCCTACAACGGGGGTGTCAAACTCATTTGTTACCATGAGCCAGATTCAACTTAAATGTACTTCAAGTGGGCCATACATACGGTAAATCAAAATACAGAGCACTCTTGTGGCAGTGTGGAGAGCTGTGTATCTGAAACTGCACTCCATGATACCTCTCTCTCTCTTTTTCTCTGTTAGGGAGAGAGTGTGGTCTTGCAGAGGGCAGTCTTGTATACCCAGTGCTCAATCTTGTCGTGAGACCTGATGCTCTCATTGCATTGCTGAGCTCTGGGTATGCAAGACCACTTGCTCTCTCTCTCTTTCTCTCTCTCTCTCAAGTACAGTCGCAGGCCGCGTTTGGCCCACGGGCTAAATATTTGACACCCCTGACATAGGGAGATGCATAGACCATCTGACTACATGGATTGAAACTGTTTTATCGCCCTTCAAAGTAGCTGACTATTTTCCGTGCACTAGATTATATCAAATCTTATAAACTTTCTTAAATTTTAACTGCTAATAATACTCTTCTTCCCACTCCCCAGTTTCAAGTCATATTTTTACCAATAATATTGAGCACAGTTATAACAATGATTGCCACTTACCTGTATTTGAAAAACAACAGCAGTATGCTGCACCTTGCTGAATTGGATTGTACTTTCACCTATATATAGAATGTGTCTAGGACCTTGATCAGATGGAGCTCTTTATTGTTATCTATTCCAGGCAGAAGAAATGCCAACAAACTTAATGAACTCCCACAGAGTGTCATTTTATTTCAGACATCACGCTGTAATTTAAATAATTAAATTCAATTATCTGAGGATTTCAGTGGAATTATAAAGCATCTGAGATAAGTCAAAAAGAAATTAATATGCCAAATAAGCCTAAGTTCCGTGTCCTGTTGGGTCATTAGATACATAGTCAGAAAGTTTAGTGTTAGAGAATAAGGGTATTTGTTCAATTGTCTTGTTAAATAGACTAATGTTGGACTCCAATTCTTACGTTTGCTCAGTAAGGAGCCAGTCTTGCAGCACCGCTAACAGGACTTAAGCAGGCCATATGTCCATGCCATCCAATTGATCTGGTTTCCTCTGAGTATCTCATTATTAAACATTTCAGTTTAACTAGGTTTGGCTATAAATCTATTTAGATACTGACACAGTCATGTGATGCCTGTGTTGATATAGCTATAATTGGTTAGGATGGGGCGAGATCTGGTTTAAGTGAATGAATTTAGACAATTACCTTAATTACAATGGCAATAGCATCTTTCAAGAAAGCTATTCCCTAGGGAAAGCATCTTTGGCTAAATCATGTAGGTCTGTGACCCTTTAACAACAGCAGCTAGGAGGGACCCCAGCTCCAGACATTATGGAGAGTCATATATCCTAAAAATGCATATTTTGTACACACATAGCAGTTGAATCAAGGTTTCTCAAGCACTTTACAAACAATATTTAATTAAGCCTTCCAACATGCTGACCCAAATTCATCAGTCACTCCCTATTGAACAGATCACTTACACCTGCAAGTTACTTTAGGTTCACTCTTAAAACTGATTGCCATCAATGGTATTTAAGTATGTGCTTGTGAAATTTGCTGATTATGGGTGGACTTAAGTCCATGTTTAAATTTAAATAAATGTGTAAAAGTGCATTCATTTTGCTGATGTGGGGCCCCAGTGAAGTAGCTAGGTCATTTTACAGGTCCGGTAAAGTGAGAGCAGGGGACTGACCTAACTTGTCACAGTAAATCAGTGGCAGGATCAGGAACAACTGTTTTAACTCCCAGTTGCCCAACCTCTATCTCGTTAGATCAAACTCCTTTTCTTCCTGAAGACAATTCTAAATGAGCTGACGATGCTGGAGCCCCTCAAAAAATGTGATCAGATAGCAAAGTTGAAAAATGAGGACACTTCTTTGGGGATCTGATCACCTGACACTCAACCCTACCTCTGGTCACCCTACTCTGCATTTGGTCACCCTATCCTCAACCTTCCCCCAAAGTTCATCAACAGATCTCAAAGCATTTGACACCAAGTAGAGCATTTTCAATTTATTTTACTGCAAAGGAAACCTGGACAGAGGGAAGTTGCCAAAGGTCACACAGTGAGTCTGACCTTGTCTCTGCTAGGATTTAAAGGCATATTATTAGAATGCATTTGCTAACACATGTCTGAAAAGTTTGGTGTAGAACAGGCACTGGGCTGTTACACATGCTAAACTGCATTAAACTGTTAACACATGCTAATCTGCATTAAAACTTAAGAGGGATTCCCCAGGTTTTATTCACTGCATCGTATGTTAAAATGTTTACTGCCTTATATACACTAGATTTTGCAAATATGTGCTGACTACCATGCTTGAAAACACATCCTAACACAACTGTTTCCATCTTTGTCCAAACAAGGTCCCCATTGTTTGATTCCTATCAACTGCACCAAGCTTTGAGGGTCAGGCAAGCTGTTCAGCACAGCACTTAAACACATGCTTAGCAATTGAAATCAATGGGACTTAACACCTATTTAAGGGCTGGCTTGAACAGGGAGGGAGTTCAGCACATGCTCATGTGCTTTCCCGAATCATGCCACAAATGCTGTTTCCCTATGACAAGAAGAGGAGTGCAAATCAGAGCAAAAACCCAATCAAGTTACTGGACCAACGTTGACTTGATGTGATATCAAGATAGGAGAGGCATTTGGGGGCATTATTGTATATAAAAGTTTCTAGTGGAAAAGGAGGTCTGTGCTCTGCTCTTTGCCACTATACCCAACCCCTCACAATAACTGGCTAGGTGATTCATGAACAAACCATTTAAGTTCAACATAAACATATAAGCTCTGCCATGTGGCTTATTCACTGGCCATTATTAAAGACTTAGCGTCTTTTGAAAAAATGTACTGTAAGTGACTTGGGAGCTTAAGATCCATTTTCAAAAATGATTTAGGCCCCTGGGAACCTAAATCTTGTTGAACATTAACAGGATCTAGGCTCATTTTGAACTTTTTACCTGAGAGTATCCTAGATGAAAACAATGGTGTTGCTGGCACTGGGCAGAGGGGGCTCATGCCCCGAGTTCTAGGACCAGTGACCTGACTGCTGGGCCCCGGGGCCAGACCACATGTCTTCTCTGGCCCTGGCCCCAGCTGGGGATCCAGGGCTGGCCTGATGGTTGCAGGAGCCCACTCTGGCCCCTGCCCAGGGCCCTGGGACCAGATTGGGCCTGGTCCCTGGGTCTTTTCCTGGGCCAGTGTCGCTCCTGGATAAAAACAATTTTTAAAGTGTAGAAGCAAAAATAGATACTGCAGAAATAGATCAGCTTGGAAGGGACGCTGATATCCACTTTCAGTACTTGGAAACCTTCACTATAATATTCTCAATGTGACTGAACAAGATTATGCTGCCTCCCAAATTAGCATTTCTGGAAATTGTCCCCAGAGGATGGATACACAACAACAAGATACTGAATATTCCATTAGACTGTGTTTGGAATATATTCAGAAGACACAGGGAAGAGGTTACTGCTCCAGAAATTATAGAATGAATGACAATTACTGCGTTTCATTCCATTTACAGATCAGGGAACTGGCAGGATTATTTTTTGCATGACTTTCTGTTGCTAATTACATTACAACTGCCTGAGAAGGATAAGGTATTGAAAGGCTGAATTAGAAACTCTCCACTGAGAACACACCAGATAATTATTTTGCGAGGTGACATGCTGAAAAATTAGCTTTTTCATTGTAAGAATTACAGTGATATACAGACTGTAGTTTTGATACATGCAGTTTTTAATCACACATTGTGAGCATTTTCACTAATGGCTACCTGTACCACCACATTCTCTTAGCATATCTCTTCTTTTGGGCTTGTAGGGTATGTCCAGATTAGATTATATAGTGCTGTGGAAGTGATATGGCCTTCAGTTTAGGATTTAGGGCCGTGCAGAACACTCCAAGATCTATTAAAGGCTTTTACCAATGTGAATACACACAACTGGCAATTCTCCATGTATAGAACAGAATTTAGTGCACACACAAATGTGTCCAGTTCTGTGGCTCCTTCCCAGAGCTGAGATATTTAAAAAAAAATTTTTTTAACTGGAAAAGGCTTTCTGAGTAACAGCATATAAATGAGCAAATTAACCCCATACATTTTCAAAGTAATGTGAAGGTAAAATGTGTATGGTGTCCTGTTGGGTGGCTAGAGGATAACAGCCTACTACTGCTGCCTGCTAGAGGAGATATTGCATTAACTCAAGTTGTGGAGGGCTCTGTGTTTTGGTGCAAAAGCTCCTGTGTTTAACCTTGCTGACTATCTGTGGTAGATTCATTACATGACAAGAATGACATTCAGTCAATTTGCATGGAAGCAGTTTCTTTGCCTCTTGATGTCCCATATCTAATGATACCTAAATATTTACATAGTAGTATATAGTGTACTGCATTTATTGGTAATACCTTGTGTCCAGGAGCACCTAAATCTTCTCAGAGCTACATGAACATACAGGTGGAGCTATTTCCTTCCCTGAAGAGCCTAAAATCTAAATGGGAAGAATACAGACAAGAGTGCAAGGAAAGGGATTCAACAGCTGAGCAATGCCCCCAAGCCAGCATTCTGTGTGTCCAGGCATGTTTAGTATACATGTCCCAAGATACCTAGGCACAGAAGAAATGCCTTAATTTAGATAAAGGCACAAAGAGCAGTAAGGTGCCAAAGTAAAATCCAAAGCAGAATGACCAGAGCAGCAGTCTCAGAGCAGGTTGAAAGACTCCTCCACTTCTCAGCATTCTTTGCAGGAAAAGAAGCAGAATTTAAAACCTACTACACATTTTCGTTGGTGCAGAGCCTGTTTCTTCTTTGTTTATACAGTGCCTACCAAAATAGAGCCTTAATTTCGACTAGGTCTCTTGGGAGCTGCTGGAATACAAGTAATAATGGTAATAAATTAATGTTCTGGATGTAATGGATATGAAAATTATGGATGCAGAAAGGGGCACTTTGCAAGGCTGCTCTGCAAAAGCGAAAAGGGCTGTGCATGTAGTTAATTTTTTTCCCTGCAGTCACTGAGGTGTATGAGAATGGTGTTAGCCTGGTTATGATTTTGTGTGTGTATCCTCTATTATAGCAGCTCATTTAATTTTTCCTACTGAATCTTGGCTAGTTAAAGATTGTTTTTACACTGAAAATGTAATCATCTTTTTACCATTATGAAGATCAAACTGGTTTGAACAACATCAGTGTATCCATTTTGTTGACAGTGGGTTTAATTACATACCACACAGTTGTCAGCACTAGAATATAGCAGAAAGATTTTTGAGGTCCTTTTTGCTGAGGTCATGGCCATACAACAGACTTCAGTGTAGCACATATGCATGTAAGTCCTTGGCTGCTTTCATTGCTTCTGCACTAACACATCAGAAGTGCCTGCAGCAATGCAAAATGTGATGCACCATGGGTAAGTAACCCAGCATGCCAGCTCCTGCACCATCTGATGCAATGACATATGGGAAATTTCTATTTCAGGAGTAGAAAAGACTCGGTCAGATGAATGGGAGTAAGGGGTCTAGTCCCTTCGCATGCAACACTTTCCATCCTATAATGCCATCCATACCCCCTTAATTTCTGTGCCTTTAAAAAAAAATTCCAAATCCTACATGGCATTCTTCTGTGTCTGCCAGCTGTGACAAAGTATGGCATCCATGAAGCTCTGCTTGATTCTTATGCGTATTACCAATAAAGAACATATGAGCCTCCCATATTTACAGATCCACAAGAAGAACCACAACAATGGTGGACATAATGATTGCTTTGACAGCTTGCTGAGGGATATAGCAAAACTAATTCAAGGATCTTTGGTGGCATTCGCTGAGCAGTTGCAAGTGGGGGAATGCTGCTGCTCGGCACCAGAAAAAAGCACTGAATTGGGGGAGCGCATAAGAATGCAGGCTGTGGACAACAAGCAGGGGCTGCAGAACTTCCAAATAGGAAAGGCCACATTCCTGGGGCTGGTTGGTGAGTTCACCTCAGCAATCCACGGTAGGGACACCAGAATGATAGCTGCACTGATAGTGGAAAAGCAAGTGGCAACTTCATGCTGAAAGGCTGCAATGCCAGATTGCTGTTGGTCAATGGGAAATCAAATCACTTTGGAGCTGGAAAATTCCCTGGGTGGGGTCTCTATGATGCACGTGATGAGAACCATTCATCGCCTGAAGGACTGTGACACTCAGCAGTATGCAGGACACTGAATTGTCTTGCAGCAATGGGATTCCCAAACTGCAGCTGAGCAATAAATGGCCTGCATGTCCCTATGTTAGCACTAGCCCACCTTGCCAGAGTGGAGCTATGGAAAAGGCTAGTTTTGTATAGTTATGCACACAGTAGTGGTTCACTGTTGTCAGTGTTGGGCTGGCCAGGGAAGGTGCATGATACTAAGAACACAGGGCCATTCAGCATGCTGCAAGCAGGGACATTCTTTCCCAAGTGGTGGGTTGGCATTGGTGATATAGAAATGATGGTAGTGATTTTGCGTGGCCCAGCCCTTGTTCATGAAGCCACATGCCAGCCACCAGAACCCAGGCGAGATTCAGCCACTGGCTCAACAGCTGAAAAATGACAGTTGAATGTGGTTTTGGTAGTGGAAGGAACAGCGGATGTGTTTAATCATTAGACAAAACAAACAAGGAGTCCTGTGGGAATTAAAGACTAACAAATTTATTTATTGCATGAGCTTTCATGGGAGAAAAACCCACTTTGTCATTTGATGGGACTCCATCTTCAAAGCTTCTGATGAAGTGGGATTTTCTCCCATGAAAGCTCATGCAATAAATAGATTTGTTAGTCTTTAAGTGCCGCAGGACTCCTTCGTTTTGCAGAATTAGACTAACACAGCAACTCCTTTGGAACTTAATCATTAGATAGAATCTCAGTCAGAAAAATATTCCACGTGCTATACGTGCCTGTCGTCCTGCATAATATCTGTGAAGGAAAGCGGCTAGGAAGGTGAAGACAGGTCTGCTGACTTTGAACAGCCAGAGACAAGAGCCATTAGAAGAGCTCAGTGTGGCATTATGGGCCTGAGAGTGCTCTTTCAGAGCCTCCTTAACTGTGAGCCAATCGCGTTTTGTCCTGGACTGTAGTCTCACCTCAAGGCTTTGGGTGTTGTAACGAGTTGTGTAGTGCTTGCTGTACATTTATCACTAAGACTGTGTGTTACTGAAGGTATGAATTATGTGGTGCGTGCTAAACATGTATACATATGACTGGGTGTCCTCCTGTTCTTATGAGTTCTGTGTTGCTGTACACTTGCAAGTATAAGGTGCTTTGAGTACCACTCTGCAAGAGATGTTCTTGAACAGAGATAGTTTTATTTTCAAAAAATCGAAATTCACAGATCTGCAAGAACAGTGCAGAAAAAACCAATATCTAAAAGGAAAGGCAATGCAATACAAACTTTTAACATAAATTAATGGAACCGAACTTTAAAATTAGAAGGGCTGTAAACATCTCTGCCGTTTCAGTGCACAAATGAATGTGCAACTAGAACTGATTATATCAGCCATGGTTCTCACAGGTCAGCCTATGTGAAGCTGTAGTTTTCTTTGCTCTCCCTGTTGTGCAGTGGTAGCTGTAAGGAGATGGCCTGTGACACCATCTGTTATAATTGGGGGGCTGCGGGGGAACAAGGAGCTTCCATGTGGAATTCTCCAAGGGAGGTAAAGGGTGGTTGGGGGGGGGTCAAGGATTTTTTAACCAGTAAGTCAACCATGGTCTGCAGGATTTGGATTGCTGCCTGAGAAGCCCCATTATGTCCTGATGCAGCTCTCTCTTTTTCCTGTGCCTGTCTGCTCTCTGCTCTTTCATTTTCCATGTCATCTGCTATGTTGGGCTTCCAGACCCTTCATTCATGGTCCAGTGTTGCAGTGGCTTGCAGGATTTTCCTGAACATGTCCTCCCTAATTCTCTTCTTTCTTTTCAACCTCAGGTTCAGAAACTCTGTGAATGTAGTGATATCCCTCAAGGCCACCAGGGCAGCAGTTACTGATAAAACCAGACATGTGTCACTGGATTTACAGGCACAATGGAAAGTAAAAGGTAAGTTTCAAAACTACTTTACTTTATTCCCATAAAATCTTTTAATAAGAGATGTTTATTGCCACCACAGCACAGCTATAATGTCTCAGACATGGTAGGACTGGCCCACCATGAGTGACAGCTGAGGGGGAAAGAATTTTGGATGCATGAAACAATAAAATTTCAGTCCCTGTTCCACTGGTAGAAACATAGGACAAAGTCACTGAAGTACAGTACAGTTTTCCACAAGCAGCTGTGAATTTAACTAAATGTCTCCTTCCAGCGGGGAACAAAGGCATTGAGAGCTCAGCTATTTTCTGCATCCTCAAGGTGCTCGTACCTGGATGACCCAAGTCTGTTTACTGCAATGGTGGAATGGGAAATAGCCCTACAACCAAGGAAGATAAAAGGCAGTCATCTATAGAAAGGAGAGAAATGAGAGGATTACAGTACATCTGCATGAAAGTCTCATCAAGATGCCTCAGGGGGCTACGAAAGACATCCCTAAATATATAAACTAACTGCTTCCATCATGCATCTCTCCTTCCCACCTACATTATAGGGGAACAAAAAGCAGGTGCCACCCACCTCTCTTTGTTGTCCTTCTCCCTCTGTTTGTTATACCATCACTTCTTCTTGTCCAAATAAAACAAGGAAAAGTCAATACCAGTGTCTTGTTAAGTTGAGTGAGGGTGTGGTAGCATCTTTAAATGTAAATATTGTTAAGGGGAAGTGCATGAACACACTTGCCCCAAGTTCTTTCCCCTTCATTGGGCTTGTCTGTGCTCTGCTGGTAGGATTAACTAGACAACACATGGCCTGTGGGCTCCATGCAGCCCCTAAAGCTATTTCCTGTGGCCCACAATGACACTGTCATTGCTGATATTTGCAATATCGTTGTATGGAAAGGTTTCAGTGGTGCAGCCCTCGGGCTAATGTACTAGTCCTTATGCGGTCCTTGTGGTGATTGGAGTTTGAGACCCCTGCACTAGACTGTTGTGTAGTCTCAAACAGGGTCCTGGCTCAAGGCATGGCTGGACCCTTCTTGCTGCATCTCCTGCCTGCTGTTCATTGCCAGAGACTGTTGTGAGCTCCTCTGAGCTATTATTGTGGTCTGTGCAGTATTGGTGGGGGATGCATGAGGTTTGGTGTATAAAAATGAGATTGATTGTTAGCTTTCCTGGCCTTTTGGCTTGTTCAATAAATCTTTACAATCATACTGCCAACATCCAGATTTTTCTTTGAAACTAATTACTCTAGGCCTCAGTGATTGGCATATTTAATACTCTCAAGTTGTGAAATATAAACTAATGTTGGCATATACATAAATAGGGATTCAAATGGGTAGTTGGCCAAAAATGTGTTATTCAATGACAAGGCATGGGAGCATCCAATTAGCTTGCCAAATATGGGTAAATGCAAATCATTACTTTACATTTTGGCACAAGACCTGAGCTTCATCTCAGTTTTCATCAAAATTTTGACCAGCTCTAGCATTAGATAGTGCTGGAAGTAAGGCAAGAAAAAACAGAAGCTTAAATCTAGCAATAAACTTTGGACCACATGGATAGACCCTCAATTATGTTGTAATTTAGCATGTCATTTCTTGAACTAGTTGGTGGGATCATTTGGCTTTGATATTTGACTCTTTATTTTCTTTTTTAATAAAAAAAAAGTATTAATATTGTCCTCACCTGCCTTTTCCATAAGACAGCCAATGCTCACGCACCAGCTTTAGGCAAGAACTTTCAAACAGCAATTCAAAGTTAAATACCACTGCTTGTGAGAGTCCTGGCCATCACCACAAACATCTTCTTTCAAGATACACTTTGCAATCCATTTTCCAGTATGAGAGTCCATGTTTTGGCAAGCTGCAAAAACAAGAAACTGGACCAGAAAGCCTTAAATGTCAATAATCCGTGCTAGGGTGTCGGCAGCAGAGGTGCCATAATAGGTGAGGCAAAAATCATGGGACTCAAAGCTGCACACTCAGATTCTAACACCAGGTCAATGAAAAAAGTGTATGTTTACTTATATGGCACCTCACAACCTTTAATGCATTTATCCTTATAAAGCCTTCTGAGTAAGGCGAGGCCACTAATGTCCCCATTAGACAGGCAAGGACCTTATACACAGAGAAATAATTATGTGCCCAAGGTCTCACAGAGATAGCCTGTAATGGAGCACAGACTTGAACCTGCATATTCCAAACCAGTGAAGGGTGCCCCAACTCCTGGACCACCTTTCAGGCTGACAATGCCTGAAATGCTGTTCTGAGAACATACATCACCAATAGAGCATAGCTCAAGCATGGTGCATTACTGAGAGGGTTCAAGTTCAAGCATCTTGTACTGAACTCCACTGTGTTCATGCACCACAAAGAGAAAGACCAAGTAGCCTTTGGGCAAAAATTGGTTTTGGATATTTGGCATTAATACGGCTGTCCCTTCTTCTGACACCAGTGTTCCATTTCTTGGCTCTTTGTCAGGGAACAGTAGATGTCCAGGGATTTGTAAGGTGACTTCCCAGTAAAAGTGAAATCACAGAGTCTGGGTAAATTCTACGTGTAATTTGCTTTATTTGCGTTAGACCTGGAACACAGGCAGGGCCGGATCATCACAGGGGCTTTAAGGGCTGCAGCCTCAGGCCCCAGGCTAAAAGGGGGCCTTGGGCCTCCACCACGCCTCTGCAAGTCTGGGCCCTACTCAGCTGGCACAGTGACAACCAGTCCTGGGGGATGCTGGGAGGGGCAAGGCCAGTGCTGGCAGTGGTTGCCTGCAGTCCTCCTACCCCATCCCTGCCCTGGCTTGTATGCCCCAGCAGGGGCCAGCCAGCACATTGCTGTGCCCTGGGGGTTTGGGCCAACCAGCACATGGTGCAGCCTCTAGCAGTGGTGCTCCAGAGCCAGAAGCATTGTTGGGCTGCTGCACCAGGGTCTCCCCCCGCAGCTCAGGCTGGCCTGGTCAGTCCCCCAGGGGCTTTGGCGCAGTGGCCTGACTGTGCTTCTGGCTGTGGAGTGCTGCTAGCAGAGGCCATGCCATAGCGGACCAGCCAGCTCAGGGACGATAGGGGAGTGCTGCATACTGTAGCCTCTGTCCCCAGGGCCCCACCCCCATGACTAGCCTGTCTGGTCTCCTCCAGCATCAAGGGCCAGTCCGGTGGCTGGTGGGGTCTTCCACGTGGCCCCAGGTCTGGTATGCCTGAGTGCCAACCTGCCTTGCCCCCAGGCTGGCTGACATGGTGTGAAGCGCAGGGCCAAGAAGGGGGGACCCCATGATAGTGTGCAGTTCAGGGCCCTTAAATCCAGCCCTGAACACAGGCACTCAACAGTATGCAAGCAATCTGCTCTTCCAGAAACCTCAGCCCATCCACCACTGCCTGGTTTCCATAATGCTATTCTGTCCCCAAAATTGCCTCCAAAACAGAGAATAAATCAGAGTGCAAACTGCTAGCTACCAACACTTTTCTCTAGTAAATGCTGCATAACAAATCAACAGAGCATGTCTTCCAAGGACTGAACATTTGCTCACACACTAGAAACAAACAAACAAACAAACAAACAAACAAACAAAATCTTCAACCAACTGTGTACAATAGCACAATCTGCTACTTCTGCAATAAGAATATTATGGATAATTGTTTGGCATATATCCAACTAACACTAACAAAGTAGTACCCACCAGAGTGAAAAACTATTAATATTAAACTATATGAAGATGTGCTAGTCCTGTGGAATTTGATTTTTTTTCCCCTGATTCTTAACCACAGCAATAAAATTGTATATAAAAAAAATGGGTTTGTATAATGATTTTCCTACATTAATTCCATAAATGAAATGAAAGTCAGTGGCTATCCATACTCACTGCAATTATCTCCCTATCTTTGGGCAGGACATTTTTTTTAGTCTTCATGTATATGATCAAACTATAGCAGAGCTATTTTTAAAGTATTTATGTGAATGTAGTTTGCAGATTTTTAATGTTAGGTAGCTGGATAGCCACCAAGTCAAGAAGACTTACATGTTAATTTTATATAATCTCAACTGAAAAGCTTCCTTATGTATCATCTTTTTATACAGCCTGCTAGAAGTAGAAAGTATGACTCCTGAGATAGATCCACTTCAGTAACCAACTCAGATTTGATACAGTTTATGGTCTCTCAGAAGTTTGAATAATAGGCATGATCCAAGAAATTAATTAAAGTGGCAAGTTCACTCTTAGATTTATGGATCTGAAGATAACAAGGGCCCGTTAGGTCAGTTCTTGCAAAAGCCTCTTGAAATTGGAGCAATTAAAAAAAAGTCATTTGGATGGTTTGAATGATCATATTATACATTTGTGGTCTCCTATAACAACTCTACTGCATATTGATAGCTATGTAACCAGAAGCACTGAGCTCTCCAGAGTCCCAGGGAACCCAGCAGAAATTGCTGTGGCTCAGATTCTCACAAATTCAGATCCTTTGTCACAAATACATCAAATTCACACCCTTGCCTTGTTTCTGTCCTCACAAAGGGTGAACACCTGGCTCCATTGAAGTTGGAGGGAATTTTGTCATTGAGTTCAGCGGGGATTTCACCCAACATCGTTTAGCACCGATGTTCAGTTTTCAGGAGTGTCCACAGAAACCGGCAATACGTGAAACATCTCCTAATAGTTTGCATCATTTTCATTTAACAAATATCTGCAGGAGATGCCCCTTTTAGAATGAGAAACATTATTAACAAAATGCTTGTTATCCAATGCGGAATCACAACTGCATGCACATCAACAAGACTTATTAAGATCAACATCTAGCTGATCTGGCCTACGAGTCATTTAAATAAGTCATAGCAGCATGGTCAAACCTGGATGAATCCACCCGCCTCCTGCAGTTAGTGCTGAAATCCAAGTGTGTCACACAAGCAGCCTGCTGCAGCTGAATACTGCTTAGAGGAGACATGAGATGTGTTTGTAACCATTAGAGTTGAGATGACTAAAAATTGCTAGACATAAATTTACAAAATCTGAATTGTCTTTGAAATCACCATCTCACTAATTCAAAAAGCAGTGAAACAGAACACTGTTTAGACCTGGGGACAAATCACATTGATTCTCCCCTTCCCCATGTACAACCCTGTTTAATTTTTGTAGTCAACAGACAAAGACAAGACTTGTCTTGAGGTAATATCTTTTAGCGGATCAGTTTTAGCTGGTGAAAGAGACAAGTTGTCAAACTCCGCAAGAGTTCTTCATCAGGTTGGAGGAGCTCAAAGCCTTGTCTCTTTCATCAACAGAAGATAGCCTAGTAAAAGGTATTATCTCACCCATTTTTGTCTCTCTTATGTCTTGAGACAAACATACCCACAACATTGTCTGGGCATCTTTTATTTAAGAAAATGTTTCAGTAGCATCATTTATATTTAAAGCAAATATATCAACGTTTGTAACTGTTGTCTGGCAATGCCATTAGCTGGACAGTGCAATAAATCCAATGACAATGCTTGAAATACAACTGCGGCAGTCAAGGTGTTTAATGTCCATTAACTGATCTGTACCAGAGTGCCACATCATGCAAAAATTTTATTATTTATAACAGAGTCTGAACTTTTATTTGGGTCAGGAGTTTTAGGAAGCTCAACCATGCAGCATTCCTTTTAAAGCTTCTTGGGTTAGAAATACCAAGAAAAGGAGCATTAATAACTGTCTGTGATGTAAAAAGGGCTGGAACTCATACAGAGAGTAAAGGGAAAACCCAGGCAGAAAAAGAAAATCAGTTTTTTGCCATCTAATGAAAACTCTACTGGACAAGTGGGCTTTATTTTTCATATGTCTAGAAGCAAATCCAGTCACGATCCATGAACTTCTTTGCTTACTATCAGAATGTATTACCCTTTCAGTACATTGTTAGGTTTGGCATTTCGTTTTTCTGCAGTGCACTCAGGAATGTTCTTTTCCCATGGACAGCACAATCATTCAATTTGATCTTAAATATTTTGCCAAGATGTTAAAAAATGAGTGCTTAGAGTTAGGTGTCTAATATGGATGCCAGGGCCTGAATAAACTGCCTTATTTTCAGAAGTCTCTGAGCACCCAGTATTTCCTGTTGACTTTGGGGGTGCTGCTCAGTGAACTTTTGGAAAATCAGACCGCTTAGTTAAATGACTAATACATATAAGTACCTAACTATAGGCTCTAGTTTTTAAAACTTTGGCCCTAGTTTTTCTTCAGTTAGTCAAAAATCTTAAATAAACTATTAATGCTAAAGTATGCATAGAACTTTTCATGGCTGTTCAACAGGAAAGCAGCAATAAATTGATATTTATAGAACCATTTCCAAAGCACCTTCTAAACATTTATAATAATTGTAATGACCCTAGGATGTATTCTTTCATTTTACAGGTTGGCAAGCTGAGTCAGAGGTTAAAGACTTGTGTATGGACACAGCAAGAGTCAGTGGCAGACCTGGAACTAAAGCGGAAGTACAAAACCACAAAAATTGACAGGATATCCATGAACAAGGATAGCACCTGAGCCCACTTTAAAATTATATTTTAACAGTGACTGGAATTCAACTAGCCAGCATCCCCGTCAAAAGAAAAAAGATTAGTAGAGGGAAATGCATCCAGGTCTCCTAATTCACCATTCAAATACTTTGTGAGGTTAATCTTCACAGCTGAGATTAAAAACACAGCTTGAAATCCCACAGGCTTGAAAACAAAGGGCTTCTAAATTACACCCAATCAAGACCCCAACAAACCATCCATGTTCTTCTCCCAGGTATAACCACCGCAGCCTGTCAGAATCTCTTATGCAGGGCTGGCTCTAGGGCTGAGCCAGCATGGCATTGACTCAGGGTGCCGAAGCATAGGGGTGCTGGGAAGCTGGACCCTGCACTCCGCCCCCCCACAGGCAGAGCAGGCCAGCCCATGGGTTGGACTCTGCTTTCTCACCCCACCCCTGGGCTGGCCTTCCCCACCCCTAGTGAGGAACAGCTGGACCAGGGACGGGGGGAAAGAGAAAAGAACCTGGCCTCTGGGCTGGCCTGCTCCACCCCTGAGCCAGCTGTTCCCCATTTGGAGTGGGAGGGAGCAAAAGTTGGCTTGGGGCACCACAACCCCTTGAGCTGGCCCTGCTCTTATAATCAATCCAACTCTCAAATGTTGCAAACTTCTGAAGTGCCAGTGTAGGAGATATTGCTTCTGAGTTAGTTGACTAACACCCAAAAATGAATTTAAAAATCACATTGTAGTTAGTTTAATTTTTCTAATAATTCTGGGGGTGATTTCTTGCCAAGCAAGTTTCTATCTTAGGGCTTTCCCTAAACACAGAGATGTGTCGATACCCCTCTACTGTTTGGATACTTCCGTCGTTTGTCAGGAAGTGCATCCTAAAGAGCCTTGGCCATGTCCAACACCCACTATGAATTATCTTAATACCACACAGCCTGTAACCGTAAACCCATTGACACCTATATTACAAAACATGGTGTTACACGCAGGCTAGGAGCTATTGTACTACTTAATGCTCCGCACTCACCTTATACTTCCAAGTGCAGTGCAAAGATTAATTTCCATAATTCCTGTGAGTTTCCCAGTTCTGTGCTCAAGCAGGTGACTAGGTTTCTCTCTTAAAATGTGCTAGGGTTTGACTAATATGGTTCTAATTATTTACAATTATCATGTAACAGGAACTACAGATGCGGCTTATGCTCTGGCTAGAGGTTAGGATGTAGTCTTTGCCTATAACCAACAGCTAGGCCTGTGGTTTCTAACCTGTGGGATCTTTCAAAATGGCCCACTGCTCCCCTTCCACTAGCTGCCAAAAGAAGCTGCTGCCTAAGCAGCCAGGCAAAGCGCATTGCTGCCAGGCTACACAACTGGTGCAAGCATCTTGCTGCAGCCAAGTGGTTGGGAGATCAATGATCCCCTTCCCCAGCTGTAGCAGGAAGCATGGCAAGGCCTCCACCTAGGTCCCTGCTGGAACCAGAGGGAGGGAAGCAATCAGCTCCTATCCCTTCTGGGGTGGCTTTTGAGGTAGGCAAAGAAGGCACACACCTAGGACCCCAAGCAGGAAGGGTCCCATCATCTGCTTTGCCTACCCCAAAAGCCGCACCTGCCTCAGTTGGCAGGAGAAGGAGCTGGCCGGTCCTGGGACTGGGGGCCAGCAACAGGGAGCCAGGGCCACTGAGAGGGCAGAGTGACAAGTGGGGGAAGCAGAGCTTTGGGAAACTGGGGCCACAAGTAGGGGGCCCCGCAATGGGCCTTTGCTTAGGGCCCTGACTGCCTAAGGCTGCCTCTGCCTCTGGTTGCAAAAGGGAGCTGGTGCCTAGGATCCAGGAGAAACGTACAAGGCTACAGGACACATGCAGTTTTCCAGCTGTAGCCATTTCTCTCTCTCTCTGTGTCCATGTCCATCACTCCCTCCCTCAAGCCCAAAAGGTTATGAACCACTGGGCTAGGCAGGCAGCATGCAGATACTTCTTCCACTTAAGCTAATAACCAGGATTATTTACTTTCTCCTCTCCAGTCCCTTTATTTATTTTTATCACCCATTGCCTCATCCCCTGTATTGATTGGGAACTTTGATGTTAGACCAGCCTTTTTACCATGTGTGTGTATGTACAGGAACTAGTATATAGGCCCTGATCCCCCTTTAGGGGATCTCTGGGTGCTGCAGTACTAGAAATAATGCTATTCTAAGAGATCAGGCACATGAAGGATCATTTCTTGTCTTATGCCCTGTTACTGCAGCTAAGGCCAAGGACACTGGAGCTTGACCCACCCTCTCACCCCATCCCTGTGATGAGTGAAAAGAGGCAACAGCATTCTCTGTATGGGGCCCTAGAATTAGCTCCCTTCCTTATTCTGAAACTACCAGGGCTTTAATAGTCAAGACCCACTGTAAAATCCCAGCTGTTTCTTAGGTCTCCCGCAGTAGGCAAAGGGAATGGCCTGCGGTTGCATGGCACCACCTGGCCACCATGTGTTAGGAAACCAGGAGATCTTTTGAGATTTTAAATGTAGTTATTGGCAAGGAATCCAGAGTTTTCATACAGATGGCCTTTTATATTTTAAATCAAGTTAGTGCAGATACAGGGGACAGCTTCATATCATTTCAGAGACAACAATCTCACAAATATTGAGCCTCCTAAAGGAAAAAAAGTAAAGCGTGTACATACCTAACATCTTCTGTAAGGAACTATATATATATATAAAACCCTTAGAGTCAAAATAAAATCTTACAGAAGGAAGTCAATTGCAAAAAGTAAATCTTCATAAATTGGAGGTGAAGGAGAAGGGGAGGGAATGTATCAGGGTGGCCAAACTTATGGAACTCCGGAGCCACACAAGTTGATTAGAAAATCTTTGAGAACTGCAGAGCCTATAGCCATATACTTTTACCCACTCTGAAATTACTAAGTTTAAAATTCATTGCACACTTTAATTTTATTGTAAAAAAAGAGGACAAATATTGATCCTACTGATGTCAGAGTCTGATAATTACTTCAGATTACCATGAAAATTGGGCCTATACAGTAAAAACTTAGCTGCTGTTCAATGTAGAAGACTGCAGGCTAGTGACAAGTTTTTTTTTAAATCCTGACCATGATGCACTTCTCCCCACCATCCCTGACCATGCTGCACTTCTCCCTACCAGCTCAGCACCCTCCTGACTTCCTAGGCTGGGGCTGCTTTACTAAATTGATTTGATGACGTTGTTCCGGGAGCCACAATTTTTCATTCAAGAGCCACATGTGGCTCTCCAGCCGCAGTTTGGCCGCGCCTGGTATATATGGTAGCCACTTAAGCCACATCGAGTTTCAAGAGAAAGTAATTGGGTAAAGATCCCTCATGTTAAATAGCAGGCAGGAACCTAATCATGGATAGAGTCCATCAGTTCATTCTAAGTAGTGATGAACAGAACAATGAAAACTCTGGGATTTCCTCTATAGATAGGAGTTTGAAAAAGTGTGCGCGCGAGGACCTCACCTCTGGTCACACACAGTTCTTAATTTCAAAACCCAAAATGATAAAGCAAAACAAATGGGAAAGAGCCAAGTTTCAGATTTCATTTTGAAACATGTTGCATGGTGCAAGTGATCAATAGCTGGGTCTGAAACTTGTCATGTCACACCATCGCCCCATCATGGACAGTGCATATTTTTCATCCTCTATAACCTAAGCTCATCTAACTTGATTTGTGTATAGTAATTACTGGAGCTTTGAATGTAAGTAAATTGGTTGCTCAACTTGAATATAAATTATTGTACATCCATAAATTAGAATGTACAGACTGTACAGTTGAGACATATGAGCAAATTACAATGCACAGGAGAAAAATAAAGTGGCAGCGAACAACATTCTGCTCAATCCTGCACAGCTTTCTGGGCCCCCTCCCCTCCTCAATTTCCCACTGGCTTATCAATGAAGTTGCTCAACTCAGTGCAATACTGATGTATACTGACTGTATGTGTATGCACTGAAAATTGGATGGCAGGTACAGGAGGGGATTTGCACTGGTATACACACATAGCGAGTGCAGGCAGCTGGGAGCATAAGTTGCACAAACCTCTCCCCTCCTCTCCCTTAATTATCAGCTCTTCAAACTTCCAGCTGGCTAGGAAAGAATCTATTATGCTGTCAGTTCTATTGTTTCTTTTTAATTATAAAGTTTCTTCTCCAAACATTCAAGTGCTCACCACCTATATAAAAGTTAGAGATAGCAATGTTAGAATGTACAGGAAGGAAAATCTCCAAATATAAGTTTGTGGCTCCTGTTAATGGCTCTTGAAACTCTAGCTCTCAATAGAGTATCAAACAGGCTCTTATGTGCTATGGTCACACACACATACACACAGAGGAAAAACTGGAGCCTGTATTTGAAAATCCCGACTTTCTTCTCACTGACTGACCAACCACATTACAAAAAGCCCAAGCATAGGGCAAACTCACAGCCAGTATATTGTGCTGATTTCAGTGGAGTTGCATTTGCTTGCACCACTGGTGAATTTGGCCAAATGGCTTTTGTAAAAAGTTAAATTCATCAACAAAACATGAGGCTCAAGAACACCAAAGCAGTTATATTTTCAAGATGCTGGTTCTACAGTCTTGTGTAGTGCAAAATATTAGGAAGGTACAGATCCTGCTCCATGTGGACAGATGCTTGCTTCTGTGCAGTTCCCCCTGTCTTTAAACAGAAGTTTGTATTGGGGTGTGTTTGCCTTCATGGGTTCCATAAAAGAATCAGGATAAGGCATCAGCTTGAAAGGAAAAAAGTGAATATTCTCAAAATTATAGACATAAGGCTCAACCCAGACCTTTTAATTGAAGGAACAGCTCCTGTAGCCATTCTGCATACAGGACTCCCCGGGATCATTCTGCAAAATGTGGCTGGGCAGGCATGCTAACATTCAGTGACATCTCTGCTTCTCCCAGGAAGGCAAACTCCGAAGGGGCAGCTGTGTTAGCCTAGTTCAGTAAAACAAACAAGGAGTCCTGTGGCACTTAAAGACTAACAAATTTATTTATTCCATGAGCTTTCGTGGTTGAAAAACCGACTTCAGCAGACACTTTGAAGATGGGGGGACGTACAGAAGGGGCGAAAATAAATGCAGGGAACTGACAGTCATGGGATCAAGTCACACTAACTGCAAATTAAAGCAGTTAAGATTAAAAAATGCTGTTTCTTAGTGTTTAAATCTCAACAACTGCTTTGATTTGCTGATCAGTTCTAAGAATCATTTGACTAGCACTTTATTTACTTTGCCACAACCTAAAGATGGTTAATTTTTATTAGAAAAGCATAATTTGAAACAAGTTTATGTATGAACACCCACCTGAAAGAAAAAGGTGAAGTAAAAAACCCCCAAACCCACTGAGAACTGAAAATTTTGCAGGTATACTGATCAAAATAAAATTCTTCTTTCCCTTAAGGAAATTTATGCACCTGTCTCCCTCTGCTGGAGTCAGATGAGGAACTACAGGGAGCAGCTTTTAAAGAGAGGCAAAAGTATTGCCTAATTTTGGATTTGGTTCTTCTGTTTCAATGAATGGATGTGTTTGACAGTTTTATTATAATGTCCATTTTTAATTCCTAGCAGCAGGCTCAGCCTTTTGCAGGCAAGATGCTAAAGAAATACCACTTGTTTTAAAGAATGTTGCCATCATTCAGGTTTTTAAATCTGTTTAGCACATTAATGGAGACATTTCAATATAAAGGACAACCTGATTCAGCCTTATTCCTATATATATATATACTATCATCACCATTACATTGGTATTCATGTGTACACTGATGTCAAGACTCAACGCTGTACTCTGATTGGCAATTTAGCCCTAACCAGGATTGTGTGTATTTGGTCACTACATCTTGTGATAGCCCATGATGAAATAAAACCTAGTGCAAAGTGCCAGTGCAAGCTCTTCTCCATCATTTAATCCTCCAATGGAGATGCCTACCATTGGAACAGCCCTGCAAGGTGGGAGGACATCTGCAGTTCTGTGTCTGTGCCAATCCACTATAGTCTGTGAAGACTCTGAGAGGGACCAGATCTTTGTTCTCCTTGAACCCCGTAGCCCTTAAGTAATTGCACCAGTGGTATCAGAACAACCGACAGCATCCTAACCCCAATTGGGGTGTAAGTATCAGCAGGGAAATTTCACTTCTCCAGCCCATGTTCTTCAACAGCATAAAGTCCATTAAGTCATCATTAATTAGGATGAAATGAATTTCATGCCAACTGTCTCTAAAGCAACAGCAAGATGCATATGACAATGAATAAACTTCCCAACACCTGTCACTCCTGTAGAACTTTCTGGAAGATGGCAATTGTAATTTTAGACAAAAGGTTATTTGTTGCCATTATCTCCCTTTGAGTGTGACTTCTGTGCCTTTTTAGGCATTTCACTAAAAATCCCACAGGCTTTAACTGGTTTATCATCCAGTATGCACCCAACATGTATTGAGTATAGATAATCTATTTAACATCAAATCCCAAATCTATCAGCTCCCAAAATGTATTTCTGCTTCACATTGTCTTCTCTGATTTAGTTATCAAGTTATCTTTGTAAACTGTAGACCCATTTAGACCAGTATTTTATTTCATTTTTAGATCTCTGTTTGACTTCTCTCATACTATAAATACAGATTTAAAGCTGGTTTGTAGGTTCAAAATTTCCAAACACTCCCCATTTTTCCACATTATCAAGTTTAAGTAAATATATTTGGTGGGTGCATCAGAGTTTAATAATGTGTTTTCTCTTAATGCAGTCTGTGTGTTTTAGGCCTTGGGAAGATATTAAAGTCAAGATTTTTAAAAGTAGAAGTGATTTTCAGAAGTGCTGCATACCCAGCAGTTCACAAAGTCAGGATATTAAATACCTATACATTAGTCTAACAGAATGTGTTATCAGTAACTCCAGAGTCTCCAAAACCACCTCCTACATTTAAGTAGAATGAAAAGTTAGAGTAAGATGTTTCTTCCAGGTGCAGTTAAACTAAATTACAATTTCCCATTTTTATTTTGCTTATTTGATACAGTATGTCTGACTGCAGACGTGCCTCTGTTGAAAGAAATGGGAAAGGAAGAGCATAGATCAGATTCCTCTAATGCTCCAGGAAAGAATTATTGCATCACCTATTTGCATACTGCAGTAGACAACAAAATTTTAACCACAAACTACAAAGCAATGTTTACAACTTGTGTTAAAACATGCAAAATGGACCTGCCATTTAAATTGAAACAGGCTCTCAGGGAGGAGTCCAATCTTCAGACTTGTCTGCTAAGCACCTACCACACTGCTGTTGCTACGCAAGTGACTGTTTTTCTGCATGAAGTGCAATACTCCAGATGTATTTTAAGAGATACTATATTCACATTTAGGATATTTTCAAATTTTATTTGCAACTATTGCAATTACAAAGAATATATCAATGTAAATTTGCAGTTAAAGTGACAACCCTTTTTAATAAACAAGGTCACAAATTAATGAGCAGCTATTTTGGGCGGCTTCCACAGGACAACTTGAATTTGTCGCAATACGTGTTAGGATATTGCAGCCTTGTAGACGTTCAATTCATGTCTTTTTACAGGGTTGACATTTGTAATCACATTTCTACAGCTATTACACTTACAAGTTATACCAGGCTGGAGAAGGAAGAGTCCATCTATGAGCACTTTGTCCCAGCTGCGCAGAAATACCTGCTACATCAACAGCCATGTAGGGTTCCCCACTCCTTACATAAATATTTCATGTTAATGACCTTGCTTATCCCTGGGGACAGGGTAAAAAAAGGGATGCACACTATTACAAATGCAAAGAGTCATCAAATTTTGTCCAGTTTATTGTTAGGAATTCAAAACTGATACAAAACATGCCTCCTTTGCACACTATGTTTTTCCTTAAAACTTTTCTGACAGCGTCAGGTAGATAAGAGTTAAGAATGTATTTCAACTTTTAGAGTGAAGCTTTTACAAAAGATATTACATATAAGCCACCAACTTTGTGTAACATATGGTTCCACAATCATTTTTAGTTTATCAAAAGAATCAGATCCTGCACTGATCTGCTGAAGTACAGGCTTAAAAATGTTTTAAGCCATTAATAACATTTTATGACCTTGTCAGGAAATGTGTAAAATCTGCACATTAATTCTGAGCAATGAAGAAAAAGGCAGTAGTCCCAAAAAGTAGCCCCCCAAGACTACATGGAATGTGCCCAGAAGTATGAAGCCAACATGTGATGACCAGGATAAGAAAAACAGAAGATTTAAAGCTATGATTTGAGCTGTATCACTGTAAAATATCAAATGAATATCACAGATTTTACCAAGATTGAAACTTGAGCAAATGTTATTTCAATCAACAGAGACTTGAGATGTAAAACATACTGAAACATTTTCTAAAATAAATTCCTAATGCAGAAAAATTGATTTAATGATTGCTCCTAGCTAACTGTACCTTTTATTTTATTGGACCCTAAATTGATCAGACAATACATAGCCCACACTTTTGGACAGTCATAATAAAAAGCTTTTATTTTCAATTGAAATAAATGCACCACCCTGCGCTTTATAGCTGTAACAATCCATAAGCACTTTCCAAGTTGTAAGAATTGTTAACACTTTTGTTGGACCATCACAGAGAGAAACTAAGTTCAGTGTTTTCAATCAATGCTTCTGCACTTTTGCTTATTGTTGTGTCAATTCCACAGTCAGACCAAAAGTTTGCAGTGTGTGCAAATGTTGTAGTTAATTAATAGTACTGTTTAATCATCATCTTCCTCCTCCTCCTCTTCTTCCTCAAAGCTATCTTCAAAGCCCTCGCTATCTTCCTGGTCCTCATCACCCTCTATTGCTGTATCCCATTGTGGATGATTTTCTGGCATTGGTTTAGCCTCATGAACTTCCAGCTGTACAGAGTGATTGGGTAGAGAAACAGAAGAAAAAAGGTGAATGAAGGAGATAACACACATCAATTAGAAAAGCAAGAAAAATCATCATATGCTTCTTAGACCACATAAGGTTATAAACAAGCTAATTTTTGAGTGCAACATGTGTATTTCTCAGTGAGTCTGACTCTACATTTTGCAAAAGAATATTCTTTGCTATCTGAATCACAGGGCAAACACCCAAAGGGAAAAGCATACTGGTATATTTAAATACATACACAAGTTTGAGACTGAGTAGCTAATAAAATGAAATCACTGTTTGTGACCATATTACTGGTATTTTCTGAAAAAAGCTGACTGATTCCTAATCTTGCTTTAAAGGTGAAAGGGATTCTATGCTAGTACTCCTCAATCAGGCAAGTAATATACAGTAAAGGATTGTTCAGATTTGAAATCTTAGTCTTAGAACTGTTGAATCTAAAGTTGAAAGACAGTGTTTTCATGCTGCCTCCCTTCTGTCTAGCTACAGTACGTGCAGATTACCATCTGGACTAGGTGATTTTCACCAAAAAGTCTACTAGTGTTAAATATTACCTTCAATGGTTTAATCTGGTCCAAACCCATAAATGAATCCGATCTTAAATAAACAGTGTATTGGTAGTTTCCAGGTTTGCTTGGTGCAGGAAACTTCAGTTCTACCTAGAAAACACACAGTCAATTCAAAGCGTTTTTTAATTTTGAGCAGGCTTGCAAAGGATACGTATGTGAACAAATTATTACTGATTTCTGTATTTTAAAATGCAGCACAGATGACAAAATAATATTGTGATTGATTTGGAGTGAAGTTACCTAAGGCTACCACTTTATCTACAAGCCACCGCATAGCAAAATACACATGTGAGAGATATGTGCTAAACGAGCCACAACCAGGTACCAAAGTGAATGGATATCTAAACACACCAACTGGGAGCAAAGAATGAATCTTCTCTGTGTCACATTTATACTTTACCTAAGTCCTGGAAAACTGACACTACAATTTACTTTTGAAGGTTAAAAAGGACAGTATAATTAGACTTTAAATAGCTAACTTGCTGAAAGAATTTCATGTGCCTTACCACTGCTGCTATATAATACTGCATTTTAATTAGCATTACAGTTAATAAGTAAAATGCAGCACTTGTTTCTTGTGTGCGAAGAGAAAGGTTTAAACACTCAATAGGATATTAACAGGGAGGAATTAGTGGAATTTTAAATAATGAAAGGAGCTGTATAATTCTACTTTTAAGAACTAAAGCAATAAGCACAAAAATTGCCATGTGATAAGTAGATATTTCTGCACCATGTGACAATGTGGTCAAAAGTCCCAGGAAAACAAAAAGGTAATATAATAGTAGAAAAGAAAGGGGGGAGGGTGAAGGGGGGAGCTCTAATTGCTTAACTGGGATGATTTTTCCACTCAGTGCCAAGCTTTGCTTTGGTAGTAAATAAACTAGAAAAATCTCAACTGACAGAAGTGACAAGTTTTATTTCCAGTAATAAAATAAAACCTAGCTGAAAAAACAAAGGTCTGTAAAATCTGTAGGATGAACTGATGTATACAGTGAATAAAGCAAAGATTTAATCATGACTTCAATCATTAAATTAACCCATGTACTACAACAAAGTAGCAGAGCATGCAGATGTCCTTTTCTGTGCTCAGAAATCAGTTCAGCCCTAACACTAACCACCCCCTTGCCATTCCAAGACTGAAAACCACCCAGATGGAATTAACTAATTGGTATTACACCACTTCTTTCCATGTAACAGTTTTATTTTATAACACTATAGCCTTCCAACTTCAAATTTTTCTACAGAACTATAACAATAATGTAATATAGTGCAATGTCAACATGCAAAACCAACTGTTGAGAGTGGTGAATTAGTAAGCTGTTTCACAGAAAGTTATATATATTAGCTGTCCTAAGATTAAACAAATTTTATTTAAAAGCCTTTTGTGCACAAGAATCCTCATTTTCCTCAATTTTTCATGCCACAATCAGTTTCTCCTTATCAACCTCACCTTTTCCAACTGTACTATTTCATAAACATGACTTTGAAGTATTTAATAAATAAATGCAAGTGTTAGATACACCAATCTGCAAATACTTTACCTCTTCTCTGTCTTTTAGTGTACACACATGATATGGCATAGATATTAATGTCAGATCCTTCCGATCTGTAATATACAGCCACCACCATTCTTGTTTTTCCTGTTTAAAAACAATATGAAAAATGTGAAAACAGAGGTTACCTTTTATAGGTCTGATACACCATAATGATGTATTACAGTGCCATACAATGTAGTTTATTCTTAAATTTATAAAAGACAAATATTTACAGCACATAAAAGGGAAAAAAGTTACTCAGCCTGGTCCACACTTAAATTAGATTTACTTAGCTACATGGCTCAGGGATGTTAATTTTGAACCTGCGTGTTGGAGTCATTTTGACTTAATCCCTAGCATAAACACACGTAAGTAGACAAAAATTCTTCCATTAATGTAGCTACAGTCTGTTGAAGAGGAGGATTAACTACAATGTTAATGAAATACCCTTCCATTGATATAAGGAGGAATCTCTACTTTGTGGCACCATGGGGCACAGCTGCAGTGTAGCCTAGACACAGCCTTACTAGTTGCCTCTCCATAGTCATGCTTATGGCATATGGCATTCTTTGGCACAGAGTTGCGACACTTTCTTGAAAAGCCATGTATGTTGGGCAGGCACATGAGAACTCTCATGTGAGGAAGACATCTTTCCCCTCTCCCATATAAAAGAATGTGCCCAGTAACCACATTAGTGCCTTCTCATACCATGGAAGTTCTGATACAGAACAGGACTCCAAGGGAGAGGGCAGTTGGGTAGATCTGAATGCCTAGAAGCACCTTCCAAAGATCAATAGTTACGAGTAATTAACCACTCTTCTTTGAAGGTCCTCATGCACTCTCACTTGTGGAAGAATAGGAAGCAGTGCCACCAAAAGGAAGAGGAAGAGTTTTAGTTAAATATGGGGTATGTCTATGAAAACAGCAAATTTGCTGCCACCAGTTTGCCCTTCCAGGAGCAGACTGTAGCGAGCCTGAACTCACCGTGCTGCTCCCAGAAGCCGACTCCGGAAGTCCTTGGGTCAGGGGGCATAGGGGAATGCTGACCACAAGAGATTTGTGGTTGGCTTTCCCCTAAGGTGTAACGGCAGCCTAGAAAGTCACTGCCAGTTATGCAAGAAATTTTACATTCCTTGCATAACCAGCAGTCGACTGCTGCTGAATTTCCCCTAAATGTAGACTAGTGCATAGACTACAACAGCTCTTGAAGTTCATGCCCTTCCTTGTTCACAGGACAAGGTTCAGGTCCTAAGAGCATGGAAGCTCTTTAATTGACAGAAAGGCTTTAGTTATGCACTTCAGAAAGCTGGAAAGGTGAGAAGAAGTATGTTTGTCCTTAATATAATTGTTTTAGGCATACAGAGCTAATTGCCAAGCAAACTTTCTGGGAAGGCTAAATCTTCTAACTTCAAATGCAAGAGGTATTGTAGGATTGCCTAGGACCCCCTGCTCAAGATAGAGCCACAGAGTGGGCCTCAGGAAGAAAAAAGCTGAGAATCTTTGGGCTACATATTAGAAGATGCTTCTAGCAGAAACAAACAGGGAAGTGATTTTTCATTCTGCTCCACAGCTTCTCATTCATAACAAATGGAAAGTAGCAGGCAGTGGATCACAGATGTGTATGGCACGGAGGGATAAGAAGAGTTTAATTAGTACAATAGAATAAGACAATTCCAGGAGTATCACTCAGAAGCCCAGAGTCAAAGGGAAGAGATGGAAACTTTTATGGACACAGCTCTGAGCATTTTTTGTCCTGAATATCACCAGGTTCAGTCACTACTTACATTTGCAAATCTGCTATTGCCTAATTTTAACTTCTCATTTTGATTTTATAGATTACACCCATGCAACTGCAAGACATGTAACTGTCCCATTCCAAGAATCTTGGACCATTGGGGTATTGTGAGTATCAGAGGATGGGGAGAAGGTGGTGCATGTAGGGTACTTCCATTGGCTGTTTAGAGGCTAGAAGTGGCAAGCTACTCATCTTTGAGAATCACTCAACCAAGGATCCATACTGGTACACAGCTTGATTGTGGAGATGGCTTGCTAGACAGCCAAAGAAGCCTGAAAGGGTGCCTCCTGACGCTGGCTATCACTCATTTGAGTGCCTTAGGAGAGAGACTATACATCTCAGGGCTTTGCTCAGTAAACTGAAATTTCTCACTTGCTTCCCTGTAATTTCAAGATGAAGTCGCTGTGTGAGGAATGGAGAACATCCAGAAAACCAACCGCCCGAAGTGTTCCTTATATTTCAACAGTAAGCCAGCCTATGGAGAGGGAGAGGGCTTAAGAGAAAACCCCTTCTAATTCTTCAGATTCTGAGCCCCTTTGACTGACATGGTAAGATCTGTGAGCTGAAAACCAGACAGGTGCAATCTTTATTCTGAGATCTAAGCCTCTTTCCCTGGCAGAGTGAGGGACCATTAGCTGTAGCCAGTCAGGCACAGCTCCCATTTTATGATGTAGTCCAAGATTGGTCTTCCTGGGAATAACAGGCTTCTCTGCATGTCTAGAGATGCTTCAGGTGGGAAGGATTCAGAGAGCCTGATACAGAGAACCACTGAAGAGCTTCTGTGTAGGAGAAAAGCCCCCAAAAAACCTGTCCTCAAAGTAGGAAGGCAAAGGAGAAAGAATTTAATTAAACCTTGATTTTCACACCACATGCTCATTAATGATATGAAAGGCTTCCTAACAAAGGGGATGCTTGCCTTTGCCATGTTAGGACACAGTCTCTGGGTCGGCAAGATTTACCCCTCAGCAGGCTGTGAGGCACTCTGTTCTACTTGGGAATCCTCGTGCTCCTAGGAAAGCCTTGTTTGGTGGAATTGCAGCTTCCAACCGACATGCCTGTTTGACACAAGACCTCATGCCCTGACTGAGTGAGAATCAGTAGCCTGACGCAGCAGGATATAGCTCATCCTCTCAAGGTCTTTACGCTGGCAGAGTGAGTGCTGAGAGTTTGCAGCAGTAAGGCCTAGCTCATCTTGAGGTTCCTGAAAAGCCCTCCATAGCATCCCTTGGACGAGGTGCCATACTTTGCAGAGTTTCACATATACTCTGGTGAGAGCACAAGCAGCCCACTTTAGAGGAGCTATACTGGAGAAAACAGAGGTCAGCCTGTACTCTTAATGTTATAAGACAAAATGAGAAACTGAAATGCCAACTATCTGCCAGTAACCTCCTTCCTCATTCATCCTAGCAAGGTATTCTGGTAAATGGCCCCAAAACAATTTGAGACAAACTAAAATCTCTCTTTAGAGAGACACAGACATATTGGTGCCTTAAGGTTAACTAATGTTATATAAAATGGTTGTTTCAATGCTAATAAATGGTCACTGGAGTGTTTCCACAGCTTTGAAGGAACTCGTCTGGTGGTCCATGCTCAGCAGAGAGAACTTAATTTTGAAACTCTCGCAACAACACTGGACCACCTCCTAATTCTACAGTTGGAAAACGTCTTTTATTAATGTCAAACACTGTCCAGATTACATTGAAACACCTTCAAACTCATCTAGTATTTTAGTTTCTTTTCTTGCTTGTGAATATTTCAGAAGCCAACAGGATGGCATGGTAATCAATGAATTAAATTTAAATTAAAAAACAGATTACAAGTTATCTTCTACTTTTTAAAGTGACTGATTTGTAAATCACAAAAGAATTCCCACTAAAATATACAAACAGGACAAACAATTTTTCTTCTTTTTTTTAAACCACCAATAGGAAACCTGAATTCCTATCACACATTTAATTTGCTCTGATCAGCTCTAGGTGAGGGGAGCATGACATTAACTTGACATATTAATTTTCCATTTTTATAGTATATCAATCTCTAGAGCCTGGAGATCCACAGGTATCTGCTTCAGATCTGGGGGTGACCGCATCCACAGGTGCGGCTGCAAATATCCACAGCCCTATTGTTGTGGATTGGCCGTGGTTGCAGATCCTGTTTTCATGAATGATCCCTGCAGCTGCTGCTACAATCTGTGTCATCAGCACACAGGGTGGAACAAGGAACCACTTCAGCTAATCCCCATTGAGCTCTGATTGATGGTCTGCCAGCCAATCCGAGTCTCAGTTACAACAGGCTGGGGCTTGAGACACCACTCACTGTCAATTAGTTAGCATGCTGGCCTTTGATTGGCTCATTCCCCATGCCTTCCCCACTCACTTCTTCATTTTTCTTGTTTGTGGTTCACATGCCATGTTATCAACCAGAAATTTTATTGGTGGCCAAGGAAATCTGACTGACAGCACATCATGCAAATTGCAAACAAGAAAAGGAAAAAATGGGTGGGATCCATGTGGCAAATGAGCCAAACAAATGCTAAAATGCTGACTGTGAGTTCAAGCTCAGTTATGGATGAAGTTCCAGATCCACATAAAACATGGCATACAGATCACAGATCAGATAGACTGATATTGGGTGGGTGCAGTCCGGTTCCAGATCCACATTTTTGTATCCACGCAGACCTCTATCACTCTCCACTTGCCAGTACCACTGTTTCCTCCGTTTATGGGTCAGTAACTTAAGACAGGATGTGTAGGTACTTATCAGTAAGATGATTTTTAAATGTTTTGATTGTTACTGCAAGTTTAAAAAATATTTTTAAGTAAGTTTCCTATGTGCATGCTGTCACATGTGGGTATCAAGGACAGACTGATTTCTAATTTTAATGTGAATTTTATTGATTCAGATAATTAAATAATACATAAAATTCATGATTGGATTACTATTTTTAAATACTCTTCAATAATGACAAAAGACCCTATGCAGAAGAAATGTGCATTTAAATGTATGAGAGTTGGTGGCTGCTTTACAGCAATGGATAATTAAAGCACAAGTCAAGTATGCACTATGAGTGATCAGGTAAATACTGTAGAGTTGTACCAATTTTTTCATCCAAAATTATTCATTTATACTTGCAGCCTTGATTCACCCAAAATAGTTTGCTAATTTGTGTCAACTTTGGTCAAGAAAAATGTTAGGAAGTGTTAAAATGGTTCATTTTGACAAACATGTAACAAAACATTTTGATTTTTCAATCTAGATTGACAAGGAACTCAGGCGCCATTCACAAAACCCAGGAGGAGGAAGACAATGGTGCCCCGTGAGCTCAATGATTAGCAAGCTCTCTTGGGATGTGGAAGTCCCAGGTTTAAATCTCAACTCTATTAGCCATGGCACAGTGCCTTGAGTCTCCCAAGAGAATGCCCTAACCATTGACCTATGGGGTATTCTGGTGGGTGGGTCTCTCTCAACAGCTCCAGTTAAAGTTGCTCTATCTTGTTGGAAATACTTAAATATTGAATGTGGCCAATTACCATTGTGACCTGCAACATGTTTTTATCTCTCTTCCTTACAATCTACGAATCAGTTGAGCAAGAGGCATAATTGTAAAGACATGGATCATGCCACAAAAGTTGGTATTAGAAAGTTATCAATAATAATGGTAATAGAAAAAAGAATAAGGAGATATAACAGTCACGGGGTCAACAGATACAACTCCTTGTCATGAAACATACAATCCTGATTGCTATTGTTTGCCTCAAAGGGACAGTCTTGCAGAAAAGGTGTCATTTTTCCATTCTCTTTCTAAACTGATTATTGGTTTGACTTGATAGCGTATGCCTGTTTCGAGCTGGCAAGCTACCATGCAAGTGGGCAAAGTGCCTTGTAACAGATGGTACAAGTGCAGACATGCCAGGGAACCTGTATGCTCATGGAGCACCAGGACAGAAGTCTACCTCAAAATGCCAAAACCTCAATCTGTGCAGTTTTTGGATCCACAACCGAGGGAAGAGAAGAGAATTATTGATTTAGGAATATGTATAAAGTGAAAATAAAGTCCTTGCAAACAAGAATTATTAGCAGCCCAAGAAGTTTGTTAAGTCTGCCCACTGCTGACTCATGACATTCCAAAATGTTGTGTTTAGCCACTTTCAAACCACTAAAAACCAGGAAATACAGAGTTGTGATACATGGCCCCACAACATAACCTTACTGCTGAGCTAGCAGTAACTACTGGGAATTGTTCAATAGAAGTAGTGTTGTAAGTAGCACATGAAGGATTATGAGGTGTCCTTGTTTGCTCTGTGCTTCAGATTGATTTACGGTAGTTATCTTTCTACTCTCCAGCTTTATTCAGTGTGTTAGATGGAGCTCTATTGAATGATAGAGGGATTATCTGGAGTTGGAATACCCATATCTGTGATACGAGGAGAAGTCCATGTGTACACTGATGGATGAAGTAAGCCAACACTATGTTCTGGAATGTGTGTCATTAGTGGTGCATAGGGGTCTTCTCATCATGGATATTCTCAGCTGTCTAGTGACATGTGTGACTGATCTCTTGTGCACAGTGGGGGAAGAAAATGAAAGTCACATCTCAGAAGCACTGGTAATGGGAGTAACTTTTAGCAATTCTGATTTGTGCAGGCTCAGGGGTTGAGTGCAGGCAGCTTCTGCTCATGATCCCATGCTTTAGCCCAAGTTTTGCTGGAATTCTCTGCCCAGTATAGTCTGTATCTACTATGATTGTAGCAACTGCAAGAATGGGATTTCAGTATGTGCTATTGATGCACTGGGGCATCAACTGAGGAAGGCAGAGTTAAGGCTGTATCGTAACACCATTTTCTGGTTTTCAGAGGTTTGAGCACAGCTAATGATGTTCTAAAAGGGCACTAGGCATCGCTGGGCAACCTTCAGTCTGAATTCAAGTTTTTGGCCAGTTAATCCCCTAATTTTGTTCAAAAGTAACCTTTCAGCACTCTCTACTCTATGGCCACTGGCTCCTTGGAAATGATTATGCAGGGCACAAAGGACATTTTTCAAATGTTAGAGACCTCTCTGTCCCTGAATCACCTCCTCATCTCCTGGCCTATCCAGCACCGCCTAATCCTCCCACCTTGACACTGATGGAGTGAACATCAACATGGGCTCCAAAGATTGAAGAGCTGGACAGACAATGAGGAAACAGTGCCGTCACTGATGGAGTCAGTGAGGGTATGTTTGAATGGGGGGGGGGGAGGGAAACCGGGGGAAGGGCTGTAGGAATCAAAGCTAATGCTTCCATACATCCAACACTGTTCAACTCTGACCATGTTCTTTTCCTCTTCACTCCTCCTGCACCCGTCTGGCCTCCATTTCTCACTTAGAAACAGGAACATTGAGTGGAAGGGTGACCCTGCTGCCCCTTCCCCACTGATGAAAGCAGTGAGGGGGTGCAGGGGAGTTCTGGGTCCATTCCATTGATCAGGAAGCAGTAGAGGGAAAGGAAGCCACTGAGCATAGTGGAGCAGCTGTGGGAGAAACTGTTGGGTTATTAGGGTATTTGTAGGGGAGTGTGGTGAGAGTGGAGGAGGTCACAGATGGCTCCATTTCCTTCCCCTCCCAAGTATGTCACTGGAGGAGAATGTGATAAATGTACAGTGAACTGTGTTAGACAAATATCTATTAAATAAGATTAGAGAAGTAGCTATTAATGTATATTTAAGAGTGTTCTAAGAAAGGGAAATTTTCTGCTTTTTGTATGTGACCTGACAGCTTTCAAAAGCTTGAAAAAAAAAAAAAAAATCAGAAAGCTGCCTTGTATCATATCTACAGTGGATTCTCTGTACATGTAGATAACAGGATGATTTGCTGACGTTCTTCTGTGAGACACACTTTTTCATTCAAGAGCCACATGTGGCTCCTGAGCCGCAGTTTGGCCATGCCAGCTATATAGAGTAACTTGCGTATCACTCATTGACTTACTAAATTCTAATGAGCACAGCATCTCTACTACACTGTGCTAACAGGAAATGCCCTCATGTCAAAACACCAGTTTTTTTTCTGGGGGTGGATTTATTACGTTGATTTCCAGATCCATTAAATGGGTCTCCGCTTCTGCTTAGTTGATCCTAAAGAATCAATCTGACAGCACCAAATCTGCCATCTTCGGTGAAAACATATCCTAGGTAATTGATCATTATCATTATGCTATCCTGATCTAACTGCTTCACACAACTAATTGTCCTAAAGTTTTCTTATTAAAGCTTTAAATTAGCTAAGCCTAGTAACAGATGTTGACAGTGCTTTCTATCCAACAGTGCTCAATTTCCCTCCTTATGGTTCTGCTGTGTCAGCACTTCTGAGATCCTTGAGATCAAACGGTCCCTTTCATGATGCTCCCATATTTGTTAAGGGGTCATAGAAAACATTATATTTGGAACTCAGTTCTTTGTTCAAGCTCTCATCACTGAAACTAGGTTTTCAATAAGGTTTATTGTCTAGGGGTTTGCTGGCTGCTCAGTAGGGGTGTGCTCTGGCACAGAGAACTGGTAGAGGAGCAGAGCCCTTGTGCTGCATCACCATTTGATGCCTGCACCATCACCTGCATTGCTCTGATGCTTCCCTTACTACTCTGATCCCCACATTCCCTAGCTCTGCACCAAAACTGTTGACACTCTCAAAACATTATGCACAGCTCACATTAGGGGGCTGTGTTACTTAACCCCTTGACCAAATCACCCAGTGATGCAGTTCCTTTAACCACACTGAGTCCTTTTGTTCAGAAAAAGGATAAGAAGGATAAGTCAAGATTACATTACCAAGCTTCTTACTAGGGTCTTTCATCTTTCCACTATTTAGTTTAGACTTGAAGTTAGGCTACTGGACTTACAGCTGCTAACTTTCAAGCAGTGAGTGACTGTCAACCTTAACCATAAAACACCTCAGAGAGAGAAAAAGGAAAGAGAAGGGTCATAAGAAGTCACCACCTAAGAGATCTCTATAGCAGATCTTGACAGCTGCCATTTTGTGCGATCAACTTACATGCAATAATTCAGCTGGAGGAAAGAAGTTATCATAGAAGTTTTACATAACTTCTGCTCAATAGGATCTTGAGAATTCACACCTGAAAGTTTGAGGACCTTTGAAAACTGAATTTTTCAGTACAAGTTACATTGGAAGCTTTTTTTTTTTTTTTTTTAAACAAGCCTTATGTAAACCAACAATTTCACTCTGTAAAAGTTAGCACTTAGAATTTAGAATTCATATACTGTTAAAAATTAAATCTATTAACTTATATACTTTTGTTGTCTTAATTCCCATTTGTCAGAGCTCTAATAAAGATCACTATTGCTGACCTCAGGAAAATAAAGACTGTAAACAGGATGCGTTATCTTTGATTTCGTTTCCAGAAGGGCTCGTTCCTTTCGCTGTATACTTTGCTGTAATTCTTGCCACTCCTGTTGAAGATAACAAGGATTTTAAAAAGAGTTACTGTACTCATCTCTTCTCCTATTAAAAATGAAATACCAGCAATCAAGACCAGCACAGACAGCATGGTAAATGCATGTGCTGTGCTTCATATCGTATAAGAAACGGGGGGGGGGGGGGGGGGCCGGGCCGGGGGGGAACCACCCCAAAACAGGCAAGTGTACTCAGGGCTCAAATTTTTAAAGCTAATGCTTAAAAATCAAATGGCAGTGAAATACACAAGACCATCCATATAGACACTTCATAAAACACAGCAGATCCCAGGGAAAAATATACAAGGACAATATATTATTCTCCTTTAAATTACTCTGCAAAATTAACTTTTTCAGTGTTGTTTACAAAATCCTCATGAATGGTTGACCATGACCATTGCTTACCACACTTAATTGTTTCACTCTTGCCTTGTGATCATTTTGTTTGTTGCAACCAATTATTTTCTTTTATTTGGACTAAGATATCTGGGGCAGAGCCTATTATTTTGTTGAGAGAGACCTCAGCACAACAAAGGTCCCAGTCCCTGACTGAGGCCTCTAGAAGCTGATACAATCCAAATTCACAATAATTCTAATGTACCAAATGCTATATATGAACTTATATACACATACTTCACCCACTGTTGTGTGTGTAGAATGCATTATATAATGTGTAATAGTTACTGTGTATCAAGGATTTAAAAATTTAAGGGAAGGTTTTAAATCAATCCCACAGAATCCAACTTGATTAACTTTAGTACATTCTTCCCCTAAAATGAAAGTTTCCACTTCTCATCCTAGCCAGAGGAAGCTTAGACTTGAAATCAGATAGGATCAGGGAGGAATCTTCCTCAGGAGACACTGGCAGAGGCCTTGGAGCTTTTTGCCCCCCCTCTGCAGCATGGGGTGCTGGTGGATTCTCTTTAAAAACCATTGTTTGAAGACTTTACTAACTCAGTCAGAATATTCTGTGGCCTGCATTGTGCAGGTCAGACTAGATCATGCTGGTTTCTTCTAATCTTAAAGGCTATGAATCCTTTAATTTTAGTATTTCTGTTTCCATTCTGCAGGGAAACATTGTACTATGAGACATGCATTATGGCAGCCCTTACCCTAGAACAAAGCTTGATACAACTTTCTTCTGAAAGAGTTCATGCTACTGCTTCACTCTTTTGTTACTCAGCCTGAGATGCTTGCTAAAGAGACTAAAATGTTTTCCCCACAATTTCAAGGTGCTGTCACCCTAAAAGACATAGGGAAACTCACAGCTTCATCATCTTTGTTTTGTTTTTCATCTTGTTCTCTGTCGGAGTCTCTTTCGCTTCCATCATCTTTTTCACTTTGAGAGTCCCTGATAGTTTCTTCTTCTTCAGACTCACTTCCTTTATCAGAAAGTTCTTCACAGTCCTCCTTTATTACAACTTCCTAAAACAAAACCAAAGTGATCTGTTATTCCCACAGACAGCAGACCTGTGCTCCAAAGTCTGAAGGTCAGAGCTCTCAAGTTCCACTTGAGGACTAGTGCCTACTATTTAACACTGCAATGCCATCTAGTATTGCACTATTTTAGAAAGGGTTCTTTGGATGAAATATAGAACAGATGTCTTGACCATTTCTGGTCGATGTACAGGAGGAATTAACATCCCACAATACTGAAAAAAGTTGTGATGTCTGAGACAGCAGCTGAAAGACTTAATAGCTGGTATATGCATCATTTATTTAGAAATGATCAATTTTTGGTTCAATATTGTGGGTTCCCCATGACACATTTTTTTCATTACTAAAATGAGAACTGCTCTAAAAATCCAATTCTGAATTCACATTTTATGGGGTGGCTGGCCCATTCAATGGGAGTCGGGTCCCAGTTTACCCATAATAGCCTTCTTTAAAGAGAACAAGCACAACTCAGCCCACCTGTAAGTAATGAACTGTTTAGGTGACTGGTTGGCATCTAATTGGCTAACAAGCACCTGGGCCTGATAAAAAGCTATCAAAGTTCAGGTGCTCCTAAGGAAAAGAGCTCCCAGGGAGCAAAGCAAGACAATTCCCAAGATAAGGAACTTACAGATAGATCTCCCCCACCACTGCAAGAGGTTCAGCCTGCAAGGAGCTGCATGCTGCCTGGAGAAGAGCTACTGTCTGTAAGGCACTGCGGGGACCCTGGCTCCATTAAAGGAAACAAGGCCATGCAGATAAAGGGCCTAGGAATGTGATGGCTAGACTCAGGTAGGACCAAAACTCAGATGGAATATGCCTCCCAGGTACGAAGGATGAATAAAGGACTGTCACATTAATTTAACTATCCATTAGTAAGTGAGACTTTCAAAAAAAGGAGCATTGTTTGATACTTAAAAGCCATGCTAATTTTATTTCAATGTCCTAATCAGAAAAATGAAGACAGGATATATTTTCCACAAAGCACATGGCCACAAAGGAACAAAACAGGGACAGCACACAGCTTTTACACAGCTGGAGATATCATGCAACCAGTACCAGACTATCATTAGAGTTTCTAAAAAAGTCTGATAGTTTTCTAACTCAAAAAATATTGCACCCAGCATGAGGTAACTATTATGAACCTCAATGTGGCAGTCAAAGATGAACTAATCATTGAACTAGAAGTTGGTAGCTGCCTTCAGATTAGAGTTTTTTTTTTTCTCCATCTTGAATGTAATTGGGTCAAAAAGAACAGTTCCAACCAGCATATGCCATTACCTCACCCAGAACACACCCAGAGGTCAAAAAGGTTAATTTCTCAAAACAGAAGAAAAGTAAAAAGGATGTTGACTAAGAGGAAGAATACAATTTAAAACTAGGAATTCTTTAAGATGACTCTGGAAGCTACAATTATAATTCAAGAAAGGTTTTGGGTTAAAGTCCATCCTGGTTAAGTGGGAAACAAAGACAGCAATTCTATATAGAACAAATGCAAAATAGGTAAGTTGATAGCCGTTGACAAATTTGAAGTTACAAAAGAGTAGACACTGATAAGGGAAAGAAATCAAGGAAGAAATCCATGACTTGCATGAATCAATGGCTCCATGTCTAGTTGGCAACCAGTAATGAGTGGTGTGCGCCAGGGGGCAGTCCTGGGGCCAGTTCTGTTCAACATTTTCATTAATGATCTGGATGATGGGATAGATTGCACACTCAGTAAGTTTGCAGATGACACCAAGTTGCAGGGGGAACAGTAGACATGCTGGAGGGCAGAAACAGGATTCAGCGAGACTTTAACAAATTGGAGCAGTGGGCCAATAGAAATCTCATGAGGTTCAACAAGGACAAGTGCAAAGTCCTGCACCTGGGACAGAAAAACCCCATGCACTGCTACAGGCTGGAGAGCGATCAGCTAAGTAGCAGCACTGTAGAAAAGGACCCAGGGGTCATGGTGGATGGGAAACTGGATGTGTGTCAGCAGTGGCTCTTGTTGCCAAAAAAAGGCCAATGGCATACTGGGCTGAATCAGAAGAAGTGTTACCGGCAGATCGAGGGATGTGATCATTCCCCTCTATTCTGCACTGGTGAGGCTGCATCTGGAATACTGTGTCCAGTTTTGGGCTCCCCACTACAAAAAGGACGTGGACTAATTAGAAAGAGTCCAGTTCAGGGCAACAAAAATGATCAAGGGGCTGGAGCACAAGCCCTATGAAGAAAGACTGAAGGAACTAGGCTTATTTAGCCTGCAAAAGAGAAAACTGAGGGGGGATTTGATAGCAACCTTCAACAACCTGAAGGGATGCTCCAAGCAGGATGGAGCTCGGCTGTTCTCAGTAGTAACAGAGGACAGAACAAGGAGCAATGGTTTCAAGTTGCAGCTGGGGTGGTCAAGGCTGGATACTAGGAAGAAGTTTCTTACTAGGCGAGTGGTGAAGCACTGGAACGGGCTACCTAGAGAGGTGGTGCAATCTCTGTCTTTGGAGTTGTTTAAAGCCCGGCTGGACAAAACCCTGGCTGGGATAATCTAGTGGGAGTGGTCCTGCTTTTTTGGCAGGGGGTTGGACTAGATGACATCATGAAGTCCCTTCCAACCTTATGATTCTATGCAGGGCTAAGTGAAAGAAGTCCTTACTTATACTAGGAATAAAAGAAATCCTAGCAATGGCCTACCATGAGGGAGAGATGATCAAACAGTTAATGATGCAATAAAGCACAAGAATTCAATAAATTTCTGCTCTGTATTAAGAAGCAGGATAATGTACACTTCAGTCCAACAATAACTAAAACAGGATGTTATTTGCCAAGAATAAATAGCTTTAAATTGGCAAATCTCAAATGCTTGCACCCTAAGAGTTGGCTGACTACATCTCTGGCTTGTTGACGTTAATTTTTAATAAATTTTGGAATACCAGGGAAATTCCAGAAGACTTGAAGAGTGCTAGTTTGCCAATATTCAGAAGCTAGAAAGCAGAATGACCCAGGTAATTATAGGCCAGTTAGTCTTACATTAATCACAGACAAAATAATGGAAAAGATGAACCAGGATTTTATTAAAGGATGGGATCATAATTAATTTTAAAAGGGATAGCTGTGTTAGTCTAGTCCAGTGAAAAAACAACAAGGAGTTGTGTGGCACTTGAAGACTAACAGATTTATTTTTTGCATGAGCTTTCGTGGGAGAAGATCCCACTTCCTCAGATGCTTCAAAGATGGGTGAACTTACAGAAAGGAATGAAACTAAATGCAAGGGGGTGTAAAACATAGGATCAGGTCATAAAGTAACAGCAAATCACAGCAGTTTACAGGCTCAAACCATGGGAAGCCTGAAGTCAAATTACCCTTTGTAATGGGAAAAGAATCCATAGTCTTGATTCAATCCTGCTTTCACAAAGTATGGAAAAAAATTCTTGTCAAAATGAACCTGATTTCATTCTTTAAGATTAAACATTTGGTTGGTAAGGCTAACTGCATAGATTTAATATACTTAGACTTTTGTAAGGTGTTTTGATGTAGTACTAGACAACATGCTGATTAAAAAAATCGTACTATATCAATACAGCACACATTAAATTGATTAAAATATATGAACTAAAAGATCTCAAATAGTAATTGTCAATATGGCATCATCAGAGAATGGGGTGTAGAACAGAGCTCCCAAGGGATCAATACTAGGCCTGACTCTATTCAATAGTTTCATCAATGATCTGAAAGTAAACATAAACTTACAGCTTATAAAACTTAGGAGATAACAGATTGGTGGAATGGTAAATATGACAACAGGGCAATCAGAGCCATCTCAATCTCTTGGTACCCTCCCAGCAATGTTCCCTCTAAGCTGTGCAGCTGTGTGACCATGCAGCCCCCGCCACTGCCTAGTGTAGGGAACACTTCCAGCAGCTACAATCCCTACTCTACTGGAAGACAGGGTCTTCCAGCTGGCTGACAGCTACTCTGAGCCAGGAGCTTTAAGAACGCCAGCTCAGAGTAAGCTCCTCCAGCTGGAGGAGCGGCCAATAGTGAGGCCATGCTGCTCCGGCAGCCAGATAAAGGGGCAGGAGGCAAATGGGGACAGGGCAGGGGCAGCTTGCAGTGAAAGGGGGTGGAGGATGCAGGGAAGACAGGGTCGTGCCAGCTAGGGGAGATGGGGGGGGGGGGGAAGCGGGGCAGGGGGGGGGGGTGACGGGAGAGGGGCGGGTTAGGGAGGGAGGGGAATTGCCATGCAGTGAGCAACGTAGGTTGCCCAGCTGCATATGCGGCTTAGAGGGAACATTGCTTCCCAGTGGAAAAATATCAGGTACTAAAAGGTTCTTTAATATAGCAGAGAAATGCCTAAGAAAGATCAGTGGCTAGAAGTTGAAGCCAGACAAATTCAAAGTAGAAATGAATCAGTTTTTTTAAAATGAGGATGATTAACTACTGGAACTGTCTACCAAGGGAAGCAGTGGGTTCTTCATCTCCTGAAGCCCTCTAATCAGGGATGGATGCCTTTCTGGAAGATATGCTTTAGTCTCTCTCTTGCTCACTCACTCACATGCACACATTGGGTAACTGGATGAAACTGAATGGCCTGATATACTCAGGAGATCAAGTTATATGCTTTAATTGTCCATTCTGGCCCTAAAAATCTATCATTCAATAAAATACCCCATTAGCTTGCTTTTGCTTCTGTTGCTTTGGCTGTTGCAATGATGGAGGAGCAGGTTTCTTTTTTAAAGGTTTCTTTTTCTTTGATTTTGAAGCCTTCTTGGTTCCTTTATTCTTCTGCTGCCATCCTTTGTTCTTAACTCTGTTGGCATCTCCTTGCTGTAAGAAAACATGGTGGTTCAACAGTAGGCATATTAAGCCACAGTAAATAATTTTAACTTCAGGCAACTATGTTCACATGCTTCAAAATGTTTTTAAGATATGATCCTATCTTGAAAGCCAAGTTCTACTGAATATTTGTATTGGATTCCCTCCCCCCATCCATCACAAGTAGATAAACGAGTCACTCAAAATCTGAATGAAGGTTCATTTCTTCAAATAGATAGGAAAGACATTACAATATAATCTAATTCTCAACTTACCCCATCCTCTGTAGGTTGTTCTTCTGCTGCACAAACGGACTGTTCCTTTTCAAACACTTCCTGATTGAAGAGGAGAAAATGAAGTCAAGCTTTGTCTATGCCAACCATCACTTATGTTTATAGAATTATACTGTCACTTGAATATTAAAGTAAATTTAAGCAGACAGGGTTTCATTTATTACTGAGAATCCTCTTTTCAGTGATAATCATTTAAGCAAAATTTCAATCCATTGTACAGGATTTTATCAACAATAGCATAGTTTGTTCCTTTAAAAAATTCTCAAAATAATGGTAGTGTGGGTCCTGTACTGAAACAGATTTATCTATAAAATGTGAAAATTCTGCAGCACAAAACTAAGAAACAGTAGTAAAATGCAATTTTTGCTCCAGTTACAAGACTATTAAGGAACAAGAACTCATTACCTAGACTGTCATTAATAGATCCAGTCACACACATCAAGCCAGAAACATTAATATTTACATTAGTACACTATAATACACCTTTTATCTGCTTCCCTTTAGAGGCTCAGAAGCGTCTGAAGGGCAAAAAGTATTTTTTGTTTGTTACTTACACAGAAAGATACTGATTACCTGGCACAAAACCAAGTCATGCATTTAAATTTGCTGCAACAAACTGCCCTATATTAGGCTGACAAATGATTAGTTGGTAATATAATGAATGCACATAGCTTGCATAAGAGAATCCAAGTTTCCAACAGTCAACTTTTGTACAAAAATCTCTGTTCATGTTTTCAATCACAGTAAGTTTAAACATATCATTAAACCTACTTAAAGAGTTGTTTTTAACACAACAGCCATGGTACAAATGACTAACTTTTAATTTCAGTGCATTGGTGTTATCATGTGTAGCAAGTTTATTTAAGTTGCCCTATGGTTACATACAACATTTGCGCTAAAAATAAAACTGTCCAAAATGTTCTTCATTTACCAGAAAGATATTCAACCTCCATATGATTTCATACATACATACATAATACAATTACACGGACAAAGCTACGATAAACATTACTAAGACTGTAATGTCAAGTACTTAAAAGTTAGGAAATGTTAGAATTAAGACTGCCTACACAATTTAAGTCCAGCCCTGGTGTATGTATTATAAAACAAACAGTCTTTAATTTCATGGTCATATACCACTATGTACTACAGGACCCTTGCTTCATTCAGAGTACAAAATGGACCATGCTCCACTGATGAGCAATGTTCTCTAATTTTTCACAGGCTGCATGCATGAAAAATTTCTGTGTGCATGCTAATCTTAGCACTCTTGAATTGTGTGTGCAAGTTTCATGACCTATGTATGCATACACACATGCACAGCTTAGAGGGAACAGTGCTGATGAGAAAATATTTTATATTAACCTCATTGTTCAATGGGTAGTCCAAGACTTTATTTAGTACACACAATTCAAACTATGCTCTAAAGACAGAATGATTACTTTCCTCAAGGGAATTTCTGTGCTGCTGATCAATACAGTCCATATCCTTCACACATTAATTTACCTTCACAAAACACCTCTGAGGTAAAAGTGTGGTATTACCCCATTTTATAAATGATATCTGAGGTCTAGAGAGACTAAGGTAAAAAAAAAATCCACTAATTCTGAATGCCATCTGAGACGCCAAGCATCTGGGTTTTCAGGCTACTTAGCACTGTATAGCACTTAACAGGGACATCACTGGCTCCGGGTATATGGGGCCCCTGCCCCGAATCCCGGAGCCAGTGCCCCAGGTCCTGCAGGGCCCCACTTCTGCCAGTCTCCGGCTCGCAGCAGCGGTGGCCGCTCCCGTCCCTGTCCCATCGCCGGGGGTGTGGCCTGAGGGCAGAGGCAGGCCCTGGGTCAGTGCCCCAGGTCCTTCCCTGGGGCAGCGATGCTCCTGGCACTTAACACTTTCAAGCACAATCCCCCTTGCCTTAAGCTGCAGCTTGAGTGCACGTCTCTTCTGCAAATCAGGCCCCAGAGTATCACAATGGGTGACCACAAATTAGCGACCATTTGTGAAAAACAGGGTTTATGAAGTGCCCAGCATCACACAGGAACACTAAAGCAGAACCAGGGATGGAATCCAGCTCTCCAGGGCAGCATCCAGCTTCCTTAACCATGAGACCTTCCCTTCTCGTTCTGCAATGCTTTGCCTTATTCATTTCACACCTTTCAACTTCTACAATAAATGAGGCAAGGGTCTTAAGATTGCACCCTCTTTTACTACACAATCCTGACTCATCCACAGGACAGGTCCACCACTGAATAAGGCAACAATCCTGTGGAAAAAATAGTTGATTTTTATGATCACATACAACTATAATAATCTGTACAATGAAACTGAATTAAAGCTGCACAGGTAATTACAATTAATTTACGCTAAACCATCTGTTCTACCTTACATTTTGCTATGATGTCAGAGTACTTTTGTCAGACCTGAAGAAGGACTATGTGGCTCAAAAAAACAAACAAACAAAAAAAAAAAAACTATTCCCCTAACAGATGCAGTTATACTGACCTAACCTCAGCATAGATAGTGGTAAGTCTACAATTATTCTGGTGACAAAATCAATATTGCCTTTTGTGGAAGTTGATCAATACAGCAGTGGAAATCCCCTCTCATCACTGTAGTGAATGTCTACAATGAAGCACTTCAGCAGTGCAGCTGTAATGTTTTAACTGTAGAATACTATTGAGTAAATATTCTGCATTCCACTGCATTGAACTGATTTTTCACATTAGCTCATGTACTTATTTTAAAAAATGGCCACACAGATAGCTTTTTCTCTACTCTTTACCCCACATCCCCTTAACTGAACTTAGAGCATCAGGATGCAAGAATTATTGGGGGGGGGGGGGAATCACAAGTCGTATATCTTTAGAAAAAAAAACTATGGAAGTAGTGAAAGCTTCCCTAAACTATGTTACCACTTTACACCTGAACCCAAAAGGGAAAGGACAACTCAAATTGCCCAATCTATACCATCAATGACCTCTTCCCTGAGACTGCGAACAAGAGTCTCTAGTGCTGCCCCACACATTTAGGAGGCACTAAAGGTAACAACTGCTAAGCAACCTCATCATTCTTCTTCAAAACATTCCTCAATACCCTCCTTTGCTGGGACACCTACTAGAATCTTGCCAACAATTAGGCAGCTGGTGTGCACAGACCTGCCTATCATGCTGACCAATACTGTCTCATTGTTTCTTTCATCTGTTGTCTCATCTTACATTTAAATCGTAAGCTCTTTGGGCCAGGGATTGTTTTTGTCATCTGACGGCACAGTGCCAAACAGAAGAGAGTCCTGGTGGATGTCTAGGGCTCTTACATGCTACAGTAGTAAAAATAATTAAACAACTATGGCAGTGATTTTTTTGCAATATGTACACCTATTAGAACCTGAACATGTATCACAGACCCATTCAATATATCAAAGTTTAGGCTGAAGAGCCATCATATGGAAAATTTCAGCCACTGCAAGCGTGGGTCATGTTTGAATGGCTTGCTCTTTAGTCAGCTGGCAATTCTTTGATCAACACTTTTTAGTAAACTCCATTCACTAAAGAAAACACACACACACACACGTACGTTCTAGGCTAGTTTATGGAAAAAAGGGAAAATTGGGGCAGCACGCAGTGAAGGTGGTTTTTACTATCATCATGCTGGGCATTGTTGTACAATTCAGGAAGCATAGCATATATTATCAGATCTTTGGATTGAATATCAATGAATGCTGAAGGCAACCTGGGAACAGCTGCATGTTAACACAAGTGTTATCATGGAAATTAGCAACTCCAACCAGCCTCCTGCAATGAGAAGTTTAGGATGGGGGGAAACAGCAATTGAAGAAAAAGGAAAAGTCACTTAGTAAGGCATCCAGGAGGCTAACCAAGTAATGGTGGGTGCAGAAGGAAGCCAATTAGTTCTGTTGTAAGTAATCTAGTGGTGGCCAGTAACTAATTACAGAACTTGACACAGAGGATCATAGATTCACCAAAAACTCCACTAAAACAAGGAAAAATGCACTGCTAGATTTGTGACTCAAAATCTACTGATCGAGGGCATATGGAAGAAGGACCCTTCTGCAAGTAGTTGGTCACAAAGATTTTTCTGGCATATCTCAGCCCATATTATGTATTTCTGAAGAGGCCAAAATTGGCATTGGCATGCAAAATCATAGTGATGTGGTCTGCCTCTTGGAACATTTCAGTTTCAGAATCAAGCCAAGAATAGTTAGTACCAATTGGTGTGGTTTTTTTATGTCCAAAAACAGATCATCTTTCTCAGGCTAGCGCTACACTACAAGGTGGCACAATGGCATGCAGTATGGACACAGACAACAGAGATAGAAGGTATTTTACCATCTCTGTAGGAACTCCATCCATTCCTAGGTCAATGGAAGCATTCTTCTGTTGATCTACTTGCTTATACTCTGAGGGTTAGATATGGGTTTTTCACACCCCTGAGCATCATACCTTTGCCAACCTAAATTTTAAGTACAGACCTTGCCTTAGATTGCAATCCTTTATGTTTCAATTTTCAGGTTTTGGGTAAAAAGTTTGAGTATTTGCCTGGGAAACAGGATATTCATGAAGACATTACATGCCTGGCAATTCGAGATGACTGAGGTTTGACTCGTTTCTCCCTTCAAAGTAGGCTACCCGGTACCAAAATTCAGGCAATTTGCACATGGTTTAAGGTAGCGAGAAAAGTAAATCAATTTTTAATACTATCTGTGCTTAGTTAAATTGTTTCTATGCAAACTTCTCTTGGCACTACTATTCTTTTACAAACCTACAATCACTGCATGACTACAACTTTATCTATAGGGTATGACCACCCTATAAAAAAATGCAACTTTTAAACTTTTTAAAAATGCATCTTTGCTATTTGATTGAATTGTTTAACATGAGCTTCTTAACTACTACTTCACTCAAATAACAGGCAATACCCTTGGGATGAATGAATGGAAAAGCTATTGGTCAACCAACTTATCAAGAGCTCAAGGGCAAATTACTTTTCTGGTGCAGGCTCTCTCCTTTGGGTACAGGCTAGTGTAGTGAGCAGAGTGACTTGTGAGATTTTTAACATGAAACAAAACTTAAGGGAGAAAAGGTTTACCAGTTTTGACAATGGAAAAGCTTGATTTAAGAACTGTATTTTTAAAATCAATTGCCACAAAAATTATCAAGAAACTAGCTCCTAACAGAACAATCTGGGTTATAAGAATGCTTTTGCAATTAAACCTAAGTCAAATACTTTGGCTACTTACTGCCATTGTTTGCCTTGTTAATGTGACCAGAACAGTGACTAGTGATCCCACTGTAATGTTGTTGCTGTCTTCATCATCCAATACTAAGTTAAAAGAAAAGAGATATTTCTATTTAACTTGTGTTTGTTAAATCAAATTCATATTTATTTTTTCATTTATGTATTACTTCAGTGACCAATATAAGTGTGAGTGTAATCACATAAGTCTTTGATTTAGCTGGAATATTTAACTGAAAATAATCTAAAAATATTTGTAAGAATAAAGACTTTCACCTACATCTACAGTCTGTATAACTAGAATACATTAACACAATGAAGAGTGATAACTTCATAAAACCACATACAGTAAACATCAAGGCTGTGATTTTCTTTATACGAAAGTTAGGGTATTCAAAGTTATGGATGCTGTGGGAATCATAACTATGTCACATTGCATTATTACAGCATAAACTTTCATACTACAAAATACCACACAGGCAAGGAGACTAAGTTACAGTAGTTCTGGGACCCATAGTTATGATTTTTCTGACCTTTGTATGATTAATATATGAATTTCAAAGCTGCATTAAGAGTCAGGCACTACTTTGCAAAAAGAGGTAGAGAAAATAAAGGAATAGGACTGAATACTTTGATTATATTGATCAGAAGACATATAGTAGGGTCAGTGCACTCAACATTTCATATCTTAGAGTGCAGTAACGGTAAATGTTTACTTTACTGGATGAAAACCACTACATCAAATGCTTTTATTCTGGTATGTAAAATAAAAGCATTCCTCAAAAGAGTTTTTCCCACACATTCCACCATATACAAGTAGAAGTAGAACAGTCAATCTGGTAAGGAGGGGGAAAAAAAAAAAGAAAGTTAAACCCTCCTTGACACAATTTTATAAAAATGTGTATTTGTCAAATGCAAAGCAAGCACAGGAAAGCTTGCCAGAACCTGCAAGTGGGTACAAGTGTTGCAAGAGCTATCTGATAATTATGATCACAACCGAACACCAGTACTCTGTGCCTACTAAATACTGGTAAAGATAAAATACTGATTTTAAAGTGCACAGTATATTGTTTTTATTTATTTTCCATTTTTAAACCTAAGCTCACCAGACACATATGCCTCTTACAGAGAGCTCCATATTATGCCAAATCCAAAACTCAGCTAGCTGAACAAAAAATGTAAAAACAAATTTTGGAAGATCATGTTATGTAATTGCTAGTAAATATATGCACTATCAAATATCTCAGATTTTCACTACCATTAAGTCTCAACTCCCCTGAGAAGCTGATGAATGATCAATGCAGCTTCTACTGAAAGATAGGTTAGCAGCAACTGTTAAATAGCACAACAACTTCAGAGGACAACTGAAGGAGAGTAACATATCCAATTGAAATTGTAGTGAATTTTAATCAAGTATTACGTGGGCATACAAAACAGAATACACTCATAACATTAACACATCTTCCTCACATAAAAGGCCCTCGGGTCTTTAATGACCTGAAACTCCAATTTAATATCTCAGATGAAAAACTGATAGTCTGATATCTGGGTCAAGCACCAGCATAAAATCCTTGCCCTTTTTTTCATGTTATAAGGCAAAGGATGCAGAGTTTAAACAGGGTGCCATGTCAACCATTACTACACACTGCTCACACAATGCTAAAAATCAAACAATTGCAATACCACATCAGTTTCTCTACAGCGGTTCTCAGCCTGCACCCTACAGGCCACTTGTGGCCCAATCAACAGCCCAGGATCATACTGGTAGCATATATTGTGTGGATGTGGTCCACGTAACACAGAGCTGCATAGGTGATGCACAATGCTAAATAGGTTGAAAACCATCGTTCTACGGGAAAACGCTGATGGTCTGGAAATACGCATGATATTTGAATGTACTGGCCTTATTTCTCAAATTAAGAATCTTTAGTGTGAGAACCAGTCATTCAGGAAAGTCTGCCATTTTCCAGGTTACATAAACATCAGTTTATCACATTATTTAAGAGGCCTCACAAATTACCAACATCAGACCATCAAATTGTCAAGAGGGAGGACTTATACAACAATGAAATGACCTTCTACCTTACCCTGTGGTTTTATATCCATGGTGACATGTGGAAAACTACCTAATGCAGCCATAACTTCATCATACTTTTCATCTTCAAGGAAGTGCAGTAAATTACGGCGATCGGATCCTTTCAAACTCACCATGCCCCGGATACTTTTGATTTTGTACTTGGTTTAAAAAAAAGAAAAAAGAAAAATAGTACAAAAGAACATCACATAAAACTAAGCCCTAGCTAATATAACCACCTGTGTACCCCAGCAGTGCTGAAACATGTAAATTGTCTGATTCTCTCTCACTAAAAGTATTACAAAATCTTGAAATAGAACAGATATTTAATTTCTACTTTCACAACTGTTACATTTGCTTATACTGACTGCTCCACAATATTGATCTAAAATGTTGCTTCATCAAAAGTGGGTTCTGGAACTAGGTTTGATATTTCACCTCTACCCTCACAAAACCATTGTAGATTATACTTTATTGAAGGACGCAGCCTGAGCTTAGTAAAGTAACCAAATGTTCTGTTCAGTATGCCTACCCTTATCTCATACTTAACCATACCATAATCCTAATTCCTATTGTCTGTCTATGTGTCTAATAGTCACTCTTCTTATTTATGCAGTTTAAGGAACATACCACACTCCTAAACAAAAGCTTTTCATTCAGTGAACTGTCATTAAGTTTGCTTAATGATAGAGTCAAATTAAAAAGAGGCAATTGAAAGATAAAAATGACTGAGCATTATTTATAGCTTTGTACCTTTTTATTATTGAGAATTCGCCTAAGATTATCTCCTTCAATGTAAGGAAGCTGCATTAGTTCATACTTCTCCGCCTGAAGCCCTTGAACAGCCATCTGGGAAAGCTTCATACAGTTTTCCAAGGTTCCAAATGATGGAAGACGGAAATTCCTATCTTGGGGAGAATGAATTTTAGATTTTTTTTTTTTTTACATGTTTTTCCAGTATACTGTGGAAATATATAATACACTATATGTTAAATGAAAATATTTTGATCAGCCCAGCAACTTTAAAAATTCATAAGGAAATATGTACTTTACTGCATAAAGAAAATGTCAAATTCTAAAGCTTTTAAATAGTCACCTTTCAGCCTAGTATTGATGGTCATCTTGCTGTAGAAGTTATTAATGTAGTGATTTAGTGACTTAACTTTCTTCAGATTTTACCAAACTATTCAAAGGGCTGTGAGAGAGGATGTTTCCTTCCTAAACATCCAAGGTTGGTCAAGACATCAAGGAGAGAGGTGGGATGGCCTGCCTATTGATTATAATCAAACAGCATTATGATTTTTCCTAAAAGGATTAAGCACCATGATTACAAATTCCTGGGATAATTGCAACTAACTGATTTGATTTAGGAGATTTTTGCATAATGAGTCGAAAGAGGGCAGTATTTTAAAAATAATTAACCCACCACAGCACACACCCACCACACAGAATGAACCGTAATAAGGGCCCAAACATAGTGGAGTGGAGGTGCAAATGCTTTACCAGGTTTTTTAAAGCTCCACGTAAAAAAAAGAAAATGCTTACAATATTACAAATATCTATACAAGCCCTCTCTTGCAGACTATTTATAATCCTTGCATTTTGAGGAAAGGACAGAGCAATAACAATTGAAATTCCCAGAAGGGATCAGATAAGGAAAGGACGCATCTCAGGACCTTGGTTATCTTCCAGAAACCTGGAACTGTATTTAATGGCAATACCAAAATGCAACAGGAATATGGATTCATCGAGGCTTTAATTGATCACATAGGCTAAAAGGAAAAGGTTCTAAAACAGAAAAGGGGTAATTCAGTGTTTCAGGCTACACCTACACTTGGGGCTGGAGGTGTGATTCCCAATTGTCATAGACACACTCCAGTTAGCATACTAAAAACAGCAGTGTAACTGGGGTTGCAAGGGTGGTAGCTCAAGTACATTGCCCAAATGCAACCTGCCCGCATCCTGCTGGTATGCACTAAGTTCAGCTAGCACGTGACACTGGGTTACCATGTGCTAGTTCAATGAAAGCTAATGCAAATATGTCCACTCAAGCTGGGAATCATAATATGAGCTTCAAATGTGGACATACCCCCTAATATGCACATAGGGAAATAGAGGGTGTGTAACTCTTAAGAAAGACCTTTCTCATTGTGTACATAATAAATGAAAAATATCTAAACATACAGTAGTAATATTTTCCTGCAAGCAAAAGCAGCTCTTTAAAGGCTGATCCAATGAAGAGTGAAATTTACTAGATTAAATATAATACAGTAAGATTTCTTCCTTACCTTCACGGCTACGTGCCATTATTATTAACTGGCAGATTACATTAATCATTTCCTGAAGTAAAGCAGGACACTTTTTCAGGATAAACTGCTGATCTGCAAGATGGATGATTTGGGAAAACCCTATTAGATTATCTGCTTAATCATTATTTTCTTTAACTGTGCACACCATCTCTGTACACTCTTATTTATAAAATAACCAGTCACACACCCTGTTTCTTCTTCTCTCCACACTATTCTCACATACATTTTAAATTACTGAGTACAATATTGCCACATGCTATTCACCCCCAGCTTCCACTGCCTTCCAACAACCAGAAGTATTAAAGTAAGAAGTCTAATAAAAATTACACATTTCAATAAAAGTTGCACAGCATTAAGAGTGTTATTTTAAAAGACCTTTTTAAAATTTACTCTTAAAGATTACCTACTTAGGAAACAATAGGCTGATGCTCTTTTTGATTCTTTCAATGTCAAGGCCTGAAATCTTTTTAATCAAAAGTTTTTCTACAACAGAAATTATTGTCCAAGTTGGAAGACACTATGGAGAACAAGAAAAATTTCAACATCAGAAATATTATATATTATATATATATATATATATATATATATATATATATATATATATAATGTAGGCGACCCTCCAGTTGTTTCCTTACAGGTGGTGGGACTTCACATGAAGAAGACTGCAGTACCAACGTACTGAAGTTCATGTCATCTCTGGAAGCTTAAACAATTGCTGGTTTGCTGTGGTTTGGTTGCATACATATGGTTAAGCATTGCATGCTCTAGAAGCCTGAGTAAGAGACAGTTTGCACAGATGACCATGTTGCTGCTTTGCAAGCATCCACTTACAAAAATGTTGCTCATAAAAGTTAGTGGAACAGAGTAAAATCTAGCAAAGGGAGCTGTTATCTTCAGACCAAGAGAAACCTTTGCCAGATTACACTGAAGCTGGACACATTCGGAAATCCAATGTGAAATATAAAAGCTGTAACAGATTGCCCTTTAGTCCTGTCACCATAGGCTACACAAAATCTAGGGAATTTGAAGCTGCCTTTACACTGTGATAAAAAAATCTAGAGAACCAATTCTCAAATCCCAGCTTAGCTTATTCAGCCTCACACAGCTCAGGCTGTGGGGCTACACAATTGCAGTGTGAGTATTAAGGGTTGGACTAGAGCCTGGGCTCTAGAAATCCCATGAGGGAATGGCAGAGCCTAGGCTCCTGCCCAAACCCGACTGCCTACACTGCAATTTTATAGCCCTGCAACCTGAGCCCTGTGAGCCAGAATCAGTTGAATTGCGCCAGCCAGATATCTTTTACGAGTGTTGCAGACATGCCCTGAAAGACTGTGTAGTTCAAGCAAAAATGCCGATTTTTTTCTTCAGCTTTGGAAGAATGAGGCTTCAGAAAGATGAACAATCAGCTTGCAGAAGAACACAGAGACCACCTTAGGGGTAAGCTTATGATTGGCTAAGCAAAACACTGCCTCTGTGGAATACAGTAAAATGAGCATCAGCTACAAGTATCTGGATCTCCTTGGAAAAATAATTTCTACCAAAAATCCTTTACTTTCACTGCTGGCAGTAAAAGAGATGTTGTTCCCAAAGGTTCAAAGGGGAAACCCATCAAAATGAGACATTATCAAATTCAGACCCCATGAAGGTACTGATCAGACTCAGGATGCCACACAGGAATAAGTCTGTGACCTGTCTATGCCTAGGGTAGCCAACCTGAAAATGCCAAGTTCAGGGCTGGCTGAAAAACAGGAGAGCACATTCTCTCAAAATTGGTAGCTAACAATGAAGTTAGATGAATCAACATGTCATAAATAGTACTCCTGATCCCACACTGCCCACCAAGAAGCTAAAACAAGAAGTTGCACAGCCCCCTTTATTGCATTTCAGTCTTTAATTCCCATCCCATTCTGCACCTAGGTCCAGTATAGTAACAGTAATTTAAAATTCTATTACCTTTAAAAAAAAGGTTCTCCTGATCCCCCAAGGATCAGCCACATTAACAGCTCACATCTTTTTTTGTTTCTTTCCTTTTATAATGATCCTTTAGTTTTAGTTACTGAAGGGTTGGCTGATATTGTGGTGGTCTGGTTAAAAACCAGACCTGTATTGATCAGGTAAACAGTCAAAGCAACCAGATACATATAAATAACTTCAAAGTCTCTATTAAAAAAAAGAGATTCTTAACAGTATTGGAGTTTGCAGGCTTGTACAGCTCCTCTAGAAAACATCCAGTACCTGGATGGATGTCAGTCCATTGCTTCACAGCTTAACATGTTGTTAAATATTTGATTCAGAGATAGGAAGCAGGAATGAAGACAAAATGGAGATAGGGCAGCTGTAGCTGCCTTTTATGGTCCCTTTCATGTGACTTGTCCCAACACAGCCATATAGCACATATGGAAAAGCACTTTCAGGCCCCCTGACCACAGTCATGTCCCTCCTTGCCCTGATGGCTCACAGATGCAGCCCTGACTTCTGTCCTTGGGTTCGCTGTATAGGTCAGGGGTGTCCAACCTTTTTGGGTGAGGGGCCATATCGCAATTCTTTTCTCAGTTGGGGGGCCGGTGAGAAAGTTTTTGATAGACAATACACAGAAATCGATCTTATCAATAAAATTTAATAAAATAATTAGTGTGATATTTGGCATAGCTTTTGCTTGCTCTGTGTACAGAGGACAAGGGGGGCAGGGGTGCCTGTGTGAAGGGGCAAGGCAGAGCATGGGGAGCAAGGCAGGACAGGGGAGCATGCCAGAGGAGGGGTGGGAAAGAAGAGTGAGGTGGGGGGAGCAGAGAAGCTGGGTGGCAGAACTCAGCTACTTCCTGACAGAGATCCCACCATCTCTGCTCTCCTCACTCCCTGCCAAGCACTGCTCAGGGAAAGGAGAGCAATGCTGGGGAGAGGGAGAGGAGAACAGTTAGAGACAGACCAGAAACCTTGGCAGTTCTGCAGGGGTCACACGTTTTGGCATTGGGAATCTCTGTACCAAAAACACTGCTGGGTAGCAATCTGTACAGAAGAGGTTTTGCCACTAAGGTCAGGGGAAGGACAGGGGTCTGAAGTTATGCATATGGGTGGAGAGCAATGGGAGATATCTAGAGGACTTAGATCTCCTTTATGAGGCATCCTGAGGCCTCTGCAGATAAGTGCCATGCTGCATTTGGGTTTCAACTGCGTCCTCTGTCACTCAGGTGTAGACGCCCAGTGAATGAAGGGGGCCCCGAGAATCTTTTGAAGTGCACACTGTCATCATCAGTCATCAATCAGAAAGGGAAACAATTTAGCCCTTTCAAACAGTAGATCTTCTACTGTATACTTTAGTTCTTTCAGGATTTCAGAGGCCTGGAACTAAGACAGCCAATTAACTGAAAAATATATCCATTGAACCTGACATGGCATCTAACTGCTTGGAGGGGTGGGTGAGCAATGAGATGACCTTTGAGTACCATAGCCAAAAACTGATCCCTGTATTCCAGTTTGGCCACAAATTTTGAAAATGATACCCAGTAAAAATAAAAGCAAGGAGTAAAAAAAATTTATTGCATGTTATTCTTCACGTGCCACAGGACACCTTGCTTCTTTTGTTGGACTAGACTAACACAGCTGCCCCTTTGGAACTCGGTAAAGATAGGTATTTTTGGACAATGCCTGATAATCTGACACTTTCATTTGAAGGTTCATGATGGTGTAAGTCCAGTCTCTTTGAGAGCACCCCTAGAGTGAGACAGCCTCGAACACCCATTTGCCAGAGTGACCACTGGCTAATTTGGAACGTGGTGCACAAAGAAATATTCAAATTATTGCTGAGGAGACTTGGTATTATCTACTTGTTTGACAGTGGGTGAAACAGACAGTGGTGTTTTCCAAGGAGTCTTTGCAGGCTTCATCAATGGGAATGGCAAACCCTCCCGGAGCAGGAGATGTTCAGTAGTTTGCATGGATTGTCTTGCACAAGCTTTCCCTGCATCCCAGAGACATGGCCACTCTTTTAATGATGTCTTGAAAAACCTTACAGTGCTCAGGCAGTGGGGAAATGAATTCTGGGGCAATAGTTTCATCCAGGAATGAGGGAAGAAATATGAGGGGAAAAATCAAGAGGCTTCTTCCTAACCTTTTCTTCTGCAGGCTCCAAAAAACCCAGAAAGCTTGTGTACTTGGAGGAGGATCCTCTGACACTAAAGGTACAGGAGCAGGTTGCTTTCTCCAGAACTAACCGAACTAATGAGGGCCTAGATGCTCTTGAAGCAGATCTGGTGCAGCTGACAAAATGTCCCTGTCTTGAATGCACTGAGGGCACACACACATACAATGGAACATCTGTGCATGAAATCACCTAAAGGAGAACTGTTCATTTTCATTAAAAACATCTAATTCCGATGCTTCACACACACACTATTTTGACAGGATGCATTTGTTCAAGTTTAACACACCCATGGGACCTTTAAGTATGATCTTGCAGTAAACATCTGAAACCCCAAAGAAGTCCTCCACAGATCCTAGGGAAGATCACATTTATATTTCTGATATGTCTATACTTTAAAAAAAGCCAAGAAAATAATCATCTACAGAGTATACAGTGTATAATCGGGTATAAGCCAATCCAGGCACAAGCCAAACCCCCAATTCTGAGCCCAAAAAAGAAGCTAAAATTGGTGAACCAGGTATAAGCTGAGGTCCCCTTTTGGCCTTGGCCCCTAACCTTCCACCCACTGCTGCTGGCTTCCTCTGGAGTTTGACAGCTTCCCTACCCCAAAATCTCTGCTGCTGCTTTTCCCTTACCCACCCCCCCCTCCATTCCTCACTCCTGCCCTCCTGCTCTGCCCCTTCCTCACTTCCCTCACCCCTGCTCTGCCTTTTCCTCACTGCTACACCCCTGCTCACTTCTCAGTTTCCTGCTGCTGCCCCCTGCGCCACCCTTTCCTCACTGTTGCTCCCTGCTCCCACCTGCTCTGCCCTTTCCTCACTGCTGTCACCCCTGCTCACTTCTCATTTACCTCACTGTTGCCCCTTGCTGCGCCCTTTCCTCACTGTTGCCCCCTTGCTCCCACCTGCTCTGACCTTCCCTCACTGCTGCCCCCTGCTCTGCCCCTTTCTCACTGCTCCTCCTACTGCCCCCTCCCTCACTGCTGCCCCTCCTGCTGACCCCTGCTCTGCCCTTTCCCCACTGCTGCCCCCCTGCTCCTCTTGCTGCCCCATGGCTCTTCACTGCTGCCCCCCTACGCCCTTCTCAGTGCCCTGCTTTTGCTCTCCTGTTTCCCAACACCCTTTCCACCCCTTCCCCCTCATCCCCCCAACCCCTGCTAATGCTCTTCCCAGCCCGCCAGGCACCCGCCCCAATCCCCAGTCCCTGCTGCTGCTTCCCTGGGCTCCCCAAAAACCCTGGGTCCTCCTGCCGCCCCCTGGACTGCCCGACCCCCCCCCCCCAAATGCCTGAGCCCTGCTGCCCCTTCCCTGGCCTCCCTGAAACCCCCCCCCTCCCATCACTTCCCCCAACTCCCCAACCCCTGGTCCATGCCACCGCTTCCCTGGCCTCCCAGAATCCCCCCCTCAATGTCCAGGCCGACCCCCCCCAGACCCCCTTTTGTGGCCGCTCCAGATGCCGGGGTCCCCTCCTCACTCCAGCCCCAGCCCCAGTCAACTGCCCAAGATGGCTGCCCAGCAACACTGGGGCTCCTCCCTGCCACATGGTCGGGAAACTCCTGGGAGGAGCTGTCTACCATATTCTTGAGTATAAGCTGAGTGCCTATTTTCAAGCCAATTTTCAGGCACAAAATTTTTGGCGTATAGGCAATGATATACGGTACCTTATAAGGCCTTAAGAGACCATTTTGATAATTTATTCTGATCCCCCAAAATGCCTTTCAAGCTTCTTGCATATGACATAACACTAAAACAGCACACTTTAAAAAAATGACATATCAGGGTTGGTCAACTGTGGCTTGCGAGCTGCATGTAGTTCTTTTATAGTTAAAGCACAGCTCATAGGGCCCCTGTGGCAAGGTGGTGGGGCTGGAGGATTCTGCTCCAAAGGGAGGGACATTTCAGGGAGGTCAGTAAGTTTGGCCAACCCAACATATAATACCTTTTGAGAATCTCTCCCCACCACCCAAAGCCAAGGAAAGTTACAGTACTGGAAAGCAATTACACCACCATGCTGGTGTTATTACAATATGGTATAATTCTACCCCCAATTTATTTTGAAGAGTTTAAAATTGTATTCCTTTTCACAGGAATATTTTCAATTTTACTCAAAACAAATATCAAAAGCAACCAAAGTTTTAAACATGGGTATGAGAATTCAGTGCTTAGCTGATATTTAAAAAGAACTACAAATTCTCCTGATGAGTCAGTTTAAGTTAACTGTTTTGAAATAAAACATGTCTTATCACGCAGTATACGATTACTGTGTGTGACAGACACTGTACCCCATGCAACATTTTTTGGAAACCATACTGGATGAAGCTGATGCATCACTAAGAGTCGGGAATGGAATGAAACTCTGGAGTGGGAAGGCTCGCTACAGCTCCTCTATGAACTAAAAATAGTGGGTGAGTGACTAAGGTAAATCACTTAGATTGTAAATACTTCCAGTGATGTACCATCCTCTGGTGAAGCTTTTGCATATACTGGTTCAAACTGGGTTTTCCAGAGACCAAAAGACAAAGAAAAGGCTTTTTTGATACAGAATAGCTGATTTTAAACTAACTCATGACCTTCTTTCTGAGTCAGCAAATGGAAAGATTCTTCTGACCTTTGTAGAAGGGCTAGAAAGATTTTGGATTACAAAGCACCCTGATGCCTGGCTTCTAGTAAACTTTTAGCACTTATATAGGATTATTTTTTTTTTTTAGTACGTTTTCTCTGTAATACTTTTACCTTGAGGCAGGGCTTGACCCATGTTCCCTCTAAGCTGTGAGCGTGTGTGCGCACGCACAGGCTATGAAGCCCGTGCACACAACAAAATAAAGCACGCACAAAAAAATTCAACAGTGCTAATATTTTTGTGCTACTTTAAGAAGACAGTTTCAAATAGCATGTTTCAAATATGGTTTTGTAACTTATAAAATCATTTCCATCACCATATCAAAATAAAATTTAGATATTATTTGCATCATATGCTTCGTTGCGCTCAAGTTTGAACATACTCACTGGAGTGTGCACAAATTTGGATACTGGTTCTGAAAATTTGCACAGAAGAAATTTTTTGCACACATAGACTATGAAAAATTAGGGGGAATGTTGGGCTTGACAAAGCCCAGGTCCCAGGTCACCATAACAACCAGAATTTGTAGCCCAGTGCCTAGCTCTGCTGGGGAATGCAGCAGAGTAGCATCATATGGTGTCCAAAACCAAAATTGCAGGTGCCTTTACTAGGCAGTCTGTGGATTCGGCAGCCAGGGAAGGGGATAACTAGGTGCCTTCCTTTGAAGCTGGACTCCTAGCTGCCTGCTAGTTTTGTCAACCTCTGCCTTTCGATAAAAGGCTTTTACTTAGCAAACACTGTGTGCCATGCATAACTGCTAGCAATTCAACTACTCATAGCTCTCAAAGAGAAAGCAAAGCATGAGTAACCTAGTTTGCTGGCTTTACTGCCACACAACGCAGAGGGCTGTGTAGCCCATGGTCAGAAGGGAGAGTGATATAGATCTCCATCTGAAGAGAGGTGATGGGTGGTAAGCCTGAAACTGTATGTAGATGTCTCAAGGGAGACCAAACAGAGGGCAAAGATTGCAGGGGCTCAAAGGTGCACTTAAAATGAAACTGTGAAAAGCTGGAGCAGTTTTCTAATTGGAGTGAAACTAAATAAGTCCACAAACACTGGAACATGTGATGCGATGCCTCTATTCCCAGATGATCATCATAATTACCTTCTTCAAGTGCCTCTGGAATTTTCATCCTGGCAAGATGAGCCAGTATGAGAACTCTGGCCTTCAAGCTGTACGGGAAGGTAAGTGGCGGCTCATTCTTCTTTATATCAATGCTGCCAATTTCTCTGATCAGCTAAAGGAAATAAAATTACAAACACAATGGTTATTTTAGTGCCAAAATGATAAGCACAGTACAAGGAAAATAGCTTGTCTCAATATACCGACTTGATATAAAATTTAAAATTTTATAATTTAAAGTGGTTTCATCTTGATAAACTTTTAACTTTTTCTGTCTAGAGGACTGCAGAAGAGCAGCTGTTTGATTTATAGCCCTGCTTCAAAACAGAACTACACCTTAAATGCCCTGTTTCCAAGAATAAGAATATTAATTTTTAGAATAGCAAAGAAGAAACTGGGAAGATGACTTCCAAACCAGGGGCCATCTTAGGGATTCCAGGGCCCACGGCAAAACTCAAGAATTCTCCTCAGCCCCTTGGCATGCCACACAGGGGTCCTATCCTTGACTTTTTGCAGCTCCCCATGCTTCACCAGGTCCCCTGTCATCCAGGCTGGGGTCCCCATGGCCAGCCCCCCTGACACAGCCAGCCCCTACTCAGGGATCTGCCACTCCTGCCCTAGCTGGTGCAGCTGCTGGGTTATTTGAGGCAGAGGCAGCATGCCCCCCCCCCCCCCGGACCCTGGTCCACTGCCCACCTGCTAAGACCACCTATGCCAAAGGGGTAGCCTTGTTAGTCAAGTTCAGCAAAACAGACAAGGAGTCCTGTGGCACTTCTGAAGACTAACATTTATTTTTCTCGTGATCTTTTTATGCATGAAGTCCTGCTTCACAAGATGCCAGAGTAGAGAAAACTTACCTTTAAAAAGGCTTGCAATATGGGAGGGAAAGATAAATCCTGTGATTACATTTCACTGTATCAGATCTAATGACTTCAGCAAATCAGACAAGTTGTATAGATTCAGCCACAAGGTATTAAAGTGGTAAGGTTGAAAGAGGTGAGAATCACTGTTAGTGATGAAAAACAAAGGAGTCCTGTGGCCCATTTGAAGTTTAATGCTCATAGTGGGAGAGCCAGTTCATGCTTTCACTGAAATCCAAGCTGAAGGTATTTGCATATGAATTCTAACTCTGAAAAACAAACAATGAGCCTGGGAGCTCTAAAGTCTCTCTTTGAAGCTTTGATCTAGAGCAGGGGTCTCAAACTCAAATTGCCAAGAGGGACTCATGAGTACATTAGCCTGAGGGCTGCACTACTGAAACCTTTGCATACAACGATATTGCAAATATTGAAACGATAGTGCCACTGAAGGCCACAGGAAATAACTTTATGGGCTGCATGCAGCCCATGAGTTTGAGACCCCTGATCTACAATAAATGTGCCTGAGAATACATACAGAGAAGTCCATTACTGAACTGCCTGGGAGAGTAAAGTGACTTCCTACTGGTTTTGAATGTTCATTTCTGATGTCAGATTTGTCTCCATTTATTCTTTTGCAGAGACAGTTCACTTTGTCCAATGTATAAGGTGGAAGGGCATTGTTGGCACAAGATGGCATATATCCCTTTGGTGGATAAGCTGGTAAATGAGCTCCTGATGGAGTAGCTATTTTTTGTTAGGTCCTTTGATGGTGTCATTAGCGTTGGTGTGCAGCCAGAGCTGGCACCAGAGGTTCTCCTACTACAAATAAACTTTAAAATGGACCACAGAACTCCTCCTCTGTTTTTCATAACTAACAGTGATTCTCACCTCTCTCAACCTCACAACTTTCTGATATATTGTGTTTGAATCTAGACAACCTGTTTGATTTGCTGAAGTAATCAGACCTGAAACAGTGAAATGTAATCAGACGATTTCTCTCTCCTCCATACTGTATGTAAATTTTCTCCACGCTGGCATCTGACAAGTGGAACTTCACTCATGAAAGCTCACGCAAAAAATAAATGGTGCTCATCTTTAAAAGTGCCACAAGACTCCTTTCTTGTTTTGGAATGATGAAACTGAACATAAGCTTGAATTTATTCTTTTTTTTCCGATTGTTGAGTGATAAGGATTTTTTTTTCTTTTTATAAAATGGGGTTTATTCCAACTACCTACTTTTATAGGGTTTTTATAATAAACTTTGTTAACTTTTCCAAATTGACACAAGTTACAGATGACCAAATTTAAGCCTGACAGGAACAAGCAACACAGCTTCAAGATCATATCTTTTAGCTGCCCAGAGGGGAAAGAAGGTTTAGTTACCCCCACAACATTTGAAGTTTGACAAGGAAACTATATATTGGTTCTCAGATGGTGGTTCAGACATCAAACAGTAATTTGGCTTCAGCATAAAGCTACACAATCCCCCTGAAGATATAGAATTGACTGACAAAATTCTTTAGTTGGAATTTGTAACCAAATGGACAGTCAACATTTTAAAATTATTCCTTCACATTTATAAGCATTAATTATTTTTAGTATTTGATATAAAGAACTAGAAGATTTGCCTCCATTCCAATATTAACTAACTTGTTTGATTTTTGATCTTGATTTGTTGCAATGCTACCTTTTCAATTCAGTTAATATTTAAAGCACCTTAGCTTGGTGGTATTTCTTGATTTTATTTGTCTTCAAGTGTTACTGAAGTGTACTTTTCTTTCAATAAGCAATGTGGGTCTAGAACTACTGAGAACCAGGATGGACATTAGCCACTCACTCCAAAAGGCCTGATCAACTCCCCTTTTAAGTCTTTGCCACCAGTGAAGCATCTTTCACGAATTACTAACCTGAGGTATGTGAACATTATCTGTTGGTCTGCTTGTAGCCTCTTTATTAAACTGAGGGTCAAATTCAGCAGCTCCTGCTAAAACCATTATGAGTCCTGCAAAGATAATTGGGAGAAAATACGTCAAAGTAAATACAAATTCCTACAATCCCACTTCCTGTAATTATCAAGATCTCACCAGATGAATGACTTTTCTGGAACCAGAAAACCCCCAGCTGTTTCAACCCTCCACACCACTAGCAAGTTCCTATGCTCCATAATATATTCAGAAGACCAATTACTGCCTCCACTGTTACAGCTGCCTCTGGTGTAACCCCTGATTAAAAGTCAGTTAAAGCAGTTCAGGACCCCAATATGGGCTTTCCATAATACCACATTCAGCAGGATATGATGGTCTTAAAAGAAGATTTGTCACATGTTCACAGCCCTAACAGCAACAGAAGACACTGGTTCCATCTTCCTGACAGCAGCTAAAACTGCTGTGCAGGAAGTCTTCTGATGCAGTGGTTTTCAAACCAAGGATTGGGACCCAGTACTGGATCACAGACCCTCGGGTACTGGGTTGTGGTGCCCCCCTGCTGCTGCCACCACAAAAGACTGGAATGCATTGCTAAAAAGCATAATTGTTGGCTCACAGGCATGAATGATTTTTTTCAGCTGAGTTCTGGGAAAAAAAAGTTTGAAAACAATTGTTCTAATGTGCTTAAGCAAAATTCCCTTAACAGTAACTAAAGTGGCTGGGGCTGTCCTTCCTTACCCCACCCCCACAACATGGCAAAAAGGTGGGGCACAAAAAGGAGATATTGTTTTCATTTGAAATTTTCTGTTCAAGACAGAAGAGCAGTTAGCAAGGGCTTCCAGGTTCAGCTGCACCCACAGAAATCGCCCTAAACTGATGGTATGTGTCCTTTGGAGCTGGGACAGGCTCCTGATTTGGGGCACTGCAATGTGGCTCATGGGATCATGCAACCACTCAGCTTTGGACTGATCAAACCTAAACAGGTCTTTGACCTCACGCTCCTGGCTGCAATGCCAGGAGTGCGACCCAGGACTATTCATGCAAGATTCATATGAGACAAGCACCACTGCAGGGTGCAAATGGTGGGAGAGAAAGGATGCCTGCTCTCCAGCCCCCTTCCCCTTCTCCTCACTAGACTTGGTTTAGGGTTACAGTACCTGGCCAGTGGGTGCTGCTGCCAGTGGTCAGTGCCCCTCTTGGTAGTCTGGTATAGTGCGCCAATTAAATCAGGATGTTACATCTGTCTGATTCCAGAAATCTCTTTTTGAACAGTTACAGCACACAGGTGTGACTTCCCATAAAACTACATTGCCTATTCTTCAAATAGGGAATTAACTCTCTACTGAGAGGCATCTGTTTGAAAGCAGAATAAAGTGACTATTTTTTGGAGTCTCTGGAAGCCTTTGGTTCTAAAATAATATGTATGAGTTTTTCTTTTTAACTATTAAATAAGTTCAACCCTATGCATTAAAAAAATATGGTTTTACAAACTAATTCAACACACATGGAAAACAAAAGTTCCTTCAATAAGACTAGTAAAAATTAGCCATCTCTACCTGAAAATTTCCTTTCAAACTTAATTTCCCACACTAAAGAGGTATCTTTAATTTGGAAGAAAAAACAAGGATTTTTCCTGCTCGGGAGTGTAGTAAACTCCATCTACTGACCACACCTCAGTAAATTGGATGCCAGTTTCCAACTCTGTTCTGCATAATCCATTTGTCCCCAGGACAGGCCAAATTTGTGACCTTATTACTCAAAAAAGGAAAAATTTAAATGTAAACCAATACATTGCGTTAAGGTCCACAGAACTGTTACAATGAGATTTACACAGCCCTGTTCTACACGTATCGTCATTTTCAGCAGCAGTTGAAGGACCACACACCTTACTTAAAGTCAACAGTAGCTGGCCTCTCATTGACTCAGTACTACTCTTTTTCAGGTGGTAGGCTTACCCAGTTGACTTCCCGATGAATAGAGCAGGTCTCTACTAGCCCGCTCAAATCAACCTGGAAACATCAACTGCAAGAAGTGAATTTGTCACTTTAAGTCTAAACCTGCCCACAGTAGCTCCAGAAGCTCCAGAATGCACACAGCTGGATCAACCTTTAAATGTGGATTTCCAAAGTGAGATACTTATAAATTTTTTTTCCATACTTTAGTGCTCAGGGGAAGACACCTGTCAAATGAAAGGAAATGACTTTGGCTAAAGACTGGATGATCAATATGCAGAATCTGGTGATTTTATCTACTAATGGCCATTTAAACAAACAAGGAGTCTCATAGCTTTTGATCTCAACAGAGGAGACATGATTAATCTCCAAGACGAATGTCAGTTTTCCTAAGGACTGTGCTTTGATACTTAACCAAAGGAGAAATATTTCTTAAATTATATTCATGGAATGAATGGTATGACAGTTATGAGGACTACCAGTCTGAACTGAAAGTCCATAGGAGGTATCTTCCGACTTCAAATGGAAAAACACTTAGCTAAGTGAACAATGTAGCCATCAGAAGGCACACCCTGATGGATAGGAAGTACAAACAATACTTCCCTCAGGAGCTCAATCAGGGTATGGCTGCAGAAAGCAGGAGGTTCCAAGGTTTTCCTCTGATCTTGCAGAGTAAGACTGATGCCCTCAGGAAGCATCTAGTGTTAGGATTTGTACTAAGTTTCCTTTCTGTGCATGTGGTAACAACATTACACTACAGAGACTTCATCTTATTGCTTGAATACTGTTATATACAGACAATAAAGCCCTCTAGGAGGAACTCATGGTTTTATTTCTCTGCTTTATCATGGTAGTTAAAACTAAACCAGCTAGTGGATTTACGTTCTCCTTGCTGACCTCTCTTTTGAAGTCCAGGAGCGCAATAATCACATCATCCAAATATTCACTTAAAACCTATCTGACTCTTCTAAACAGTACAGACCTGTTCCAAGAAAGAAGTTCCCTGAGACCTCAGTAAATCAGTGTGTTCCAGCTCAAGGATATCATGCTTTCTTTCTGGCAACCATTTCCTGAACTGAACTAGAATGGTCCCTTTTGAAGTAAAAATCTGACTCCCTATACTCAAACAGTTCTGGGAACCAAGAATCAATTAGAGCTAGATCTCTGCCAACAGTTGAGATAGGTTAAGATACAGAGGACATGGTTAGATATCCTGCCTGAGATCTGACTTCTCAACAGACTTCAATAAGAATTGCATTTTTGTTACTGTGGAGTCACAGCATATCTATTTTCATCTTCTGTTAACATTCTTCTGGGATGAGATCTTGCACCCAAGATAGTATTCCTCAGCCCAGGCATACAACTGAGTTCTCTCATACACACACACAGACACTGTTCAGCTTTCAAAACACCTCATGAAATGTATTACTCCGTGCACTTGCTTCATCTCTCTCTGCACATACAGAACTCCAGTAAGAACAGCAATTCAGTGTTCCTAAACCGTATCTTCTCTAAAGCCAATGTTATTGCTACCAGAATTCTTCAGAGCTCACGTAAGATCAGTTGCTACCATCTGAAGTCGGGAAAAAGAAAAAAAGGCTATATCTATATGCAAAACAAAAGAATTGCCCTACAGCAATAAAATGGAAATGATGTAAAGACAATCTACCTTTAGGGATTATAGAAGCTTTAGACAGGGCTATACTTATGTCTGATTCTCTGAGGCTAAAAGCAGGTTGGGGAGCACTGGCTCCAATCAAGAATAGATGGATACTTCCATCATGATGTGACCTTTCTATGCGTTGCTGAAACAGGGAACAGAACAAACGCTCTCCCTACGTCTACACAGGTCCAGTGGATACTGTTCTGGACATTCAATGCTCCCTTCTTAGGGTGTGCAGGGAGGTACGTAGAGCTACAGCTATACATCTGGGTCCAGTGCAATTGCACACTTCCGTGGTTTAGTTTCATAATATCTAAAATACTCTTGCCTGAAAGAATCTTCCTCAATTCTTTGTTTTAAATGCATTTTAGTATTTGATCATCACAAATCTGGATTGCATACCTTTCTTCCCTAAGAAATAAGAATTAACTTTGTGGAGTGACAGTGAGAAGGAGAAACAGCTGATATTCATTAATTTATCTCCCCTCTGGAATTGGTTCCCATGGTACTACTAAAGAGAGGAGAGCAAACTGGGCTCAGAGATTGCTCTGGAAATATTTCAAGTGGTGAGCAATGTGGCTTCAAAAAGGCTAAGCTTGTGATGCCCCATTCCATCCCTGTCCCCATCCCACCCCTGGCCACAAGAGCCCTTTTGGGACTCCCAAAAATGCATTCACTCACTCTATTCCTCTTTACTACACATAGGTTTGGCAGAATTTGACTTTTCTCTAATTTCAATAATTAATATTAATTTTTAATTTTATTTTTCCCCACAATTTTCTTTATTTTTTGCCATGGGGATCTCTGTTCTGTGCCACAGCCTTCTCTACACCCTGAATCTACATGGATGAAATGTTACAGGCCTGCAGTAGTTCAAATATTCCTCTGCAGCTCCATTGTCACAATCCCACTCTCACATCTGAGCTGCTGGAAGGCCAATGACAGCCTCTCTCTACAGGCACAAGAGGAAGGAAAGGGCCTGCATTCACATCAACTGTTACCACTGGGGAGGGGTGTCAGCTGAAATCAATGTTTACCAACATACACCGATGCAAGTTGAATTTTGCCAAGTCAAATGACACAGGGCCCATGTGGAACAGATACATCTGTGCTTCCCCTAAAGATATCAACCTGTGATATGTTCCAGAGGGGTAACCGTGTTAGTCTGTATACAGCAAAAACAAAGAGTCTTGTGACACCTTAAAGACTAAGACACTTCTTTGGGCATAAGCTTTCTTGGCTGCAACCCACTTCACCAGACGCAGGAAGTGGAAACTACAGTTAGGAGGTACATATAAACTTGCAAGGGTGAGAAACATTACAATGGGGAAGGCAACTGCTAACAGTCAATTCATTTAGGGTAGATGAGGCCCATTCACAACAGCTGATTAGAAGATGACAATGTGAAAACAGAGAAAATTATTTTTTGTAATGAGATTGCCATCCCAAGTCTCTATTCGGACCCACTAAGTTGTGTCAAGTTTGGATTCACGCTGAAGTCTGGTTCTGAAGTTCTTGGTTGAAGTATGGCTACTTTCAAGTCTGCTACAGAGTGTCCAGGAGACTGAAGTGCTCTCCTACTGGTTTATGGATGTAAGCAGTTTTTAAGTCTGATTTGCATCCATTTACTCTTTTGCGTAGGGACAGTCCAGTCTGGCCAATGTACATGGCCAAAGGGCATTGCTGGAACATGACGGCATATCACATTAGTAGATGTGCAGGTGAATGAAGTCCTGATGGTACGGCTGATGCAGTTAGGACCTTAGATGGTGTCACTAAGGTTGATGTGCAGGCCGAACTGGCAATGGAGTTTGTTGGAGGAACAGACTCCTGGGTTCCAGTTTTGTTGTATAGCGTCCAGTTGCTGGTTAAGTATTTGCTTCAGGTTGGGGGGATGTCTGTAAGCAAGGACTGTTATGCCTCCCAAGGCATGAGACAATTTGGAATCATCTTCTAGGATAGGTTGTAGATCCTTGATGATGTGTTAGAGGGATTTTAGCTGTGGGCTGTACACAATGCCCAGTAGTGCTCTGTTTTCTTTGTTGGGTCTGTCCTGTATAGGTGCCTTCTGGGTAACTGCTTGGCTCTGTTAATCTGTTTTTTCACTTCCCCCGGTGAGAAGTGTGGTTTTAAGAATGTTTGATGAAAATCCTGTATGCATTTGTCTCTGTCAGAGGGACCAGAGCAGACGCAGTTGTAACTTAGGGCTTGGCTGTTGATGATGGATTGTTTTAATGTGTCATGGGTGGAAGCTGAAGCCATTAAAGTATGAGCTGCAGTCAGCTGGTTTTTGGTATAGGGTGGTGTTAATATGAGCATCTCTTATTTGCACTGTAGCATCCAGGAAGAGGATTTCTTGTGTGGAGTGGTCCAGGCTGAGGTTGATGGTGGGGTGGAAATTGTTGAAATCATGGTGGAATTCTTCAAGGGACTCTTTCCCGTGGGTCCAGATGATAATGTCATAAATGTGCCATAGGTAAAGGAGAGGTACTTGGGGACGAGATTTGAGGAAGCAATGTTTTAGGTCAGCCATAAAAATGTTGGCATACTGTGGGGCCATGAGGGTACCCACAGCTCTACCACTGACTTGAAGGTATATCATCTCCAAATCTGAAGCAGCTGTGGGTCAGGACAAAGTCAAAGTTAAGCTACCATGTATGCCGAGTAATCATCAAGGAAACTATCCCTGATGGCATAAGGGAAATCTTAATGTTGATAGAAAATGCATGTTATACTGGTATGTTTATATTTATGTGCTCCCCTTCCCAGAAGTGGGAACCTTTGTACTTGTTTGTTATATAAATGTTTAAGGTATTGCACAACAGCCATGATTGGCAGTAGGCTGCTGGCAGACTGCTTCAGTGAAGTCTGCCCGGAGACTGTGTGCTGGGTGCAGCAGTCCAGGGGCTGGGCGCAGCAACTTGCGTGCTATGTACAGTCTTCTAGAAAGTGCCATATGGACTCTAATGTACCTGAACTTCGACTGACAATTACTGGACTGTGTTTTGAAGAGGGAGATTCATGAGCACTGCTTGGTTGTTGTAGTTTAACAAAAAAAAGGAGGGTGCAGCCTTCCAGAACTGTCTTCAGTGGGTTGCCTCCAAGGAGTAGCCTTTGAGGGAGTTCTTTTGGAACACCCTGGAGATCAGGGAGCTAGGAGAGTGTAGGACAGGAGGCTATTGGACTGTGCCATCAAATCCAATAGTAGTTCGAGTCACACTCTGCCTGGGAGCTCCTGAAGAGAGATCATCAGCGTCGTGGAGCTTGGCATGACCTGGAGACAGGGCTACTGAGTCCTGGATTCCTCAGTAGTTGCCGACTCAGTCTTTCCCTGGGAGCTCTGAAGAGGACCATCATGGGATTTAGGTCCTCGGAAGAGCCTGAAGATACCACCTGGATTAGGACTTCAGAAGACCCCGAAGATCAGCAGTGGCCTCAGGATCTTAGAGCAAAGGGACTGTGTCTTAGTGCCCACTCAGATCCTTAGAAGGCCTGGACTCTGGGACTTTGCTTGCAGGGTGAAGGGACTGTACATTACAGGACTTGGTCACCAGCAACTCAGAAGCAGACAGTTCAAGGTGGGAGGACACCAGGCCCTGGATCCTGAAGAAGATGCAGACCTCGTCACTTGAGTCAAAAAGCCAACACCCCCTTGGGGCAAAGAAAAACTGTTAGACTTATCTGGGTGTCCTGGAGGGAGGGAGTGTGTCTTATGTTTGGTCCCTCTCATGTTTGCTGTGTTTGGATCAGTTATTGTTGAATAAAGTTGCTCTGTTACTCACCTTTATTGGTGTCTGAGCTGTGTTTCTTTACAAAAATATTTGGGCTGATAGATGCCTCAAGGGGGTCACGAACACTAACTGGGAAATAAGAATATTTTCCAGAACGATGGCTAAGAGTCCATCTTTGTGGTTCTACATTCATAGTGACTAAGATGCTGTTTTCTGAGATATCACCAATGAATTTGAGTTTTCTACAGTAATTAGTGGTATCATGCAAATACCTAGGAGAGCTGGTGGCATAGGGCCTGAGGACACTCCACATAGCCTGACAATCCTGCTATCAGAGTGCCAATGCCCAAAATGATGGAGCTTCCAGGATTCCTGGGAATCTGACAGAATACCCCTGGTTGGGGTTCTTGAGGTTTGTCCATATACATTTGTTCCTACACTTCTTCAGGAGTTTCTTAAGCAGATGCTGTAGTTTCTTTTGGTATTTCTCAGTGGGATCAGAGGGTAGTGGCTTGTAGAAGGTGGCGTTAAGAGTGTTGTTTGGCAGCCTCCCATTCGTAATCTGACCTATTCATGATGACTACAGCACCTCCTTTGCCTCTTTAATTACATCAGAGCTGTTTCTGAGGCTGCTGATAGTGTTGCGTTCTGCATAGGTTATGGTGCAAGTGATGCTGCTTGTCTATAATCTCAGTTTGTGCACATCAACTGAAACACTCTACGTAAAAGCCTAGACTGTTGTTTTGACCATCAAGAGGAGTCCATGAGACCTGGAAGCCTACTTTCACCACATCACTGAACACCACACTAAACTACAGATACCTTCCTACCAATGCTGCAAGAATTCTGCATGGATGTCTCCTGATGAAACAATTCTCGAAGACAGCTAGCTGCTTTCCCAGCTAGAGGCAGAACTCCCAACGCCCTCTTGAAATCATCCCATCAAAATGATGAGAATTTCTGCCTCAGTCTCTCCATTTGCCATTCTTAGTACATTCACAAGCCTTTACCAAAAATCTATGCATAATACATTTAACCACAAAGTTTACATGAATATCTCAATCACCACTGCATACTAATAACACCAGTAACAAACCCTCACCATAAACAGGAGCTTACAAGTATGTTCATTATACCATGACTTCTATCCTGGCAGTCCCAATTCAGGGTTGATTGATTTGGTCCTTTTTACGCCCCAACAGCCCACCAGGCCTTTGCATTTGATTAGTCCCAAGCTTTTCTTCCACCTGTGGCTCCCCCTATTTAGACCATTTGGCTTCTGGGGGTCTGGTGTGGCAAAGGCATGGGGAGGGGAAAATCCTGCATGTCCATTGGCCCCTTGCGGCTCTGGTCCCATCTCCAGGAGTTGGCTGCACAGCAGATTCCCATCCTTGGCATTATATTCCCTATCACCCCCTTCTAAGGTTCACCGTGTGTTCTCTCTGGGCCAAGACTGCTCACAGCTGAATATGCGGCAACTCAGGCACCCTCGTCATACCAGTGCCACCTAGCAGGGGAAGGCTCCCCCCGACAAGCCATCCACACTGTCCCCACCCAGTGCCTGGGACACAGGCTGCATGCCTGGGTACAGAGACCCTGGGTCAGCCCCCTCATCTTGGGTACCACTGCACAAGTGAACAGTGAGACAACATTCCTGTTCTCCCATGAATTCTTCCCTGGATTTCACTCTTGAGGTATGGTCTTCCCTGACTTGCTGAGCAAGTCCTGTTCAACCACAACTTGGTGGCAGTTTGCCTTAGGAACAGTTTCCCCAGCCATAGATGCCATGTCACTCTTCGCTAGCAGGCAGGAGCCAGCGTCTCCCTCACTCCCCTCTAGGAAAGGCAAAATCCTCCTCCACAGTAACCTCCAGGACTTCATCTATGCCCTCTGGGCTTTCTGCAGGGTGCACCAGGCTGTTGCAAGTCGCCACCATAACAGCAGTAGCTCTATCTGGAAAGTCATTTCTGATTAGCATCAGCTCAGGGATCTCGTTTTGTTCCCCTACTGTCATGTCTCCCTCTAAGGCTCCACACTGCATTTAGACTGTGACAAGAGACACACAGATCCTAACCTCCCCCCACAATTTGAATGTATGCTTCCAGGTGAGGTTATTGTCTCCCTCTGAGACCCAGTCTGGCCTAATTAATGACAGCTGTGTATAAGGTCTCTCTATTGGACAGCCTCAAAGCCACTTATCTTGATACCTCTTAGAAACACCTTATTCCTCCCACCCCACTTCAACACCCACAAAACTGGTCACAAAAATGGGGGAAAGGATCCTCTTGCACCTCAAGAGCTTCACATGTCGAGATCACTACGTCCACCTGGGCTGGGGAGGAAATCAACCCCTGCCAGCCTTGGGCACTGCTTTCTCAAATGCTCAGTGGAATTGCATTGGAAACACCTGTTCGGGCTCCCTTCCCTCTCAGGGGAACTGTCTGCCTCCCTGGCTCGCCTCCTAATGAAGCTCACAGCCCGCAGACTTTTAGGCCTGATCAAAGACATCCATTACTGCAACCATCTCGAGCAGAATTCACTTTATCGTCTCTTAGACCAGTTCTGACATTGTCTGTACACCCACTTAGGAACCACTCTTCTGCAATGAAATCAAAAGAGTTGCTTGTATGTGTTGACACCTTTACACATAACCCATTTGTTTAACAAGTCACACATTTCATTAAACACCACCCGAGTTTTATCCAACAATTTGGCCATGAACATGGGAACTTTTTGCTCTTCAGGGATCCTGTGTATTTCACAAAGTCTTTCAAAAGTGATGAAATATTCCTCAATGCAGTCTGTCTCTCGATATAGCAGACAGAGTTTATCAAAGCTGGGTGATTTAGACATGGGGGCTGCTGGAACTCATGGCATGTGGCCCCATATCTCCAATGCCATCAACTGATGTTTTCACATTCTCTCTCTCCTCTGCTTCTTGATGCTTTAGCTCCAAAATGTGTCATCAGGCAATTTCTCTGGCTTCATGGGCACATCAATAAGCATCTTCCTGCTCCTGGTGCTTCATTTCTGCTTGCCGTTCAGTAAATTAACATTGTCTTTTTCCTGGCATTCTTTGGCTTTTTCCTTGCCTTGTATACAGACAAGTTCCAATTTGCAGCATCTTCGCTGGCAGAAATCTTCAGATATGCCTGTGCCTATTTCCCTCTCGAAATAAACAAGCAGAAAACAAGAAACTGTGACCTTCTCCTGACTGTTCTCAGTCACTGCACCTAAAATGCACTTCAACTCATCAATCCAAGTATTTAAGTGTGAACACCAGTTAGAGCAATAAGCTGGGCATGTACCCTACTTTCACTAAGCCACTTTGACCTTCTCCTGCTCTCTGGTTTGGTTTGCCACTGTGTGTCTCCAATCGCCCACTCCTGGACCTCGACTTACCCTGCTTTGCTAGAGGACCACCCACTCCTGGGTCAGCCCATACCAGCCTCCTGCACGTAGATCAGTACTGGACAAGTGGGTGTGCGCTCTCCAGCTACTAAGAGGATGGCCCCCAACAAGCACCCTCAGATGCCACACCGGGAACTTCCATCTTGCTTGGGTCAGGGTCCTTCCAAGATCACTAAAAAACTCACATATACTGGGTCCCCCAGTTTTACAAAGAAACTGAAATGCCAATAACTTTTGCTCTTTCACACTTCTCTAAAATCTACACAACTCTAGATAAAACAAACAGTTTATTGATTAAAACAAGATTTTAAGTGAGCATATAGCAATTAATGAACAATCATTTACTAAAGCAGTCAGGAGTTAATTACTAAGCAAATGAAAATATAAGACACATAGTAACCTAAAGTTTATACTGTTCAACCTTACTTCACATAGCCTGGCTGATGATGATGATGGTCTTGCAACCAGTCTCTTCCTTTCTCTAGGCAGGGCACAGTCCTTGGTTATAGCTAGAGATGTTTTAAGATAGGCTTTTTGCCAGGAAAAATCTGTCTCATTTCAAAGTGTGACTATTTCTCCCAATCCCCTTTCCTCTTCCTCCTTGCTGCCAGGTTTCTCCTTTTGCTCAGAAAGGGCAGGAGACCTCTCCCTCTCCATCCCAGGTGCTACAGACATTTAGCTAGTCTTTTGTCCTTTCTGTTTTCTCTGGCTGTGTGTTTGCAACCCTAACTGATTACATACTGAGACAGCTCTGATTATATGCTTCCCCCCTGAGCCATGTGAAATACATGGGAACATGTTTCACATCTGTACACATACATGATACTGTAGGAAACCATAACAATAATACAGAACATGTTATCAGCATTCAAAAATGGAACCTTGCATGGAATATTTTGCAATAAGCCACACAATTATATGGGAAAAGTCAACAGGAAACTTACACAGCTTATACCCCACAAAAGGCAAATGCAGCCATAGTACATGGCTGGCCACTATGTATACATGTTATTGCACTGAACTATTAGCCTACAATTTTTGAAATGCCAAATTTTATTTTCTTCAGTAAAGCACTGCAGCAGGGAGGCTGGCCTGAGCCACTGGCCAGTGGAGAAGCAGAAAAATTGGAGGGATTTTCAGGAGATGAGGCATTCCCCTGCTACCAGGGGCTTTGAAGTCTCCTTCTGCCCTTACCCTTTCATCAGATTGAAGTACCTATTGTTAGAGATCTATAGACCTTAGCATGAAGAAAACCAGAACTGTTGATTTAAAAACACTCACACAAAGTATCCTCCTTGCCTAAAGTGATCATCAACTCATCTCCTACCTTAGCCCCTTAATCCTCATTAAACACGAGGGAAAAGGAATATTTTAATTACTAGAACTGCTCAGGCATCACAATAGGAGACATGCCCAAAGAGTGGGCTCAAGAATCCAGTTTAATAGTAACAAATATTTACTACTGCATTTCCTTCATAGATTTAAAAACACTTGCACCTTTTTCGTAGCAAGTGTCATATTCCCCATTACTGATGGGAGGGAGACCTCAGATGGAGACATGGCTACTCTGTCACCATACTGAGTTCAAATCGCTCGTCCTCAACTTCAAGACCAGACATGGCCAAACTGCGGCTCGCAAGCCACATGTGGCTCTTTAAAGAAAAACTGCAGCTCCAGGAAGAGCACAGGAGGGAAGGGTGGCATGGCAGGAGCCAGAGGCAAGAAATTTCAAGTGGTCAGGGACAGCAGAGAGCTGGCAGCGGAGAAGCAGCCTTGTGAGAGCTGCAGGAAAAAGCAGCATGTTCAGAGCCGGGGGAGGGGCAGCCCTGTGAGAGCCCACAGGGAAAAAGCAGCCTGGTCAGAGCTGGGAAGGCAAGGGAGGGGAGGGGCTGCACTGAGAGAGCCTGCAGGGAAAGGCAAGCACACAGAACAAGTAACTGCCTGATTCTACAGTTTATCCACACGATATTAATTTCTACCCTCCTTGTCTGTGTGCATAATGATACAGTCTTTAATTACATCAGTGCATGATTTTTTAAATACTTTTCTTTTTTGATATTGATTTCTGGGTAAATATTTTTAAAACTGGCAACATAAATTGATCAAGAACAAGTCTACAATGAACTACAGATAAGTGATGATAATTAGCAATTTAAACCTGAAAAGCAATTGCAAATTAATTTTCTTTTTTAAAAATCACCCGACATTTCCAGATATTGTAATATAATGCAAAATTATTTCTCTTGTATTTGTTTTGAGAATTAAATAAGAATCATCAGAAATGACTGAAAATTGACACAAATGTTACATAAAAAACCACTGGCTACTGTCAAAAGGTTATTTAAAAACGCTCTATTTAAAGAATGTTACAAGTACTTATTATGGATCATGGTTCATTTTCAGCATGCAAAATGATTTAGACTTAGGCTAGACCACCACTACAGAACACTGGCTTTAGAAAAAAAATTCTTTAAGTCCACTGAACAAGTGTGCCTGAGACATCAGTCTGTCATCTGTTTGCAGAAGGAACTGCTAGCACATTTATTTTATAAGAAATTAATTAATATAACTAAGTCAATTACCAAGATAATTTATATTACTGCGAAGTTCAATAGCAGCACTATAATTCTACTGATTAAATAGCATTCAACATGTATTAATTCTGTTTTGTTTTATACCAATAGTCAAAATCCATTTATATTTCAGTGCAGTCTTCATGAATGACTCTATGGGGATCTGAGCCCATTAGATGAGAGTAATTGTTGTGAAGGGCTGAGGACAGAAAATTGTGTTGTAAACTTTCTGAAAAAAAATCTCTCACCAATAAAGATTTTACTTTGCATTATAAAAACCAAATAATGATATTTAGAATTTCTATAGGGCCTGACCCCAAACTGAATAAACTTAATGGGATTTTTTCCCCGTAGTATCTTCTGTGCATGGACTCCAAAGCACTTACTGAAACAGGCTCTGATCTTGCACTTTATGTCTCCATAAATTCTCATTGATCTGTTGTGATTCTGAACAGCTGAAAAGGTGTCCCTGTGTGCATCTCTTCACAGGATTAAGATGAGAGCAGTGTTTTCCCTTACTATTACTCTCATTTTAAAATTAATTGTGTCTGAGTCCTCAGACCTTTTGTCTTCACTGTCCATGAGTATTTTAGTGAACAAGTTTCCTGGCAGAAATATTGGCAGGGAAGTGGCGGCGGCATGGTAGGTGCTGGAGGCAGAAGTGAGGCATGGTTAGGGAGAACAGAGAAGCAGCAGCGTGGTAAGAGACAGCAGGGAAGCAGCAACAAGGGGTGGGGGAGAGAAGCGTGACATGGTCAGAGAAGGCATACCATGTTTAGATTTTCTTGTAGGCCCTAATGCAGCTCACTCGTTGTTGAAATAAAATCATGTTTTACAAGTCCTAACCATGATGTGGAATACTAAGAAACAAAAATACAAAGGAGAAAAGTTTAAAACTGAAGGTAGATTACTTTCAATTTTTGGCACAACTTACTGCTGTGAAGCATCATATTCCACAATGAAATTCAAAACATTGTGCAATACTTAGACATCAGCATCTCAGAACTTTTACCTGCTGCATTGACAAGTTACTGCCCAGATTTAAAAACAAAACAAAACAAAACAAAAAAAAAACTTGCCACAAGCCTGTAGTGTTCTACATCTAGTAACAGCTAAATTTTTACTGTATAGGCCTAGTTTCATGGTAATCTTAAATAATTATTAGAATCTGACATTAGTGGATCAATATTTGCCCTATTTTTATGATAAAATTAAAGTGCGTAATGAATTTTAAGCTTAGTAATTTTGGAGTAGGTAAAAAAAATGTGGTTATATGTCTCAGTGCAGCTCTTGAAGATTTAATAATCAACTTGTGCAGCTCGAGTTCTGTAAGTTTGGCCACCCCTGTTCAAGACCCTTCACATCTGTGCCCTTCCTTCCTTAATCATGCATCTCCTTTGACCCACGTCCCATTTTGTCCACCTATGAGGCTGATTTTGTCTAATCCAGGATGTCCCTCTGGGTAGGGTGCTAACACTGGACTCAAGAAAATTAGATTCAATTCCCTGCTCTGCCAGACTAAGACAGACCTTTGGCACGTTGGTCTCTGTGCCTCAATTTCCCATCTATAAAATGGACATAGTCATTCCTCTCTTGCTTCACAAGGATATTAGTAAAGATAAATACATGTAGATTATGAGTCACCAAGATGTAATAATACACAATGAGATAACTTTTATAGAGTCTGTCGCACTGAGTTGGGTAGGAAACCTGCACTGGCCCCCTCTGCCTGCCAAAAATCAAGATGTTAAAAATAACTGTCCATAGCTTAGTGAGCCTAGAGGCTTAGCCCTCTCAAGAAAAGGTTTTCTACTGTATTTCCTCAGTTAACAGAGCAAGATTTTTCTCCTTTCTATTTTTGGCATATGTTGCAAGGTATATCTATTCCTTTAGCCTATTTTTTTGTGGTAAGAGTTAAGTAGGGAGAATTTTGTTTCCCTGCGCTGTCAGGAGGTCCGTCTTTTGACTTATCACAGAATACAGAAAAATAATAGAAACACAGAAAAAAATCTTATTTTACTCTAAAATTTCCTTTCCTCTAGATGGAAAGACTGCAGCTCTATTAAAATGGATCTTATTTCTGCTTGCTGTTTTTTAGAGACAGAACCTGACTGGGCAATCACATCCACAAACACCCCTAAAACATATCCAGCCTGAGATACTTTCAAAGCTGTTTGTAGACCTAATTTCTTGCACTACAGAAATAAGTGCAACTCTGGAAAGTTCACTCCTCAGATGATCTATAAAGTGCTAACTTCACGGCAAGTTAGCTCCTGTGAGCGCAACTACACTTCAAAATTATACTCAAGTTACACAGAATGATTTGACTGATACACAGAGATGATGATTAGATGATGAGTAGTTATAACTCAAGCTGTTACATGTCCACTATATTACTAGCTCAATATTAAAACATCGCTTAACTCAAGCAAGAGATGATTGTGAGCAGACAGGAGCCAAATTAGGAATTAGCTAACTGTGTGGTGGAAGACAAACCTTTAAAAGATTTCTTGAACTTTACATAGATTCCCTAAACCTCATCTCAGAGATGAAGCCCTTCCACAAGGCAGTTTTGTTGACTCACTGAATCTTAGAATGAGTAAGGCAACATTAAATACAGGCTGATTAACCCCTCGCTAAAGGGGACAGGGGAAATTGTTATAAAGAAATGGTGCCACGAGAAGCCCCTTACAGTCTGCTTGTTACTCTGTATCTGGGCTGCTCCTCTCTCATCCTTCCGCAGCTGGAGGAAAGTGAGAGAGCATGATGACATGGCCAACCCGTGGTATTAGCAGGATCCAGTTAAAAAAAAAAAAAAAAAAAAAAGACTTCTCTGCTCTTCCTTGACATCCTCTCAGTTTCTTTGGTTGCCTGTGATATCTGCCTAGCTTATGCTGCAGCCAGATGCAGAGCCGCAAAGACTAAACAGCCCAGTTAACAATCTAGGAAGTCAAATATTAAGAATAAAGATAGACCCATTTTAATTATTCTGTTGTCTTGTTGCTCTGAGTAGGTCTGATAAACCCTTCAGCTAATATAGGCAGAAAGAACTAACTAGCTCTTCAAAAGTGTATTAACTCCCACCTTACTTTCATCCACAAAGCCGATGCTGCTTCCAAAGAGTTGCTACGCAGAACTCACCCACTGTGACAGTTCTGCAGATTTTCCCTACACAAATGTTTTTAAAAACTACCATGAGTAGACAAAGAAAATTAGGCACACCACATACACTGACTGATCAGGTCATTTAGATCTGACTTTCCATGCTTTGGCACAGAGCAAGATTTTTATAGCTGAAGTCTTTCAGAGCATATATTCATCAAGACAAACTTTGGCTATAACATTATGACTGGTGCCTCCAATTCTACACTTAATTCCTTGATAATGTAAAATGTTTTAAAATACTCTATGTCCATGGAATTCTAGTATTTGCATTTTTCCCCCAAAACTAAGTTTACAAGGAACAGCATGTTTAGTGATTACAGCAGGAATAAAAGTGGGCTGGAGATATAGTTTATAATTCTGAAGGTCACATACTCAGCCAGTGTCAAAACCAGCTTCTATGCCTCTGTTTCACCAACTTTACAATGGGGTTATATTTAAACACCCCTGTGAAACAATGAGATACTCTAATGAAGAGCGCACTCCCCCACCCAGGAGTTTAGACTGAAACTCTATAACTTTAACCAACAAAGAGAAGTTTGAAGTAGAAGCAAGACTGACATCACTTCACCTTATTTTTTTTCAGATGCCTTTTTACTTACGTCTCAGATCCATTTTTTGTGTTTTATAAACAAAACTTGTATAGATATGAGTTGTGCGGATGAGAATCTGATCTCCACTGTAGCGTATTGATCGGTACCACCAAGAACCCTAAGACATTCAATAAGGATAAAATGTCAAGGATTAATCTTTTAATTACAACTACTGAATACTGTATTAAAATACAACTAAACTGCTTTTCATTTCAGGATTTATTCAGAATCAACTCCCAATATTCATCTCCAATACAAAAAAAAAATTAGATTTACCCTATAGAGTCTGAATTTGTCTTCCTAATGTAGTCCTGATGGAACAATGTTAATTCAAATTCAGTTTTATAAAAATCAGCTTTTACCAACTCTAATTTTAAAGGTCATTTTAATATTTTTGAATGTTACCAAAAATATCCCCTTGAAGTATTTATAAATCAAGGACTGCAAGATTATGTTAGCACATATCAACCAGAAGATAAAGCTGACTAGAAACAAACAATTTTCTATTCATTTCTCAAGGCTAGAGAAATCTATACCAACAGTAGTAATTATGAAAAATAAATTTTCAGATTTTAATCTACTATGTTTGCATCACAACTGGGCTTTGCAAGTCTAGGACATTTACAGCCACACCTCAATTTCTTAAAATTGAAGGGACTTCCAGATGCCAACAACTTCAGCTTTCGGGTTTCTAAATTTTTCAAGCTCTTTTTCTTGCAGAGACAACTTTGAGAACAAACCAATCCAAACCAGTTATCAGAACTGAAAGGTAGTCACCTATGTTTCTTAAAGATCACAGGTTACTCACAGTCCACTCACACATATTTAAAGCACGTTTTCTTAACTGTGCCCTTTACTTTGGCTTCTGCAGTAGTTTTTAAACAAGCCAGTCAAAAACTACTTAAGATTGTTAATGGGCCAAGACAGCTTTGCAGTAATATCAATAGAATAAATAGTCAAAAACCATAAAGCTCAACAGTCTGATGAATTTGTACACCAAGATTCATAAAGGGCCCACTGACCCGTTCAGCTGCAAATGTTTACAATACTTTGAAACTGCTTTCATGTTTACATATGAAACTTTGTTTATAGAGAGACCAGATTTTCAAAGGCAAATAAAACAGACTACTATTTCTTGCAGAGGAGTGCTTATATGATTGACAGATAAGAGAAAAACAGTGGTGCCCATTCATCCCTTTTATGCCTTCTGTGTTTTACCTTTTTTCCTTCCCTCTGCTTTCACTTATGCTCCTATCTCCAATCTCCCTACAATTTTTCACCCCTCCCTATATCACACCTCCCTAAAAATCAATATTTTCCCATTGTTTCCTTATACAGCTTCAGTTACCTCCTCTTGTTTTTTGTTTTATATTTAGTCTGTATGTTTGTACAGCACCCAGCACAATCAGGTGCTGTGAGGGCTAGATTAGCCACCTTGGGGGCCCTGGGCTGCCCCCCACCACCACCTGGGCCACACCATGGTGGTCAAGACTCTGCTTCCCTCCCCCCGCCCCCATCACTGGGAGTGAGGCACCAAGAGCAGAGGGTGCTCCTGTTCTGGTCCCACTGCAGCCAGTGTGTGTGGGTGGCTGGGGGGAGCTGTCACACATGCAGCCCCCCACAGTCATGGGCCCTGGAGAGTAGGCCAGGTGGAGCAAGCAGGAGCTGGCCTGACGCTGGGGGCAAACCAGCCAACCCAGGGGCAGGGTAGGAATGCAGAGCCTGACCTCTGTCTCCAGGGCCCCACTGCACCCCCTCCCCACAACTGGCAGCGCAGGAGCACTCTCATCCAGGTGCAAGGCACCAGATTACCCTAGAGGTTTTAGGGGCTAGAGCCTAAGGCCCCTCTTTTGTCCAAGGCCCAGCGCTTCAGCCCCTACGGCCCCTGTGATAATCCAACCCTGGGTGCTGGTTCTTGAATGGGGCTCCTAGGTACTCCAATTTATTCATTCCATCCCATACCTTCATTTTCATCTTTCCTACTTGCTCACTTCCCCCACCTTCTATACCCTGCCACAACACACTGCTGCCAGCAGCCTCCCGTGCTGGTGGGCCCCACCCATACTCACTGGGGCCGCAGCCCCCTTCCACTCTACAGCCCTGTCCCCTGCAGTAGGGCTGGCACTGGGGCCAGGCCAGTCCCAGCTGTGCTGTTTGGCCCCCCTGGAGCAGCCCGTGCAAACAGACTGGCTTCTGATGAGGCTGTGCTGTGCAGCCAGCCCCAGTCCCAGGGATAGACCAGCCAGCCCAGGAGCAGAGCAGAGCGTGGCCTCTGGGCTAGCCCTCCCCACCCCTGAGGGTGAACCAGCTGACCCAGGGGTGGGGTGGGAGAGGAACGCAGAAGCCAGCCTCTGGCCCATGGTAATTCCATTCCTTCCCAGCACCGCTCAGCAGCAGGCTGCCCACACTGCGTGGGCCCAAGCCTGGGCCCTGTAGGCCCATGAATTAATCTACCCATGAAGTGCTGCCCTTTTGGGCCGATGAAGCCAGCAGAGGCATGGTCTTCAGACTGAGTCAGTGGCCACCTACACCAGCAGTGGTGGTGTTGAGCTCCCTGTAATCTGGCCCTGTGTAGTAGTTCCCAGAATCTCAAAATTCCATAAGAAAAACTCTGTGCATAGGGAAAAGCTAGCACAAAGGGAGTTTTCATAGGGAGAATCCAAGGCAGAGGGACAGGAAAAAAGCTTTTGCACAAGGCTGAACAGTGAAAAAGCTACTACAGAAAAACAAACAAAAAAAAAATTATAAAACAGTTATCAAGAGAAACTGAACCACCATTCATCACCAGAGGAAGTATTTCCAGGGGCCTGCGTTCAAGGTTGGGGCTTAGTTCTAAGCCACCAGCAACAACCCTGAATTGGCTCAAAATGCCGTAGCTGAAAGATATTCTCCAATGGGAAAGAATGAAGAGAGAAGTTGTTCAGCAGAATCTACACACATTGTTGTAAACTTTCAAGATAGTCAACATATTTTTAAAGCCCCAGTCCTTAGAGTCCTGAGAGTTTCTACTTTCACTTTCAAAATTTTAAGCCCTCAGGGTTGCAGAGTAAAGCCTGACAAAATGAATCCTGAAAACTGAAATACCAAGAGGCAGATGAAAAAACACCAACAATTTTTGAACCTTTCATGTTTCATCTAATATTTTGGAGGCCTGTCTCAGGACTTTTGAATATCAGAAACTGGCAATACTATGTGTACATAAAAAAGTGTGGTAAATTCCAAACACAACTGATTGTGCTTTTCAACAGAATTAAACACCACAGCATAGCATCCTTTTTCATAAGAACTTTCCTGCAGGTGCACTTGAAATGCAAGACAAAGCACTCTTAGGAGTAAGACTTGAGCTCCTCAATTCCCTAGCTTCATAAAATAAAGATTTTGTCCTTTAGCTGATATACTACTTACCACAACAACTGGAAGAATAACCATAAATGCCAGCCCGTACACAAGCAAAACCTATAAAGAAAGATGTACACAGGTTTATTTCTACTTTCAGTTATTTATTATCAGCCATTACCAGCTGGCTGTAATTCAGTTAAGATTCAGAAGGTTACACACCTATGTATTAAATTGCTAAATTTATTGCCCTAAGAGCTAAACTTGAGACTTACGATTTTTGAAGGCTACAACAATTAAAATGATCAGAAGCCAGATCTCATTCAGAAATTTTTACCAATTAAATATTGTAAAAGTTTTTTTTTTTAATGAGTAATTTCTGTGAAATACCCATTTGTCATCTTGCATGGGTTGTTTTAATTACCCAGAAGTTGTCTGTTAAGCAATATTGTTAAGGAGAGGCAGCCAGCTGTTTTACTCTTGAGCAAGCAGGTAAGGATCAATACTAACATGTAGGAATGTAATCTAAAAGAAAGGATATTTAAACTCTGGGTGCACTGTTTCATAGAATACAGTAAGTTATATGGAAATCTAATGCTACATCTCTTTACAAAAAGATCAATAAGTTGAAGACTTTTATATTTGATTCTCTACTTGCATTTAAGCTATTCTAAGCAACACCAAATATACATTTAGAGCAGGTGTAATGACAAAGTTACCACATCAATATAACAATTAAGAAGTCCTGCAGCACTTAAAGACTAACAAATTTAAATTTAACTTTGTTAGTCTTTAAGTGCCACAGGACACCTTGCTTGTTTTGCTGAACTAGACTAACACAGCTACCCCTCTGGAACTTGGCAACGCATCAACATAATTTCTGCAATGAAATTGTTTAAGCATCCTAGTGCCTCCACTCCCAGAAAGAGTATATTTAAGTTATTTTATCACTTCTGATTTGGAAATTTGCTCCATGGAAAAAGGGAAGTCTAAATGATAGTCTGAGGGCTCATCTACACAGGGAGTGGAATTATAATTTGATTTGAGAGTACTGAATCACAGAAGACGAAAGAAAGTGATCACAGCCAATTGCTTGCTTGGAGTCTCACGTCCCCCAGGCCTGATCCCACCATAGAGGTCACCCAGCTGGTTACCTAGGGTGCCACCTTGCTACGCACAGGAACATAGCCCAGCACTCAGCAAGGCGAGAAGCTTTTTCAGGTAGCTGCACCCCCCACTGAAGAAAACCTAAGTGCTGCAGAGGCATGCTAGGTACAGGCTGGGGGGGGGGGGCTAGGAGAAGCAGGTGGGAGGGAGGGGACAGAAGCCCCTCTGCCAACCTGAGGCTCAGCCAGCTTGGGGCCAGCCCAGACCACTGCTCATCCAGGGCAGCCCATGGCCTACCAGCACACTATGTGTCACCACCCCCCACTCAGCCTGGAGCACAAACCAGCCTACCACCTGGTCTGCAGGCTGCCGCTCAGCTTGCTCCCCTTGGCTGGCCTGCACTTGACTTTCTCCCCCCCAGCAGTTTGCCTGGCCCTGGGCACCCCACTGTCCGTCCCTCCCCTCATGGCCCACCACTCGGCCTGTGCTCCTCAGCCAGGCCACTGCATGGCCAGGCTTGCGGGGGGGGGGGGGGGGGAAGAGGTCACCTATGATGCATGGGAGGAAGAGGCCACCACCGCACCCAGACCACCACAGGTGGGGGCAAAAAGTCACAGGAGCCTAGGGCATCCCCACTACGCACATTACTTCCTGAAATGCACTGCACTGCAGCTAGTAGGCTTCTTAAGAGAAACGGGCAGGAAAAGCTTTCCTTGACACCTCCCTGCCGCAAGCACAACAGAGAGGCACAGTGGTGCATATAGAGAGAGGAATTAATTGAAATCTTTCTGGGGCTGCAGGCAGGGGAGGAACTATGTTGCTATGGTGTGTAGCAGACTGGAAAAACAGGAAAATTAAAAATTATTGCTACTCTCTGGCTACACGGACCTGAATTCAAATGGTAGATTTCAACCTTAGTACTACACCATTCAGAGGGGTGGTGTTAGCAGTCTGAATTACAGCGCCATTTAAACTCAAACAATGATCGGACCGTGGAGACGCAGGTTGCAGAAGGTCGAGGTAAGCAGCATTATGTTGAACTCTCCATGTAGATCAGGGCTCAAAGGTAGAGCCATCTGTTAATTCAATATTCACTCACATGCATAAAGTTAAGTATTGACTTAATGTAATTACAAGATTAGTGCCCAAAGCTGTGTTATGGATTACATAGTTACATTAACTCACCAAAATAGAATTTTTCTGATCCACAATCCAAGCTGGCAATGCAATACCAAAGCTTGTAGCTGGAGAGATGGAGAGAAAACAAACCTGTTATAAAATGGCAAATGGGAGGGAAGGAGAGCGTGCAACCATGTCATTTTTTAGGAACAAAATTCTAGTACGTTCAACCAACTAAAGAGAGGTTTAGGAAATAGGTCTATTCAGGGATTCAGAGATCTGATAAGTGCAGTAATTCCCTTTCTGAAACTCTAAAAATTAAACCAAAACTATTTTGGTTCATCATCTATGTGCAAGATGTACAAATACACTGAAAGAGAAAAACAGGTGAATAGAAGTTGGTCAGGTTCACAATGCTCGGGGTAATACAAACAAATATTGTACAATAAATACCTTGATGGGAAAAAAAATCCTCAGCAGTACTCATTGAGCCCATTTGAACACCCTCTGCCATCATGCATCATGGTGTATGAGGAGAAGAGTGCAGTTTTTTCCCTGCCCCCTCTTCTCCTTTCTTACTGGATGGATTCCAATAGGGGAGGAAGATCATGGAATGGACATGTGCAACACATTTTGAGAAACAGTTATGGAATGTTAGGCACTCGTTTCTTTTTCAAGTGATTATCCATCTATTCCACAGCAGACAATTCACAAGAACAATCTGGAGATGGAGCTGGGATCTGCTTCAGCAGAGACTGGAGAACAACATGTTCAAAAGTGGCATCCCTCCATAGCTGATCGCTTACAGCATAAGCAGCAAGCTTGTGCACTATTAACCAAGTAACCACCTTGCAATACCCAGAACAAGTCCTTAAGCCAGAAAAGCTGCTAACGCTGCACGCACACTAGTTGAACAACACAACATCCAGCGAGTAGAGTCATATTAACCAACTGGTAGCACAAACAAATGCACAGAGAAATCCAGGATGAAACCCCCAAACTGGAAAACACCTGGCCCTTTAAGATCATCGTCATGGATTAAGAGAAGACCTAAAGAACAGTAAAGTCCAAATAGAAAGTAAAGCTTCTCTCACATCTAACAAATGAAGTTTCTCCTCATCTCCATCAGAGTGAGGCTTTGGAAAAGTTGTTCATAAATAAACTGACTAGTGAATGTGAACTTTAGAGCAACAGTGGAGGTAAATTTTATCCTTATGATAACCTTTATGGGGCGGCACTATCACCCACACTCCTCAAGGAGGTAATCACAATTAAAAAATACCACCTCCCTTAGAAAGGGACCAGAAAGCAAGTTAAAAGAGGTGCAAAATGTGGTTCCCATTAGTTTTGCCAACAGTACACTCAGATCCCATGAAGGAAAAGGATCACATACTGTGGGTATAATCTTTCCAGGTTCTTTCAAAACCTAATGGTGATGGGGATGAGAAAAAGGGATCTATTTTCTACTAATGGGTGTAAAAGATAATCCATTACAAGCCTGATGTTGCTGTGGAACAAGCTCCCACCCTTCTGCTGGGACCAGATGAGAAAATGCTTCCACTTGGCCTGTTAAGTACTTCAAGCTGAAGGCTTTCTATTACTAAGTTCTCCTGAACATCCTTAGAACAAACACTTGTCAACAGTGTTAACAAAGAAGGATTCACACGGTTAAGGGGAAGGCTTGCAAGTTGAAGGTCAAATAGCTGCATATAGCCTTAGAAATCATGCCTGAATCCAACATGAAAGACAGCGGAGATCTGATTGACAAGTACTGGTGTTTGAGCCCACATTCTGCTATGAGGTGAGCATGATCTTGCCTGATTTTGACCAAAACTCTGGGTAGTAATGGAGATGGAAGACATAAAGGAGGGTGTTTTTCTAAACTAGCAGGAATGCATCCACTGATGAACCTGGCCTGAGACCTCCCCAGTTTTTTGCTAAAAAGTTCAACTTGAAGAGTCTCCCATAGCTGGCAGATGGATCAGGCAATGTCTGGACTCAGCAATCATAGAATCACAGGGGTGGAAGGGACCTCATGAGGCCCTCTAGTCCAAACCCCTGTGAAAAAGCAGGACCACTCTCACTAAATCACCCCAGCCAGGATTTAGTCTAACCAGGCCTTAAAAGTTTCCAGAGATGGAGATTCCATCACCTCCCTAGGTAACCCATTCTAATGCTCCACCACCTTCCTAGTGAGAAAGTTTTTCCTAATATCCAACTTTGACCACCCCAGCTGCAACCTGAAACCACTGCTCCTTGTTTTGTCCTCTGTTACTACTAGGAACAGCCTAGCTCCCTCCTCGCTGAAGCACCCCTTCAAGTGGTTAAAGGTTGCTGTCAAAACCCCCCTCAGTCTTCTCTTCTGCAAATAAAATGAGCCTAGTTCCTTCAGTCTCTCCTCAGGTCATGTGTCCCAGCCCTCTTATCATAATCGCTGCCCTCTGCTGGACTCTAATTTGTCAACATCCTTTCTGTAGGGTGGAGCCCAAAACTGGACACAGTATTCCAGATGTGGCCATACCAGTGCTGAATAGAGGGGAATAATCACATCCTTTGATCCACTGGCAACACTCTTATGATGCAGCCCAATAAACCATTGGCCTTTTGGGCAAAAAGGAGCACATTATTAACTCTTATCCAGCTTCCCATCCACTATGACACCCAGGTTCCTTTCTACAATGCTGCTACTTAGCCAACTGGTCGCCAGCCTGTAGCAGTACATGGGATTTTTCTGTCCTAAGTGCAGGACTTCACACTTGTCCTTGTTGAATCTCATGAGATTTCGTTTGGCCCAATGCTCCAATTTATCTAGGTCTCCTCAAATCCTCTCTATGCCTTCCAGTGTATTTACCATTCCTCCCAGTTTGGTGTCATCTACAAAATTTACCGACAGTGCAATCTACCCCACCATCCAGATCATTAATGAAGACGTTGAACGGAACCAGGCCAATGACACTCCACTAGTTCCCGGTTGCTAACTAGACACTGAGCCACTGATCCCTACTTGCTGAGCCCAACCATCTAGCCAACTTTCTATCTACCTTACAGTCCATTCATCCGAACCATACTTCTTTAACTTGCTGACAAGAATGCTGTGGGAAACAACATGAAAAGCTTTCCTAAAGTCAAAGTATATCACATGGACAGCTATTCCCACATCCACATATCCAGTCATCTCATCATAGAAGGCAATCAGGTTGGTGAATCCTCAGTGAATCCACGCTAACTGTTCCTGATCATTCTATTTTCCTCACACAATCATAGAAGGACCTGCTCATCTGAGCCAACAATGTATTCTGCACTCCTAGAAGCCAAGCAGCTATGAGGTTAAAATGAACTGGCTATGCAAAAAGTCCCACATACAAATTGCTTCTTGGCACAGCTGAGTCAAATCCACTCCTCCATGCTTCTTTACCAAAAAACAATTGCTGTGCTGTCATAAGACTAGCATATTTTTTTCCCTTGATATGTGACAGCAAGCTGAACAGGTTGGACAAACAGCTTGCAACTCCTTGACATTTATACGAGTTTTTAGATCTTTGAAGACCTACAGATCTCTATGTACCCCAGTCCAAGGATGAGGCACTGTGACTACAGTAAGCACTGGCTCTGCGGAATGACGGGGACTTCATACAAACTATCTGAGAGTCCTCTACCAGTCCAGAGACAAAACTAACATTGGTAATTAAACCACTGTCTAAATGACGACAAATTGGGGCATATACTGAAGCAAGACATCCTTGCAGCTCTCTTAGGAGCCATTTAATCTGCCGTAATGCAGAGGTACATGCTGCCATGGGTCTCAGGAATCCGAGGCACATGTGCTCTGAGTAAGAGGATGCGTCCTCAGTTCCAGAACTAAGCCCCATAGTGTTTTGAACCCTAAATAAAGTTAAGTCTTGACCTTTACGGAATCTAAGACCACCTCAGTACAGTCTATTCTCTATACTGGCCTCAGGATTAAATTTCTCCCAGTTACAAGAAGCCCCAAATATGCACAGGATGATGGGTATACTGGACAGCATGTGAATCTGAAACCAGTTGCTGGCCAGCCAATCATGCAGGTAAAGAAACATGTGGCTCTCTGATTTCTGATGGTGAGTCACTGCCTTTACATGTTCATTGGGCTATACGGAAGCTGATACCACAGCAGTGCCTGCTCTTTGTCTTGGAGTGGGGGAACTGACCAAGCAATTCTTAGTTACTCAGCACAGATTCTGACAGAGAACTAACAATGCCACTGGCAGTGCTGATCCTTTCAGTGTGCATTGAAGAAAAACTGAGGTGGATGAAGAGAAGTCCTAGCAAGTGGACTGACATCCCACAGTGTCCAGAAAGGCCACTGATATAGATCTGGGATCCATCTTTGTTCAAGCCATTGTCCCTCAAGAGGTGGCCACTACTGGGATTGCTACAACATCTGATACTCCCAAGTCCTTGACAGAAGCTATGCATCCCCCAAAACTGGGACACAGAAGACCACTATTCAGTATGAGGAATAAACAAGGAGTCCTATGGCACTTAAAATTGTCAAAGCATCTGACAAAGTGTGATTTGCTCCAATGAAAGCTTGTGCAATAAATAAATTTGTTAGTCTTTAAGTGCCATGGGACTCCCTGTTTGTTTTCCTGAACTAGAACTAGACTAACAATGATGCCTTTTTGCAGTTTGAGGAAGATGACAGAGTCCACTGATGACAGGGGAGCTGAGTCTGTTGGAACTGAAGATAGGTAGCCAGCTCCCACAAACAGCAGTTCCATGCATACATCATTGCCAGCAGTTAATTATACCACATACTGCTGACATAAAGTAGGAACTACAGGCTTCAGTACAGACTGACTATCTTCCCACACTGCCAGGGGCATACATACCAACAGTCTAAGCAATTATATCATGGCTATATTATGCCTCTGTCATCAATACCACTATTGATTCATGAACACAGTGAGTTTGTAATGATATTCCAGTGGCGGGCCTCAACAGACTTGACACAGGCTCCAGACAAAAAGCTGATTATCCCCCAATCCTGTGTGCACCAGCTCTTCATTTTGAATAGCATCACAGAGCAAAGTAATGAATGGCAGCTGGATATAGCTGTGAATTTCCAAATGGCATTTGACAGACTGTAGAATCAGTTAAAAAAAACCCTAAATTCTTTTCTAGCATTAATCCACATGAGCAATGTTACAGCTGCCCAAGGAAGTTACATGAATTGGGAGATGGTCCATACAACCACAAATGTGGAGAGAGATAATCCACTGCTCTCTCTATTAAATTGCGGTTCCTATTGTAAAACAGAATGAGAAATGTTGCACTAAAAGTACTTTGTTCTATGATCATTAGGGCACCCTGTAGCTACTTTGATGAGATGGTTTCAGTCTTTGATAGAAATGTCCTGTGATCTACTACAGTCATTTGGAGAAAGCTTGATGCCTTCTCTTAAGCAAGAGGAGTATTTAAGATCTGCTGCAGCCATCCATCCAGGTATCAGCAGTGTGCCAATGTTAAACAAGACCTGGTGGTCTGGGCTTCCCCAGCAGTCACACTCCAGACTACACAAAGTACCTGGAAATGCGGAAAGTGTGGTGTTTTAAGTTTTGGAAGCATACTGCATAAATATATGATGGAATGTCCTTATTGTTGGAGACTGGTGTAATGGGATATACAAACCCCACAGTGGACCTGAAGGGGCTAAAAAGGCAATGCCGGGCCCAGGTAGCCCCAACCCTCCAGATCTGCCTAGCATGCTGCAGACTGATTGATTTAGGACCACAAGGGCTACACCCCAAACTGAAAGGACCTGTAAGCAGGGAAGCAATTTAGACTCACTGCAGCAAAGACCCTACTAATGCTGCTTCCCACAGGGCCCTGGGCTAGGATCTCATGGAGATGGAAGGCCTGGGTCCTCTTACTATGCTCCCTCAAGAGCTCAGACACAGATGCTGCTGATTATTTTTTTGCTTGCACCTGAACCCCTCTAGTCTTAATTACTGATAATTATCTCTGGACACTTACTGAAGTTGACTGGCAGTCAGTCTCACCTCTTGCAGTTGTCTCTAAAACCAAGTACTAATAACAATTTTAAATTAACAAAGCCTCCCTTGGTTACTCATCTTAAAACCTTTAATTCTAAAACATTACATCCTGAGAACTGACACGTTCTTTCAGTCAAAATGGAATATTTATTTTACATCCACTGAGAAATAAGTCTGACAGACAAACAGAAGTACTACACAAGTTTTGGCACAGTGGCTCCCGTAAAAGTTATATTACTTATAACTGTTACCTTGTGGCCCATCTGGGTTGCCAAATTCTTCCCAATTTTTTCGAGATTCTTCATCAGTCAAGCTAATTTTAAAGGAAAGTTGGCAAGTTAGAAAAAATTACTGCACTTTTACTACATCACAAATACAGTTTTGTTTTGTTTTTTAAAGTGATATCAAGCCCCATTAAATATATTTTGGAAGTGGTTCGGTTTGATGACCTAAAAAGTAGAATGCATGACAAAGGAGGAGACAGGAATCTGAAGTGTATGTTTAATCTTCAGCTCTTGATACCTCGGAAAGGTAGAGTATTCTCCAGCAGTGTCTTCAATGATTTAGGAGAGAAAGGGGAAGTGTAAGCTTTTTATAGCCATATAACAATATATGCTGGCCAAAATAAAGGTAGGTTTAACATGCTAAGTCAGAGGAGATGCATAACAATACAAAGGCGGCTTGACGATATTACATGCAAGTTAAAACAAAAAGTCTTTGAAAAAACATTAGCTCAGATAAATAAAAGCAGATTGTAATCATACTTTATATCCAGAGTGCATAGTCTTCATTTGCTACCTGTGAATTCCAGTCAGAGTTTAAGTGTTAGTTTGACCTAAGAAATTCGATGATGGATCTGGCTATCCAAGATACTACCTCAATTGTGAACAAAGGCACTCAAACCACAACTTTGGCAGGAAAAATTTTAAGTGTCAAGATATCGGAGGCTCTCTGATGGTGGGGTAAAACACATTCATTCTACCTTTAAGGAACCTTAAGGCTGTGGGTTGAAAAAAAGTTTGTTCTTGGTAAGCAGGTATCATTGCCAAATGCACCTCAGAAGAGGCAAAGGCTGAACCCTGAGACAAAAAGGGTAACATACTTTAGACCAGTGATACTTGGACTCCGGTCTGCAAGCCACGAATGACCCTTTAATGCATCTCCTGAAGCTCTTTGCATCACACAATATTAAAACAGTGATTCAATGATTAACCATTCTAAGTTACTAACCAGTCAGGATGCTTTTACTATGCTATTAACCAATTAAGTTACCAACTTTCACTAAGTTTTTAATTTAATTTATCTGCTGTGAGACTGTGTACACACCCACAAAATATTTCTCATTTCATTGTTTAAATACAAATAATATTATAGTAAATGAAACAATGAATTCACTATCATGGCTCTTTTGCGTAATGCTGATCACCAATTTGGCTCCTAAATCACTTAGATCTGAGTATCACTGCTCTAGACACTACAGTTCCAAAGGGGCACCTGTGTTAGTCTAGTTCAGCAAAACAAGCAAGGAGTCCTGGGGTACTTAAAGATTAACAAATTTATTTATTGCATGAGCTTTTGTGGGAGAAAATCCCTCTTCATCAAATGCTTTGAAGATGGGGAAAACTTACAGAATGGGAAAAAAATAAATGCCATTTATTTTCCTCCCATTCTGTAAATTCTCCCACCTTCAAAACATCTGATGAAATGGGATTTTCTCCCACAAAAGCTCATGTGATAAATAAATTTGTTAATCTTTAAGTACCCCAGGACTCCTTGCTTGTTTTGCTAGAAACTACAGAACTTCCTCTTGAGATGGTTAGTCTTTACCATTGATCTGAATTGCAAATCACTTCCATTTACAAACAGAACTAATCCAGATAAGGGCTCTTTCCTGTAACAAAAATTGGATTTAAAAGTTTCTTTTCATCAGTTTTGCACATAGACCTCCAATTTTTTACAAAATACCTCAGCTGAAATTGTGAGTTGCAGTGTGGTCCTCATGTCCCCCATCTTTTTCCATTGGTTCATACCCTACCTAGACCACAGTGCACCAGAGTCAGGCTCCTTGGTGCATAGCTTCCTCACACTAAAAGGGAAGATTGTGATGTACTATGGGAGATGTAGTCCAGTTACAGATCCCAGTCCCTAGAGGAGAACGGAGATGTGAGCAGCAAACTACAACTCCCAGTTATGTCTGAAATGCATTTTCAACTGAAAAATTTTTGACAAAACATCAAAATTTTCAACTGAAAAGCACTTCAGGAAATAATTTGTTCAGTCAGAAACAGTTTGGCCATTTTTACCATCTCTATGCATGGCACTTGAATATACAGCTCTTTCTAAAGTGTAAAAGAATGGCGTGAATCCTCTATGAATAGAAGCACTTCATGCTAATTAGTGAACTGTTTTCCTCTTTGCTGCTAGAGGAGTCCAAGTTTGGATATAGGCTCTTCTTTTTCTGCTGAGATAAGTAGTGATTTAAAGACAAAGGTAGCAGTAACAACCGTTCCCTGGCCATCTGCAGAAGATGTACCAATGCTGGCAAGGCCACATTTGTGTTAAGTTGTTGGCAATGTCTAACTTCACCTTCCTTAGGACCATGGGTATCAAGGTGATGGGAGAGAGGGCATGAGGGATTTGCTCCAGTCCAGCAGAAATTTAAACACAGATATCACTGGTACATGCACCTTTATGGATGACGCTGCCAGACCTAACTGTTTCAAGGGCAGACGACAGACCAAAATGAAAGGCAATGCAGCTTGTGTCAGAAGGGTGCTCTTCTGTGTTGTCCCAGCAGAAAACCACCTCCAGTTGGCCAAGCATGCAGACTAGATGAGAATAATCTTTCTGACAGGCCCCAATCATGCAGACTCTGTAGTATTTAACCATGGAGCTTCTAGAAGCCACATCATGAGGTGGAGAGGATCATGGTTGGGATGCTAGATGCAGCTATAGTCCTGTGTGATTAGGCCCAGCACCAAAGGCTAAGTGACTGTACCGACTAGTAATGTCATACCAATGCTGTCTAGGCCAGGCTTGGGCTATCAGTTTGACAGACACTATGTCCCTTTTGATCTTGAGCAGGACTTATGAACAAGTGGCAAAGGCATGAACGCATAAAGCAGGTGGCCCTTCCAAGGAAGAAGGAACGCATCCATGACTGCAGCTGGGCTGTGGTTCAGGAATGAAGTGTTAATGCTTCCAGCTGGCTCTCATTTTGATTAGATTTAACTGGAGAACTTCCCACCATTGGAAGATGCTGTTGGTAATGTTTGGGTTGAACAGATCTCTTGACAGCTGAAGGATCTGCTGAAATAGTTTACCAGCTCATTCTGCGATCCACAGAGGCAAGATAATGCTAGTTGCATGGTGTGAGATGCAGAAATCCCACAGCTTGAAGGCTTCTTGGCGCAGTGCAAAAGCAGCATGCTCCATCCTGAGTGTTATATAAAACATACTGCTGTATTGTCCACTGATACACTGCTGTTTCATAGATGGGACTGAAAGTTTTGGCATGCTAGGCAAGTCACTTTCAGCTCCGTGACATTGATGTGTACGGCTAAAGATGAATTTATACCATCAAATTGCTTTCAAACAAGAATTTCTATCCAGAGCAATGCTTATTATTCATTGATCAAAGAGCCATGCTCATTCACTCACTTGTTCTTTATCATCATAACTGAAGTCTGATGCAACTCCGTATTGTAACTAAAACTCCATTATGAATTGTTTACTTCATTTTGTATTGCCCAACTAAGTCTGGATGTATGAAAGAAAGGTGCATGTATGTGTGATGGGATTAGTCTCCAATGCTACCCTGTCCTGATGACGAAGTGTCAGCACAACCTTAATGGCCGAACAGTGCAGACAAAGCCTGCAAAAGCAAGAAGAGTCCACCCTAGAAAGATGGGACAAAAAGCCCCATCAAGAACAAGATCAAAAATCATATCTTCCATTAAGTGATGACTCATGGTCATGCAGTTCCCTAAGGCAGTGTAGCACAGCAAGATCCATGGACTCAAAGATGGGTGAGACTGCACAGCTTTGGGCAATGTTCTGACAACATCATCCAAGAGCACTGGTGCACAGCTGTACCACCAACAGAGACCCCCGTTCTCTCATGCTTGGCTTCCCTGGACAGGTAGCCACCATGAGCTGAGAACACCAGCCACAAACTCAAGCTATGATCACAAGCAACAATCAGGACCGGTAATTATACTTGACCAACACCAAATCATCTAGGGGGAAGATGATACTAGATATTAGCTATTAATGTATTTTCTCATAAATGTGGCATATTGCTTTGTCCCCCTGAATAAGATCCTGCTAGTATTTTCATTTCCTAAGTACAGCAGATGTGGAGCGACAGCTCTGCTCAAGACCAGAGGTTTTCAGTTTTGAGGGTTCCTAGATGCACTGTTTCCCTTAATGCTGAAACACCCAAGACTAGACACAATGGCTGGAGTCTAGAGCAAGGCATTTCCACACATAACTGGAAGGTAGGGTACCAGAGAAGGGACTTGATGACCCATGGAGGAAGTGAAACTAGCTTGTCTGTTTAGCCAGTCTGCTGATGCCAGCCAAGCCTGGAGTGGTTTGAGCAACACCTTCATGAACTAGACCACATATGTGCAGCCAGTCATGTGACCTAGGAGCATCAAACAGCTCCACACTGTCACAGTAGGAAATTATCTGAAGTCCAATAGGATGGAAACAAAACTCTCACTTAACTCTTGTGGCCTGAACCAAATCCAGGACTGTTCCCATAAATTCTATTCTTTGGGTAGGGGCAAGATTGATGCAGGTATGTTTAGTCATAGACAGGCTGTTGAACATTGACCATATCAGTTTGACACATACCTCTACCTGATCCCTGGAGTTTCCCTTGACAAGCCAGTCATCTAGATACAGGAACACTTGTACCCGTTATCTCCTTAAAAGGCAGTGACAAACTGCAATATACTTGAACACTCAAAGGGCCACTGACAGGCTGAACAGGAGGACTGTAAAATTGATGAGTATGGCTTGCTATGAACTTGAGGAATCTTCTACGTTATGGGACTACTGAGATACGAAAATAAGCAACTTTCACATGAAGATTGGTATACCAAACTCCCAGACCCAGAGAGGCGACCAAGGATACCATGGCGAGGGGATGATAGTGAGCAAGGATATCATACAGAACTCCAGTTGAGATTTGGCCTTCAGTATTAGGAAATAACAGGAGTAAAACCACTTTTCCCCTTAGTTACTGAGGAACCTCCTCTACTGCTCCTGCTCTTAAGAGCTTTTGTACCTCCTGCACAAGAAGCTGCTCATGAGAGGGAGTCCCTGAAGAGATATGAGAAGTACAGAATTGAAGAGAGTATTCTAATTCTACCATGCACAGCACCCATCTGTCTAAAATTTAATGTGCTTGCACTCAGATAACAATAGTCTAGGTCAGGAAGCAGGCAGAAGAATCCAGGATCTGGCCTGGTGTGCTAGCGCTGGGCACTCTCACAAAAGGTTGTTTGCAGCCAATTGCCATGCCAAGCTCTGGCCTTGGTTGGATGAAGTCTGATGTGTTTTGTCCTATTTCTGCCCCAGAGTAATACTACCTAAGCCACACAGGACAGAACTGCTAAGTATGCTGTGGCTTAAAATACTTCCTTTGACTGGATGGTATATGAAGGCCTAAGGATTTCAGTGTTACTTTTGACTCTTCCAGGATCTGGAGTTTGAAGTTTGTGTTCTCCAAAAACACCCCAAGCTTTCAAATGGCAAGTCTTGAACTGCTTAATGGACCTCTGGGGAGAGGACTGACATTTGCAGCCATGGGATCCTTCTAAAGGCCAAGCGAACCATGTTGTCATCTGCGATTCCTGAGTCTGCCATGTCCATGGCAGCCTGCAGTGAAGTCCTTGCTTTGTTCTCTTCTACAACCACTCCTAATTCCAATTTGGAGGTAGCCAGGAGCAGCTCTTTGAACCTTGTTGTGGTCTCCTATTAATTAAAATTATATTGGCTCAATAATTGCTTGTTGGTTTGCAATGCAAAGCTAGAGTCTGTTACTGAAGCATACCTTCCTCTTGAAGGGATCCAGCTTCTCTGAATCCTTGGATTTGGGCATTGGGCCTTGCAGCCCCTGCCTATCTTTCCTGTTTGCCACCACTACCATCAGTGCTCCTGGCTTAGGGTGGGTAAAGACAAACTCATGCCCGTTGCAGGATGCAAAGCACTTTCTATCCCCTTAGTTGTATGAAGGACAGAAGCTGGTGCCTGCCCCTATTATAATCACTTGTGAGATATTTTGACAAGAATATGAATGTGAAAACATTTCATAAAATTGATGTTTACAATTTTGCCACATGCTAAAAAGTTTCATCATTTCTACAGATATACTTGTGCATGCAAAACCCAAAAATCTTTATATATTATCATTTAGTAGCTTTGATAAAAACAAAACACATTAAGGTATTAAAACTAACAAAACAAAAACTATAGTTATGGGCATACTGCAGCTTTTCTGGAACTGTGCAAAAAATGATACTCGTTCTAGGTACCATTGTTTCACCTTGCCTATAGTCTTATAGCATGAACTGATAGCTCCACAACATACCTCATCTAAACAGACATACAATAATCTTTCAAATGATATGGGTGTGTGTAGAGTGGGTGTGTTTAACTCCAAAAAAGGTAATTTTTTTGGAGTTAAAGTGACAAGTGGTTTGGAGCTGTACTCCCTTATAACAAATACTGGGGTTATTCTTGACTCATGCACTCCCCAATGGACACTTTTTAAGACTGCTCTGCATCTTGATATCAGATGCCACATCAAGATTGAGAACACATGAAAACCTCAGAAATGCATTTTATTTATTTTTGAAGTGTTCTGATGGTGCTACAGGCAGCTTCTGACTCATAAAATCATAGAAATATAAAGCAGAAATGAACATTGAGAGGTCATCTGGTCCCACTTCATGTGTTGCAGCAGGACAAGTAAACCTAGACCATTCCTAACTAGTTGTAGGTCTACTACATTCTTTATAAACCTTCAATGATGGGGATTTGACATCCTCTCTTTGAAACCTATTCCAGTGCTATTCCATTCTCTCTTGGAAACCTATTCTGGTTCTAACTATCCTTATAGTTGGAAAAAAATTTCTAATATCTAATCTAAAACAACTTTGTAGCAGATTAAGTTAATTTTGTAGTTGGGGGGAGGGGGAACTAATAAAAACAGTGACCTTTCAGACATCTTGAAAGTAATTCCCAAGACATCCCTATGGAACAGGATATATAGTCTTTTTAACCACAGCTGATGAACAGAACCAGGATAACTTCAAAACCATCTGGCCTATGTTGAATGTTCTAATCTATCAGCAATTCCAACAATCAAGGAAAGTCCTCAAGCAAATAAAGATTCACTGGTTAACAGACAATGCTCAACTTCCCAAGAATGCTGAACGCCTTTTTAGTTTTTAAAAGGTACTGAATAGTGGAAAGCTGCAAATCTGTTAGCTGGAATCATAGAAACTGGAAGGGACCATAGGAGGTCATCAAGTCCAGTCCCCTGCATTTATGGCAGGACCACGTACGATCTTAGAGTATCCCTGACAGGTGCTTGTTTAACCTACTCTTAAACACTACCAATGATGGAGATTCCACAACCTGATTTATTTATCTGTTTATCTATCTGTTAGCCTTTAACTGCCATAGGACTCCTTGCTTCTGTTGCTGAAAGATGGTTACTAACCTTTCCCGTAACTGTCATTCTCCAAGATGTGTTGCTCACATCCACTCCAACTAGGTGCATGCGTGCACGGCTGCCGGAAGGTTTTTCCCTAGTCTTGCCCTCCCTTCCAGGGTCATCTACAGAGCCCCCCTGAGGTGCTCCACTATATCCTGCCTTCTAAGGATCACCAACTCCTTCCCTCCCCTCAGTTCCTTCTTACCGGAACCAACAGTGGGGTAGGTGGGTGGTTGTTGGAGTGGATGTGAGCAACACATCTCAGAGAACAACAGTTATGGGAAAGGTTAGTAACCGTCTTTCTCCTTTGAGTGGTTGCTCACGTGCGCTCCAACTAGGTGATTCCCTACTGGAGGTGGGGTCGGGATTATTTTGCCACTGATCGCAGAACTGCCATCCCAACCACCGTGTCCTCTGCTGCATGTTGGGTAATTGCACAGTGCACCGCAAAAGTACAAATTGATGACCATGTTGCTGCTCTGCAAATGTCTATGATAGGAACCTGGGCTGCAAATGCTACTGATGTTGCCTGCACCCCTGTAGAGTGCGCCCTGACCGGCAGAGGGGGTCTCTCTGCTAACTCGTAGGATTTCTTAATGCACGACACTACCCACTTAGAAATTGTCTGTGAAGAGAAGGGTGCCCCTTTCATTCTATTTGCTACCGAGACGAATAGCTGGGTAGACTTCCTGAATGGCCTGGTTTGTTCTATATAAAAGATAAGGGCCCACCTCACATCAAGGGCGTGTAGCACTCGCTCCCTGTCTGAGCAGTGAGGCTTTGGGTAAAAAGCTGGCAGGAAGATGTCTGAGCTTGCATGAAAGCTGGAGACCACCTTTGGCAGAAAAGCCAAATGTGGCCGCACTCACGTTTTATCTTTGAAGAACACCGTATACGGAGGTTCGGTCGTAAGTGCTTTCAGTTCCAACACCCTTCTAGCAGATGTGATCGCCACCAGGAATGCTACCTTCCAGAAGAGGTAGAGCTCAGAGCAGGTCGCCAGTGGCTCAAAGGGGAGCTTTGTTAGAACCGTCAGAACTAAATTTAAGTCCCATTGTGGTACCAGTTTAATTGCCTGTGGAAACTTCCTCATTAGCCCCTTTAAGAAGCAGCTTACCACCAGTCTGGAGAATACGGAGCATCCTCCTATTAGCTCATGGAAAGCCGATATAGCAGCTAGGTGAACCTTCACCGAGGACACCGACAGCCCTCCCTGACTGAGCTGTAGCAAGTAATCCAATATTGTGGGGATGCTCGTTTCCCTGGGATGCACTGCTAGATGGTTGTACCATTGATAAAAACGTTTCCACCCTGCCAGGTATGTAAATCTTGTCGATGGTTTTCTGCTACCCAGTAAGATCGCTCTAACCTGAGTAGAGCACTGAAGCTCCTCTTGACTTAGCCACTGAGCCTCCATGGAGACAGGTGAAGGGACCGTAGATTTGGGTGTCTGAGCAGGCCTCGGTTCTGAGAAAGAAGGTCCTGGTAGAGTGGCAGGGTAATAGGATTGCTGATAAAGACGTCCAGTAGAGAGGGGTACCAATGTTGTCACGGCCAGTCCGGGTCAACTAGAATTACCAACGCCCTGTCCTTTTTTATTTTGGCCAGGACCTTGTGTATCAGAGGAAAGGGGGGGGGGAACACATATAACAGTGGCCCCTTCCAGTCGATCTGGAAGGCGTCCACCAGTGATCCTTCACGGAGACCGTGGAATGAGCAGAACCAGGCACACTTGGTGTTTTCCTTGGTGGCAAAAAGGTCCAGACTGGGGGTTCCCCACCTGTGGAAGATGGATAGGTCTACATCTGATCGGAGAGACCACTCGTGTGTGCGTATGGCCCAGCTTAGCGAGCCTGCGAGGTAATTTTGATCCCCTGGTAGGTATGATGCTTCCAGGTAAATACCTCTGTGTATACAGAAATTCCACAGCTTCCCGGCAAAGAGCTGATGAATGGGCTCCCCCCGCCTGTTTATATAGTACATCATAGCAGTGTTGTGTGTTTTTAAATAAAATGTGCTTGCCTCATAGTTTACGTTCAAAGGCTCAGCAGGACAACCTTACTGCTCGCAACTCCCTTACGTTTATGTGGTCCATCTGGTCCCTTGTACTCCAAAGTCCCTGGGTTCTTAAGGACCCAAGATGTGTACCCCATCCCCACATCTGACGCATCCATTATCAGCGTGATTGAAGGAAGTGACCTGGAAAACAGGAGACCTGCACAGACCACATCCTGGTTTAGCCACCACTCTACAGATTTCAGAAGGTGTGGTGGGATGCACACTCCACGATCTAGAGGATCCTTAGACAGGCGGTAAACTGACGAGAGCCACAGTTGCAGCAGCCTCATGTGTAATCTGGCATTCTGAACTACCTGTGTACGGGCAGCAAAATGGCCTAGAAGGCTCAAGCAAGTGCAAACCATAGTCAGAGGATGATGGGATACGTTCTGTATTAAAGACACAATGCTTTGAAACTAGTCGGATGGTAAAGATACTGTCACCTGAGAGGAGTCTAGAATTGCGCCTATGAATTCTATCGATTGAGTAGGTACTAATTTTGCCTTTTCTTCGTTTATCAGGAGGCCCAGTTCATCAAACGTCTTCCTTATCGTGGCAAGATAATTCGAAGCCTGCTCTCTGGAGGTACCCTTTATTAGCCAATCATCTAGACATGGAAAGACGTGGATGTGACGTCTCTTGAGGAAGGCCACCACTACCACCATGCATTTTGTGAAGACTCGTGGGGCTGTTGATAGACTGAAGGGGAAGGCCGTGAACTGGAAGTGGTTGCTGCCCACCATAAATCTTAGAAATTTCCTGTGGTTTGGAGTGATCGAGATATGGAAGTACGCATCCCTTAAATCGAGAGCAGCGTGCCAGTCCCCTAGCTGCAGGGACGGAATAATTGAGGACAGGGATACCATGCGAAATTTTATCTTCTTTATAAATTTGTTAAGGCTCCTTAGGTCCAAGATAGGTCTGAGACCGCCATTTGCTTTGGGTATCAGGAAATACTTCGAATAAAATCCTTGTCCCTGCGTGTCTATCGGCACCTCCTCAGTTGCCCCCAAGTCCAGAAGTTTTGGCACCTCTGCCATCAGGGCTTGTTCATGAGAGGTGTCTCTGAAAAGGGATGGGGACGGGGCAGGGTGGTGTCGGGGAATTGAAAGAAACTGGATAGCACATCCCTTTCCCACTGTGCGAACCAGCCAGGAGTCCAATGTTATAAAGGGACCACGACTGGTAGAAGTGGGAGAAGCGGGCCAAAAAGGGGGGGAATATGTTCTTTGTGACTGGTATATTGCTCTCAAGCACATCCTCCAGATCCTTGCTTGGATGGTGCTGATGATTGCTTGAAGGAGCTGTCGTTCCTGTTAGCCTGGTGACATGATCTCCTTCTACCTCCTGAAGTATGACAACCTCTAGCCCTTCTATGACTGGAGTTGTCTCTTAACTGTTGGAAATGTCGAGACGCTGGCTGTGGTTTAAAATGGCACCTCTGATTGGCTACTGTGTGCGCGCCCAGAGACTTAAGTGTAGCCCTTGAGTCCTTTAGACTGTGTAGCTTTGAGTTGGTCTGCTCACAGAATAAAGACTTTCCCTCAAAACGGCAGATCCTGTATCGACTGTTGTACTTCGTATGGGAGGACTGATGCAGCCAGGCAGTGCGCCTCATTGCAATTCCTGAGGCCATGGAATGGGCAGCTGCATCAGCTGAGTCTAGAGCTGCCTGCAGTGAGACCCTTGCGACCGCTTTACCCTCTTCTAGTAAGGTCACAAATTCTTGTTTGGCCTCCAGGGATATGGAATCCACAAACTTATGCATGGTGTTCCACATATTAAAAGTGCAGCGGCTAAGAATGGCTTGATGATTTGCCACTCTAATCAATAAACCACCAGGGGAGTACATTTTCTTTCTGTACCAGTCAAGTCTCTTAGCTTCTCTTGTTTTAGGGGATGGAGCTGCGGCTCCTCGTCTCTCGCTATCACTTGCCATGGAGACTACAAGTGAACCCAGAGAGGGATGTGTATACAGGAAGTCACACTCCCCAGGGAGAACAAAGTATCTCCTCTCCAACCTCTTGGCCACTGCTGGCACAGAAGATGGCGTCCGCCAGACTTCCCTCATATTTTTATCAATAGTCCTTATGATGGGTAACACTACCTTGGCTGGGTCAGAAGGTGACAATGTCTACCATGGGATCAGCTGATTCCTCGGTGACCTCTGATATCTGAATACCCAGGTTGTCCGCTACCCTTTTGAGCAGGTCTTGGTACGCCCTGTTATCTTCAGAAGGGTGAACTGGGGCAATTCCTACCGCTTCCTTGGATTGCGAGGCAGGGTTTACATGCACAGTGTCCTCAGCCTCCTGCTCCTCTGGATACTCTGGGTCCAATGTTCCTATATCACCTGTAGCACCATTGTCAGTATCAGAGTCATTAATGGAGCTCCCCGTGGCCAAGAATTCAGAGGGGTGCAACATCACCATCGATACCGCTCTATCCACCGTGACAGGACCTGATGCTGCACTAGCAGATCTGCGTTTAGAATATGCTGACAGTGATCGAGGAGGATGCGGCTATTGGGTCTGATGAAATGTCCATGGGAACCAGAACGGCCATCCAGGGCCCTTATTCCACTGAGATGCCCACGGAACCAGAAAAGATTGAGGGTTCTTATCCCCATGACCGTTACCTGAATATGACTGGTTTCTGTAAGAAAAGTAAAAAGAGTCCACCTTTGACGGGTAGGGGCTTCTCTGGGACAGGGATGGTGCCGAGGTACTTGCACTCTGCCGTTTATGAGTGGGTTTCGGGTCAAGGATCATCGCTGGTTTACCCCTAGATCGACTTTGCGCCGACAGCCCTGGTGAGATTGAGGTTCCCGCGCAAAACAGCACTGTGGACTCGATGAGGTCCTTTGCCGCTGTGTATGTGTCCGGGGTGGAGGAGGATCTGGGAACCATTGTGTCATCCTTTGGTGCCATCGCGAGACCTGTATCAGGGTCGACACTCAATGAACCCTCTGTTGGGGTCGGAGCAGGCAGGCAAGGCGTTTTACTGTTATGGATGCTGAGTGCCAGCTTTTTCTTTGTGTCCCCCAATCCTCTGTGCTCACTTCTGGGCACCGGTGACCTGCCCCTGTCCTTACGGTGCCTCTTTCGCAGCTCCAGCGAATGAGACTGGCACCGTGGTGTGGATTTTGGCACCGAGGACTCGCGGTGCCAAACTGCCCTGTCCCACTTTTTTCCCCCCGCTGTTTTTGGAGACAGTGTGCTCATGGCCGACGCTGCTGATGAAGCTGGTTCTGAGTGGGCAGGGGAGGGTCTAAGCACAGACTCCATCATGAGGAGTTTGATTCTCCTCGACCTCTCCTTCCTAGTCCTTGGCTGAAAGAACTTGCAGAGTTTACACTTGTGGGCTAGATGATGTTCACCTAGGCACTGCAGGCAGGAAGCGTGCAGGTCGCTTCTAGGAATCAGCTTTTTACAATTATCGCAGGGTTTAAAACCTGGGGACTGAGGCTTGCCCCGGCCCTGGGTGAGAAGACCTTAACTCCAACTAAAATAATAATAAGATAAAAGAAAAAGGAGGAAGAAAGAAAACAAAACTACTGAGGAAGAGGAAGAACAGCTAAGATCTCTGACTGAGTGAGAGAGAAATCATGTTCTAGCAAGCCGACATGGCAGGAAGAAGGAACTGAGGGGAGGGAGGAAGTTGGTGATCCTTATAAGGCAGAATATAGTGGTGCGCCTTGAGGGGGGCTCTGTAGATTACCCTGGAAGGGAGGGGAAGACTAGGGAAAAACCTTCCCGCAGCCGTGCATATGCACACACATGCGCCTAGTTGGAGTGCATGTGAGCAACCACTCGAAGGAGAACTAGAGTAACACAGCTGCCCCTTTGGAACTTGGTTATATTATTTGTGTTATGGAAGATCCCAGAGACTCCAGTAAAGACAAGTGCCGTATTGTGCTAGGTGCTTTCACCTCAGTCAGGCAGCTCCTGCCTTGGAGGGGTAACAATCTAATTAAAGGTACAATGTAACAGGGTATAGGTGGAACAAAGACAAAATGTAATAGAACATGAACATACAGTTAGAGTATCTAGCTGTCAATTTACAGATATCGAATCACAGGAGAAGAGGTAACTAAACAAGATATTACTGAATTTTTACACAGGCCATCTAGTTAACCATTGTCAATTAGGCACATTACAATAAGAGAAAGGGCCAACTTTCCTCAAAACACCCCACCCCATTTGTCAAGATTTTAAACACACACACACACACACACACACACACACACCCCCATCAGCATTTAAGTAAAGTAAATTAACAAGGAAACTTGTTTTCTCCTCTGTCCCATACCAGGTTCTTAGACTGGGCTCATCACCTTAGCATGAGTGTGTTCCATTAGTGCATTAAACCATGTGACTTACGTCTTACATGTTCTGTCTCGGGATGCACATCTATATGATTTTTTTCTGTTCACTTATATGCTGGAATTCTATGTTTTTATGCCAATTACACCATACAAGGTTTCTTTATGCAGGCTCTTATGTATCTGACATGATTACTGTGTTATGTTTTCCCTCAGCATCATGTATGTGCACAGACATATAACGTGTTTCCCATGGCTCAAGGGGGAGGAGATGGACAGAACTCTCGCCTAGCAGCATGTAAAAAACCAAAGCAGCAAGTAAGCACCTGGAGGAGGCAACAAAGATATGCTAACTGAGTTCCCTGGCTCAGACCAGAGAAAGTTCACCTCTGCCCAGAAAGGGAGTGGTTGAGGGTTGTTGAAACAGAGACACTTACAGGGATCTGGGTTTTTTTGGCTAGGAATTTCCATCTTGAAACACTTCAAGCAAGATCTGGGCCCTGCCTGGTTTCAGGCAAAGACTGGCTGTACAAACATCTGACAGGTGAACATCTTGAGCATACACTTGTACTATGAGATCATTTTAGGTACAGATATTAGGATAGCATGCATGTTTTACCTTTTATCTCCTTGTGGTCACTCATGACTCATTTATATTGTGATTCTGCCATGATTGGCCACATTCTCACTTAGAATTGTAATCTGATCAATAAACTAATAGTTATTTTATCTAAAGCTGTGTGATCTTTAGAGGGTATGAGTGGAGAAGGCTGGTCATGATCCCATTTCTTTGTTAAATGGACGGACATGGAGTGTATGTTGATTGGGGGTGGGTCTCTGTAGCCAGTGGCTCCCAGTGAGGTAACTGAGGCCAGGGGTACTCACTTAGGGACCGTTCCTTGAGTAGCCAAAGGGCATACACCCAATACTTGGGACCAATTGCACACAAAAGGCTGGAGTGGACTGACTCAGGAGTGAGTGGTCATTTAGCAAAGTGGAGTGAACTGGGGCTCAGGAATGGGAACTGGAGGGAAGGATCACAGCAGCACACCAAACCGGATCGGGGGGCAGCCTGTCACACCTTTTTTTTCTTCCCATCCCTTCCCCAGAGGGAGAGGCAAGTATACTGGAGTATTATTCTATTTTATTTTTTAAATACACACAGTAACATATGCTTATATTAGAGAAATCATGATCAAAGGAGTGCCTTGCACTCAAGGCAGAGCATGGTGAAGTTTGTGATGGTCTTTGGTTCCCGTGAGAGTTCATTTAGTTTTGGGTTGGCCCTGGTAAAAGCTTTACTTTAAGAACCACTGCTCTAAACTCCTGTAAAGACCACTTCTAATACACAAATCATCTTAAATCTCACTCATCTTTTTACAATGTATTAAACATTTAGGACATTTTAACCTTTATTTAAAAGGTCACTTTGTTAGATTTAATTTTCTATTATAAGACCAATCAAGGCACTGGCAAATGACAGTCAGTTCCTTGGATGATCTTCATGGCGGAAAGAAAAAAATCAAGCCTACCTTGAAATTTAGTCTTTGAATAGTGGTCAGATACACACACCAATTCTGGAAATATTTCCTTTATTAATACAGAAATAAAACCATCACCAGAGAATGCAGTCTACAAAGGCTTCATTACACATCATATCAAAAGCCAAAAAGTGTTAACCGAGGAGTGATGGGAAGTGATGGAGTGAAGGGGGTTAGAAACAGTCAATTACTGTGGCAATCTGAAAATGCCATTAAAATCAAAAAATACAAGCCAGCAAGAAGTTCAACCATCTAGAAAAAAAGTCAGGTAAGAAGCAGAGGTTAAAAAAAAAAAAAAAAAGAGGTGAGGTTAATGTTCCAAACAAAATGAGTCAAAGGCAAAAGTGAAATGTCTCCATTGGTGAATTAAAGCTGAAGAATCTCTCACTCTTTAGTTGTGTCTATTTTTATTAGCATATGAAACAAACAAATAGTACACTGGTGCTTCAAAGCCAAAATCTGGATATCAATTACCCTTTTATGGAACCTCTGAAAGTTTGTTTAAAGCAATACTGTACTCATTTTGTTCAATACAATCTTTAACTTTACATCACAGAAAATATTTCACCATATTAGCAATCTGAAGCCAAAGTTTAACCAAAATTAGCATCTGAGATTATACTGACAGATACTGCTAGAGATAATTCAATTGGATAATAAATGAGTCAAGTGTCAGACTAAAAAGCAATTAACCTTTATTATGTATTTCATTAAATTATATCCACAGATTACATCAAAATCAGTCTCTGCTGATACCTTAAGTTTCCCTCCCACCCAGACCAAGCTCCTACTCTGTGAACCCACTAGGAACTTACGCTGCATAAGCCTTTGCAATCTTCATGAACATAACTTCATCTCCTCCTTTATCTGGATGGTATTTTAGTGACAGTGCACGGTACTGTTTTTTAACTTCCAATATAGTTGCTCCCTTAAAAGAAAAGCTCCATGTTAGTATTGTATTACCAAACACATCACACCATATTTGTACACTAAAGCATGTTTCTCCTTGATTGGCTCAGAAAAATACCACAATCAGCATAAGGACAGGGATTTCTATTGAAATGACTTTAATGATCATACCAAATCATGCATTCAAAGCATTTCAATAATATAAATGTCATATCATTACACACCTACAGAATTCAATCCATTTGTTGCAATTTAATGCTGAACAATTTCAGGAGGCTGACAACTAGAATATGTCTGAATGATTTTGTTCATCCATCAAAACAAAAAACAGGATCTTCTCCTTCAATTGTTAGAAACCTAAAATTCATCTGAACATTTTTGATGATCAGGAAACATTTATCTGCACTTACCTCAAGATCTCTGCGTCAGGATAGTAAATACTATAGATCCACTACAATACGTACATCTGCTTCTTTACAGTGTGGATGCCAAACCAGACCTGTCAATCACTGGCATCATTGGAATGACCCCACTTCACAAAATTCCTTCCAGTTGACATAGTTTCCATAGCCAAGATGATTTAAGACAGCTTTCCTAACTCATGTATTATGTTAACTATACTTTGAGGAAAAGTACTTATCCTGCCAAAGCATGCTAAATGCCACCTAATGACACCAAACCTAAATTCCTGGATGTCCATTTCTCTCTCACTCAATGATCCATGTCTATCCAAGCTATGTAAAAATCTGTGCACCTCCAAGACAAGTAGCTTTCAGGTAAGCAAAAATATATTTTCCAATTCTACTTCATGCTAAGGTCCACAGATCAATTATAACAGGATTATCATAGCAATGTACTTACAAGATGGGAATTTCTTTCTTGCCTAAAGACAATACCATTGCTCACCATAACCATGAATGAGACCCTGGGAATACAAATCGGATCAAATCATAATGATCAAAGTTAAGAAAAATGCTGCCAGCCATCTGCAAAATGTAAGAACTAATGGGGGGCTCATAAAAAAGAAGATTTCCTTCTTGCTTGTGAATTTTCTGCTCAACATCTATTTTAACAGTCTTTATTGTGAAACTTTCCCCTTCTCTCTGCTGTTTAAGGCAGAGCAAAGAGTGACAGCCAGCCTGGATCCAGGACTGAATACCTGTGGAAAACCACAATACGATAACCCTCCAAAGCCGAAAAATACTAACTGAATGCACAAACAGAACTTTGTAAGAGAGATCTAACAAACAGGCAAATATTCCTCTAAGCACACGTGTATTTTGCATTCCAATCTTGGAAAAGAGAAAAGACAGCCTAGCAGGCACCATAGTCAACTTTGCCTGAGAAAAATCCAATCCATTGGTGAGCTTCCAGAAAACACCATCCTGGGCACTGTGGACATAGCAGCTCTCTTTACACCAGCATCCCACACAAAGATGAATTACAAGCTGTTAGAAGAACCATCCCAGATGATGCCACAGCACCCCTTCTGGTTGACATTTGAGTTTGTACTCACCCACAACCATTTCAAATTTGAGAATAAGTTATACCTTCAAGTCAGCAGCACTGCTATGGGTATCTACACGGCCCCACAAAATGCCAATATTTTTATTGCTAACTTACAACAATGCTTTCTAAGATCTCTTCCCAAGCCATCTCTCCTCTACTTACACTACACTGATGACATCATCATCATCTGGACCCATGGCAGGGATGACCTTGAAAATCTCCCCAGAGATTTCACCAATTTCCACTCCACAATTAAACTTGGCCTAGAACACGCCACACAGAAGATCCACTTTCTGGACACTACAGTACAAATTAGGAATGGACATATAAGCACCACCCTGTACCGAAAACCTACTGATCCGTATGGTTACCTACATCCCTCCAGCTTTCATCCAAAACACCACACAATCCATTGTCTACAGCCAAGCCCCAAGATATAACCACATTTGTTCTGATCCCTCAGATAGATAGTCACCTTCAGGATCTTTATTAAGCATTCTTAAAATTACAGTTCCCACCTGCAGAGTGAAGAAACCGATTGACAGAGCCAGGCAGGTACCCCAAAGTCAACTGCTATAGGAGAAACCCAAGAAAGAAAACAGACCCTCATTAGTCACCATCTACAACCCCCAAGTCAGATCTCTACAGCACACCAAGGATCTACAGCCTATTCTAAGAGATGATCCCTCATTCTCTGAAGCCTTAGAAGACAGACCTCTCCTCACTGACAGACAGCCCTCTCCCCCCCCCCCCCAACCTTAAGCAGATACTCTCCAGCAACTACAGACCAAACAACAAAACCATTAAAGCAGGCATAGATCCCTGCAAGAAACCACACTGCCAACTTTGCCCACATATCAGCACAAAAAGACATCACAGGACCAAATAAAACCAGCTAATCCATTAAAGACTCATTCACCTGCTCATCCACCAATGTGATTTGTGTCGTCGTGTGCCAGAAATGCCACTCTGCCTTATATACTGGACAGATAGGACAGTCTAGGTGCAAAAGAACAAACAAGCACAAATCTGACATCAGAAATCACAACATTCTAAAACCAGTGGGTCAGCATTTTATCTTCCTAATCACTCCATTGATGATCTAATAATTGCTACGCTCAGACTTATCAATACCAGATCAAGGCTTCAAAGAGAAGCTGCAGAGATTGAATTTACTGGCAAACCTGACCGCACTGCTTCAAAGATTAATAGGGACTTTGGATTTTTTTTTCCTCATTACAACAGATGATTTGACCTCATCCGCTTCTGTATGTTGTTCCCCAGTGTTTGAATCTTAACTACTTTGATTTGCTGTTACAGTATGACCTGACCCTGCATTTATTTTCCTTCCATTCTGCAAGTTCCCCCATCTTCAAAGCATCTGATGAAGTAGGATTTTCTTCCACGAAAGCTCACGCAATAAATAAATCTGTTAGTCTTTAAATGCCACAGGACTCCTTGTTTGTTTTACTGAACTAGACTAACATTGCTGCCCCTTTCGAACCTGGCAACTTTGCTTTAGGGTCTCAAGACCATACATTAAGAATTCACATGAGCACAGCATTGTATGTTGAAAGATCCACCTTTCATCACACACTCACTGTACCTCCTGCATAATCAGAAAGAGTTTGTATTAGATGAGACATACAAATTTAAGCCAGAAGAGTTAATATATATGAAATACATGCATTTAACATCTGCAATATCTCAGTAATAGTGTAAGAGGAGAGTTGGGCATATAGCATAGACCTCAGTTTTCATTTGATAAACTGACTATTTTATATGAAAAATATTTAAGTTATAAAATTATAATTTTAGCTTCATTAAGTATTAATGTTCTCTAATTCAAACTAGAACCTGATGGCCCAATATGAGTAATACATGTCACTACTGGCTACTGCTGTTTCATCTGCAATTGTTAAAGATGATTTTGTCAAGTCAGCACAACCTACCACAGCTCCTTGGCATCCACAGAACGTGGGTACATGCTGGCTCGTCACTGAGGCAGCCCAATATCAGATTTATAAGGTAAATCAACCTCAAAAGAGCACAAGATTAACTATCTGGGAGTAAGCACGACATTATCTGTTACAGTTTTTAGGAAGACTTGACACTGTCATCACATATCAATTCATGCGGCAATAGACCAAGGGTGATGCAACCACGGCCAAAGAACTTTTTCCACACACATGCCTGAAGATGTGCTCATATTACATTTTCTCTAAATATTTCAAAATCAGTGGTAGGGGCTTCACAAGCACTAAAGACATTAAAACCTGTTCAAGGTAATGGTGAAAGAGTAAGACACAAAAATAATTTTTAAAAAACTTATTTTCCCCCTTGGGCCCCCCCCCCCTTTTTTTTTTTTTTATAAGCATCACAATTGGTCTACAAGGATCTTGTCAGCTCCCTCATTTGTTGTGGCCATATCTTCTCTGTTGAGTACCACACCACCTTGATTTATTTCAAATGGGTTGTCATCTCTGCCTTTGACAACCAACTTGCTGTTTAGTCTATGCATCGCCAGTGAAATTTCTTGGCTTTAATGAGTTCCACACAAATGATGTCAATCAATTGTTCCTTATTTTTAGTAGCCACCAAATCAACCTTCTATGGAACTAGCTGTGTACTCTAGTTAACTGATGCACTCTCCTTATGTCTGTAGCTATGTTAGATCTTGTGACATTCGGCACTGAAGTCTCTGTCCCTGTCAAAGACTAGGTATAAGTCTCTAGCTAGCTTGTTGCTCAGTGTAGACTCTGAAATTGATCACAAAGCCCCTGATGACACTACTTGCTAACATCTGTAGTGCCCAAGAACTGCAGAATCACCAATGACATATGTAAGTGATCTCTTGCGAAGTATGTCTCACTGACCACTCTTGCCCACAACTGCTTCTTCAGGTGAGACTAAGCCATGGAAATCTTCAAGTCACTGAAGTCAGTCAGTGAACACTTACAGTGGTACAAGATGCATTCTCATGTGAAAAACTCACATCACCCCTTGTGAACTTTTTTGTAAGCATATAATTCTTTAATAGATAAGGTAAGTGTCAAATAGCTTTGCTGGACCACTCTGTACATGCTCTGTCACTGTCAGCATCTCTGTCTTCTTTGGTATTGTGTCACCCAACCATATGGCTTCTTTCAAGTTCTTGCATTTGGAGAATTTCAAGTGCAAATATACCATTTACACTGACAGTGGTGCTGCCACTCTACCACTGATGATGTTTAGCACTGCCTCTGGGTTTTTGCTGGGATCTAAGGGCTTGATGCACAGCTCTGGCTTCTTATTGATGTTTTCTCTGCCCATTGCAGCAAACCTTGACTTTAAACTTGTCTTTGTGGATCTCGTGTACTTGCGCTTTGTGTACTGTATTCGGCTATCAGACAAAAAGAACCAATAACTTCAGTTTAGAGACTAGTTATTCTCTGCAAGTGGACCAAATTGTGAAACTCGGATGATGTTAGAAAGAAAGTTCAAAGCTAAGAAGGAAATTTTCCTTTTTCTTCCTCACCATACGCTATACTGTGAGACATGCAAAGCAGTTCTCGACTTTCAAACTATGTACATAGAGACTGACCCCAGATTCCTGTGATGGCAGCACTTTCTGAAGTGCTTTCCTCCATCCCTGAAAGCTATAGTTGAGAAATAAAGGACATTTAACCACAATGACCATCTAGTTGCCTTTCAAACTTCTTCATATGAAGCACAAGACTTTTCTGTCCAAATCTGACATCAGAAATTACAACATTAAAAAAAGAGGAACACTTCAATCTCCCTGTTCACTCCACTGATGATTTGTTAATACTTATGCGCAAACAAACGGATAAAAAATTGAAGCTTCAAAGAGAAGCTGCAGAATTGGAATACACATGTAAATTTGACACTGTTGATTTCAGGGCTAAATAAGGACTACAGATTTTTTCTTTCATTACAAAAGGTGATTTGACTTCAGCTTCCTCTATATGCTGTTCCCTGGTGTTTGAATTTTAACGACTGCATTGATTTGCTGTAATACTCTGACCTGATCCTATGACTTACACTTCCCTGCATTTATTTTCCTTCCATTCTGTAAGTTCCCCATCTTCAAAGTATCTGAGAAAACGGGATTTTCTCCTACAAAAGCTCATGCAATAAATAAATTTGTTAGTCTTTAGAAGTTCCACAGGATTCCTTTTTTGTTCTGTCCAAGAGGCAGCTGAACTCTAAGGAAAAGAATGTAACGCCATCTGGTGGATTCACTCCAGATTCTTATCCCCATCCCCACCCCCAATTTTGACTGAAGAGTGATAAAATGCGAAGTGCTGCAGGCCTCTGACAAGATCTGCTCAAGTGCACAGAAAAGTTAAATGTTCTTAGCATCCATTGTACACAAATCAATCACCTGCAAATACATAGGTGTAAGACACAAAGTCTTTTCTTGTGACCCAGGGGAAGGAACACCACGAGGCTGAAACACACTAGCACTAGTGGTGTTCTCAAGTCTCAACAGCTCTGAGATCAGATGCCCTGCTGGAATCTCAAAGGAGGAAGTGATTGACCCAGGAACACTGACTCACCAGTCCTGGCTGGTTGCAATATGAGGAATATTTGGAGCATCCTCATAAATTTTAGCTGGAGGGCTTCCACACACGAAACAAAAATTGAGTCAGGATTTTTGGTGGTATCTTATGACACAGTAAATTAAGGATCCAACCTCCCATAGTGTCTCCTCTGAAGAGGACACTTATGTCCAGGATCACTTCTGAATGAAGAAATTGCTGAGATGGTTAGAGGTGACTCACCATGTTCATCAGGAAACCAGTCCTGTTACAAAATTAGCCTCCTCTAGACCCCAACAGACCATTTGCTAGGACCAGATTACATTGTCTAAATGATAACTATGCTTCTCCTCTGTGCCCCTGTCGTCAGAAATCAGGCCTGCAGCTGATCCAGTCTACAGGAACCTATGAGTACAGCTAACCTGTAGTTGGCACTGATTAGTGGGAAGAATCAGCAGACCAGTTCTTAAGCTCAGCTGTCACTCAAAGCATTGGCTTACAGCTGCATTAGCTCCTTTGCCTACTAGTTGCCAATATGAATAATGCTTTGTTCCAGCCTCCGCCCTAACACTTCTGTCCTGCCTCACTCCAGATAACTTGGCTTTGACCCTCAACTCCAATTCTAGACTTTTGACTTTGGCTCTGACTCTCACATACATCATCTGCAATCTGAATGTGGAATCCTGTACCTATTTACCAACTCTAGCAAGACAGGCCACTTTGATTTCCTTCCAGGCGGGCAGCCATATTAGTCTGTGTACAGCAAAAGCAACAAGAGTCCTGTGGCACCTTAAAGACTAGCAAGTTTTTTTGGACACAAGCTTTCATGGGCTCTGACCCAATTCTTCAGATGCAAGTTTCCAGGTTCTGACATCCACCAAGGACAGATAAAATTACCAGGATCATTGTGAAGATTTGTGGGGCAATCAATGGCCCGAATGAGAGATCCTGCTAATGAAATGCTTCCCACTATAAGAGAAATGTAGAAAATTTCAGCAGCTCTCCCTAACTGGCATATTTAAGTAGACCTCTCTGAATCAAGAAATCCAGGGGTAGTAGACCCATGATGATAAGTTTTAGGACCCTCAAAGACCTAGTGGATTTGCTGAGGGACTAAGATGCTCACGTTCCCCTTCTTCTTTGGCAACATACACAATATTGAGCACACACCATCAAAATTTGTCTCACTGATACCAGTTCTATAGCTCCACTGCAGAAAAGGTGCTTTGTTATGCATTTGGTGCAGCTGTAAGGGGGAGAAGACAACAAACTTGTCTCTGGAGGACTTGGTCAGTTTGATCACATAACCCTGCCAAACAGCCTAGTACCCCCTTGCTTCCCAGGTTTGTTCAAATTTCTGAAGCCTCTCCCCTAGATAAGAAGTCTTCTTGAGTATGGGGCCCTTAAAACAGAATTAATTACCAATCTTGATGGTCTTCTTGAAGAGTTGTTTTAAGTTTCTCCACCTACCTCTTCCATATCTGTTAATCTTTTATGGGATGGTAACCAAGGAAAGATGGTTGTAAAAGGAAGGAGGCTGATGCAACAGAAGTGACCTTTCTCTTAGCAGCTTCTGCTATTGCTTAGTCCAAATCCTCAAGAACTAACATAGCTCCCTGTGCACTTGTCAGAGGTCATGAAGTGTTTTATTCGTGCTTTTGTTTTCCAAACAGTCTTCTGATACCACGTTACCAGCTCTCTCCATGGCTTTTAAATTTAATGGGGATCTAAGAAGCTGCTAGCAAGATCTTGTTCAAATTCTTTTTCAGATTTATAACTTAGTCTGACCTAGTTGGGTCATAGAGCAAGAATCACCCCAAAACAAGACACATGCCCAGAGGTCCCCAAGATTTTTCTTAAAATGAGTGGATTTTTTCAGTCTGTTGGCTTTCTTGGTAAACATTTCCTCTGATGGAATGAGTGTTTGACCAAAGCAGGAACTGCTGCATCCACCTTTGACTAAATCTTTGTAATAGAACCTCCATGAGTCTGTGAGCATGCTTGTCTTCATTAGGAAATTCCCATCCAGTCTTGACTACTTCTTCAAATACTAGATGCAGAGGAACACAATTCTCTTTGCTTTCACTGGAAAATATTTCTGAGAGGCTTTGGAAAATATTTCTGAGAGATTCTCCTGGACTGCTCTGGAATTGGTGATTTCTCATAAGAGTCAGGCACCCTTTCAAGTGTGGTGAGCACCTTCCATAACACATGATCAAATACCTGGGAGGCAAAGCATCTCTTGCAAATCATCCTGTAACTCTGCTCAGTCTGAACCAGACAATTCCCCTTCCTCCAAGGAGTTCAAACGGGAGGAGAAGAGAGCATTTCACATCTCTCTCTCTCTCTCTCTCCAAGCTCTTTCTTTTTTTTGCTCTTATGAACTTTAAATTTTACTATTTTTTCTAATCTAAACTGGAGATGAGCCAGAGGAAAAAGTCTCTCTTTCTGATTTCCCTTTCATGCAAGTGCCACAATGCTTGCAAGAACACCTTGTTTGTATTGGGGAGGACTCTGTAGCAGATCTAAACTGAGGAGTGCTTTGAATCTGCAAACTCTCTCTTTCTTTGCCTTTACCCGAGAGAGTAGCCAGCCACAGTTTTCCATCCTAAGTCCCTTTCAGACCACAGAAATTTTTGGAGTTGGGGCACAAAGCCTAGAGCTATGTCATATTTCATCCCTGTTCAACAGGATCCTGTGGACATCTCCCAGGTAGGGATGGAGTGGGCAGGGGGAAAGCAGATACAAAAACATTCCTCCCTCCTTCCAAAGTTGTTTCTCTTTGGCTTCCATTGACATGTAGCCACCTGTCCACTCCAGACTGAAGTGTAACGGAGGCTGAAGGGGTGGTAATCCCCACAGAACTTTAAGTGGGAAAGGAAGTGGTCACCTGCCCATTTCCCTCTTAGTCTGCCCTAGGGATAGGAGTTAAAAAGAATACCTGCTTACTCACAGGCAGCTTCAGTTTTCCCCTACAGAAGGCTCATGGCTAGGAGATCAGCCTGTGCAGTTTACTGCATACCAACTGGCATAGATTAACCATACTGTGTAGCCCAATCTCCTGGTTTGGCATATAGCTGATCCTCACACTGGCTGATAGGTTTAGGCCCTGTGGCTAGAGGGCTACATAATGGTCCACCACTGCACAACCAAGATGCCCAGTGGTATGACTGTAGGTGCCTCTTTGCAGCTGGACACTCTTGTCCCAATGATTCTGAACAGGAAGAAAACAGACTTGAGACATTTATGACCCTCTCTCTCACTACCCAACATAGTCCATGAAAGATGGGGAAAACAGATCTGCTCCAGCAATAATACAACCCTGAAGAACAGTGTTTGAGGCAAATCTGATTCAGAAACCCCCAGTGAACAGGAAAGAAAATCTTTTAAAAAACTGTTTTAGTAGTCTCCAATTAAAAAAATAGTGGAGTCCTATCCTGAAAGTATCCTCTACAAAAAGAAGTCCCCTAAATCCCTGAGATGCTCCACATAGGGGTTGCCTCAAACACAGACTAGCTGTCAATCTTTGCTCTGACTCCAGCCAGTTGAGAGAGGGGTGAATGCCCCAAAATACAGAATGTCTTCCAGGTACAATGGTTGAGAATGGGAATGCTTTGAAATTGAGCTTTTTTTAGGAACCTATTTAGATGTTTCAAACAAGACTCTTTGTTTGTCCCTGTTTTTCTCAGGCTAGAAATAGGATGGGGAACAGTTTATAATATCTTGAGCTAAAATAGGTAATGGATAATTTCATTTGTATGATGGCCTTTTCAAGGTTGATGAGGCTGGGAATGGGAAAAAACTGCTCCTGGACCTCTAGCACAGCTCTACTGGGTACCCTCTCTGAACAATATATAGTGATTTCATTTGATCAAATATACAACTAATTCTTTTGCTACCAAACTCAGAACCTGCCACTAAGTGTGGACCTAACACTAGCCAGTGCTGGGTGGGAGACTTGCACCTGAGGCATTGGAGGACAGTTATTTGCCCTGCACTTGTTTTGTTTTAAACTTGCCATATTACCTGTATTCCTTTATATACTGTTTGGCAAGATTGTGAGCTGACTTCTCTTTGAATACTCTCAGCCTTCCATAAGTTTCCCAGTGTACCTCTAAGATAGTTGGAAACTGATCTTTGAGCACTTGGTCCCACAGACTGAAGTCCCACGTATCTGTATGGAAGATGTGAATCCCAACATCTTTTTCACCCCTCAGGGAGGAGGAGCACTTACTCAGTTGCATTTTTAGGCTGAGGAGAACCAATGCGCAACACAGCCTCCATATTTGCATTGCTCATGAAAGCCTCTGGAAACTCTTGGGTGTCAGAGCACAGTTCCTAACTGTTTTTATTAGTGATGCCACTTGAGAATGCACAACCCAAAACAAAGGTTTGACCTGAAAGCCTGTTTGGATCAGTCTGCCTGTGAAGGGCCTGAATAGTTAGATCACTCTAGTGAAAATCTCCCTGAGAAACAATGAGTCCCTGAACAACTGGGAAAATAGCACCATCTTACCTTCAAAAGCAATACCAGGCAGATACTGCAGGGATTCCACCTTACTGCCACAGACAGCAAGAAGGAACTGAACAATGGTTGGATTCATGCCACTCTTTATACCCTCGGAGGGGGTGAACAAGGACATCTAAGATGCAGGTGAGGCCGCCCAGTGTGCATTACTGATCAAAAGAATCTGATTCTGCGAGCGTGATGCATGTGCACACCAAAAGTGGAATCTCCGTCAAAAATTACTTGGATGAACTGGAAGAAACTTCAGCAACTGGTTAATTCCCCAGCTGCCAGTGACTGACATGTCTGGTTCTGCCCCAGGACACAAACAGGATGAAGTACCCATTGTAGCATTCCTGTGGAGCTTAGAATAAAGGCAGAAGTACCTCAGCAATAACCCTAGGTAGACTGTGCCATTTCCTTTACATCAAGGAGAAAGGGACCCGCACATACCGGTTACAAGCAGACGTGAACAATTTGAAGTTGGGATTGTTTAAACAGCTTATCCCCCCAACATCACCAAAACTTTTCCATAGTTCTCAGGGGCATAGATGACTTTTGTGAGACTTTACGCTTCAGACTAACTTCTCTTGGTAGGTCATCAATACGCAAGACTGCCCTGAGCCCATAAAGATATTCTCTTGGGCACAGCCCCTGAAAGTCTGGTTTTTGCACTGAAATTTTTTCAGACAATGCCTTAGCTATTATCATGCTAAGCACAATATATATGAGTCATTCAAAACAGATAAAAACATCTCAATACACAGTGTAAGGGTATCAAACTTGAAGGAACATCAGTATTAAAGATACAAATTAAAAAGGAACATGAAGGAGCATCAGCAACTATGCAGAACACACTAGTGATGTTCGGAAGGTAAATATTAACTGCGTCTTGCTTTCAACTTTCAGAGAGGCCTTCACTATTATTTCCCCTGACTCAGGACTTAATATGTAAACAAAGTATGATATATTAAAATAATGCACCCTACCCAATAAGGGAACTGTTACTTACTGGATCCAAATTTAAGACTTCATAAGGGTTGTATTCTTGATATTCTCTGTCCGTTTTGGAAACTTTGTATGCAAGGAACAAAAATAGGGCCCATCCAGCAAGAAGTAAAACTTTCCTGCATGGAAAGAACATAAAGGGTAAAATCAAATACGCAGAATCCTCTTTGCATCTAACACTACTACAGGTAATTTGGGAAGCTCATTTATATAAATAAAACAAAGGACAACACATTATATAATGAGATCCAAAAAAATCAATTTTAGAACTAGTATCCTTGGTTATAAAATGACTTTGAACTGGGCTTCCCCCCCCACACTTTGCTACTGTTCACAGAAACAAGAAAAATCAGTTGACAGTTCTCCATTTCCATACCCTTCTACCCCCACACATCAAAAAACCCTCTAAACATACAGCAGAAATTAAGATATGAGAAAGTGGGTCTGAGCCTTATTTACACAGAATAATTTACACCCAATAAATTCAAAAAACACAGAGGGAATGTAACTGAACAGCTGGAAACTGAAAGGGGGAGAGAAGATATGTGAAAAAAGGTTAACAGCTGGGGCTAAGACACTTCACATTTAAGCAAGCAAAACATATGAACATCTTTCTATGTATTGTATTTAACTGGACAACATCAATACTACTGGTAATCTAAGAGGAGGAACTACGGATTTCTGCTCCGTTATTGACAGGATCGAGGTCAAATTGTTCATTAATCTGGTGTTGCCTAGGTTATCTGTGCAGAAATTTAAGAAGCTGTAACCCATAGTAGCTTCTCTGAATTTCAAGCCCTGCTAGATAACCAATAACAACAACTTTTCATTATGCAATTTATTGTAATATTCTAATTGTCCCTTTCTTTAAAAAAGTTATGAAGCTATTACTTTATTACAGAACAAGTTCCCGTTGGTTTAATTAAGACTTCAAATTTCTGTAAACAGATTACAACACACAGGAATAACTTAAATAGAAGAAGTTACCCATATGAAATATACTTACTTTACTGTAGGAATTATGTTCTGTTGTGGTTTTAATAACCTCAAACGATACCATAGACATCTTGCATATATTTTTCTTATATTTTTTAATCGAATTTGCTCTGAAAAAAGTTAAAAGTGGCTAGTTAAAATTTAACCACAATCTATGGCAAATGCAAAGTGACAACTGAACTACACTTATCATCCTGGGGTTTGCAGTGCTACTACAGTTTGAGACCTAAAAAAGCTTTGTAATCAAAAAGTAGTAAGTGAATTACACATCACCTTGTATGCTACCCTATCAACACTCCTAACTATCTTAACACACCAAGGACTTCCTGAGGAAAAAATCAACCCTGTTGTGATCTTCCAGAAAACACCATTCTGCCCACTATGGATGTAGAAGCTCTTAACACTAATATCCCACACAAAGACAGATTACAAGCCATCAGGACCACCACCCCAGGTTATGTCACAGCACATCTTGTGGCTGAACTTTGTACTCACCCACAGCATTTTCAGATTTGGAGATTATTTATATCTTTAAGTCAGTGGCATTGCTATGGGTACCTGTGTGGCCCTTCAATACGCCAACATTTTTATGGCTGACTTACAATAACACTTCCTCTGCTTTTGTCCCCAAGTACCACTCCTCTACTTATGCTACAATGATATCTTCACCACCATAGTAAGGAGGCCCTTGAAGAACTCCACTGAAATTTCAACAATTTCCCACCCATAAATCAAACTCAGACCAGACCACTCCACATGGGAGACCCACCTTCTGAACACTACAGTACAAATAATTGATCAATACCACCATCACCCTATACCAGAAACCTACTGATCACTATAGTTACTCGCATCCCTCAAGATTTCATCCAGGACACACCACACAATCCACTGTCTATAGCCAAGCCCCATGATACAACCTCTTTTGTTCCAATCCCTCAGATGGACACAAACAACTTAAAGACTTCTATCAAGCATTCTTAAAACTACAATACCTACCTGGGGAAAGGTTGGCTGAGCCAGATAAGTACTTGGACAGACTGACAGAACCAGACAGGTACCCAGAAATCAACTATTACAGGACAAGCCCAAGAAGGAAAAACAACAGAACACTACAAGTCATCACCTACAGTCCTCAGATCAAACTTTTGTTGCACATTATCAAGGATCTACAGCCTGTCCTACAAGACAATCCCTCATTCTCTCAAGCTTTCAGAGTTAGACTCTCCTCTCTCACAAACAGTCCCCCAGCCTTAAACAGACAATCACCAGCAACTACAGACCATACAACAGAAACACTAAACCAGGCACATACCCCTACAAGAAACCCCATTGCCAACTCTGCCCACATAGCTGCATAAATGACCCCAAACATAAGACCTAATCAAATTAGCCACTCTAACAAGGGCTCATTCACTTGCTCATTTGCCAGTGTGACAACTGCCACCATGTGCTAACAATGCTCCTCTGCCCTACACTTTGGACAAACTTCACTGTCTCTGCACAAAAGACTAAATGGACACAAATCTGACAACAGAAATGGCAACACTCAAAAACCAAATAGAACACTTCAGTCTCCCTGCAAGACATCTCCATTGTGGAACTTAAACAAGTTAATTCTAAATTAAAGCTTCAAAAAGCAACTACAATTACAATTCATAAGTAAATTTGACACTTAACTTGGGTTTGAATAGAGATATAGCCTGGCTTTCTACTTACAAAAAGTGATTTTCCACCTCTCTCAAGCTCCCGATCTTTTTATATATTGTTCCACATAGTTTGAATCTAAACAAGTTGTTTGATTTGCTGAAGTAGTCTGACATGAACCTGTCACTCACCCTTAACTAGATTTATTTTTCCTTCCTGTACTACAAGTTTCCCATTTTTGAGTAATAAAAGTGGGATTTGCCACACAAAAGCTCATGCAATAAATATGTTAGTCTTTAAATGTGCCACAGCATTCCTTGTTTGTTTTACATATCTGTTTCCTAGACATTTAAATCGTTCCAATTTTATAAAAGGTTAACTTGGATTGACGGAAAGTGCCTACTACAGGAGCCAATTATCTTTTTTTCCCTATATATCATAAAACAAGAATCACTACTGAAATAGTAAAGAGATGCAGCTTGTCTATTTATTCCATGCCCTACAAGTCTCAGATTTGTGATTTTAAAGCTAGTCAACTGAAGCAAATTGTCTCCCCTCTGATTTCAAATGCAGTACATAAGGGCATAGAAAAGAAGATTGTAAGCAAAATGGTTTTGGGAATAAAACCAGTGAGAGTGAGCTGAGAACATTTTTTGAGCAAGGCATTGGAAGAACTAAAAGCCTCTCTCTTCAGGGCAAGGACCATGTCCATCTATATGCTTGCACCACATCCAGTGCAACAAGATCAAAGTTCTGACAGGACTTTTGGGAAGTGTCATAACAAACAACATATAACTCGGAAGCTAGCCACAAAAGCTCTCTCTCCCCCCAGCCTTACATTTCAGGGTGGATGGGGCAAACTAATGGTACAACTATTTCCCCAAGAACGGAAGCAATCTGTCTACAGTTAAAGAACATTAATTATATTTTGGTATACCTGGAACCAAGCCAGTAGAATAAGGAAAGATAGTAAAGTCTGGTAGATAATGAAAACAATTTATGGAACCTCATAACGGCTTTAATGGGGGAGAGAATCCCACCCATTGTGAGATGCATGATTCTATGGCTATACAGACCCTCTATAATACTAATTTCACGTTATAAATAGGTTTCTTGGTTAGTTTTAAAGCAACTTTAACAATGTAGATTTCACAAGACATTAAAATTGCCTTATCTATATCTAAATTAGCAGAGAAGAGGGTGGACATGATGAAATTTGTCATGTTTTAATTAATTTTATTTTTTATTTTTAATATTGATGGGTTTTGTTGAGCCAATCTTTTCCTATTAACTATTTGCACAGGGCTTCATTTTGAATTTTCCACTAAGCTATTGAAATAGTACCATTTAAGACTTTTTGTATAAATAAAAATATGCCAGCTGCCTCAAAAGGTGTTTTTTGTGTGTCTTGGACTTCTCATATTTGCAGGGTCAAACACCAGTGATTATGGAAAACTTTAAAAAACAAAAAACAAAAACTCTGGCTCGAGGACTTTTCCAATTCAATGCTTGTTAACAATGGCTCCACGCCTGATTGGACCAAAGACGTCAGCTGGAACAAGGAAAAGTCATCAATTGTATGAATCAAAAGGTAACACAGAGTCCTTGTCTTTTGGTAAACAAGTCATCTAAGGGAAGACTGAAGTTCCAGAGTATCCAAGAGTGATTGACCTGGGGAGAGGAAGTCTTAACATCAACAAGCCATTCCAGTCTCCCCCTGCACCAAAGGCAGCCCACTAGTGTGAAGCATGGTGCCTCCAAAACAGTACTGAATGACTACTTAACTCCAACACCTGCTCTACAAGACTTCAGAAGACCACAAAAGATGAAAATTTATGAACCTCTTGAGAACAAGTATCTTATTTTTGCTATTTCCTTGTTTCATCTTTTCTTCTTAATGAAGATATATCCCAGTCTTATTTCTAGCATTTAGAAGTGTGAAGTGTGGCCTGTGGCATAAGGATCCATAAAACCAACTCAGACAAGGTTCCTGAAAGGAGTTCCCCATGTTCAAACATTTCTAAATATAGACCTCAGACACACTTTAATGAACTTTCTGTATCTAAAAGTCTAGAGAGACCTGAGATCATCTCCTCTAATTTCTGGTAAACAGGAAGTAAACACCTGCTCATCAACAGCTGTTAAAGCTTCTACTGTAACATTTCATTTGAGGGTCATGGAGGTGAGGAAATGTCAGTCTAATTTTTGTGTGGTGGCTAAGAAGTATGCTTTATAACTAGTTTCGATATTTAATCGGCTTCAAATTATAAATTTATTGACTATGGTAAAATTATTTAGCTGGGATTTATAGCCAAATGAATAATCATGTTTTTACACTACTTTAAATGCAGAACAGCTAATTATTTTATATTAATTTAATGATGTGATTCCAAGCAATTACTGAGACAAACCTGTGTGATATGATCTTATTTTACTTTTTAGCTTATTATCTTAACTTGGATGTGATGTCTAGATTTTGTTTTAATAAGATTTACAAAACAGATAGAGATTCTCTTTCAGTAAGACAGAGTGGGTCCAAAACATATGAAGCCCTGGGGTGAACACCAGCCAGTCATCCTAAAAGCCTGGCTAGCTCTTACTAAGAAAGACTATGTCTTCTCATCCCTATAGAATTTTTTGGAAGTAATTCCCCTTCAGGTCTAAATATGGCTCTCACTGGTGAAGCTGCTGCTGCACCAACCACAGGTTCTCAAGTTATATAAAACAAAGGAATTTCTTAACATAATGCCTGGTTTTCATCAGAAGTCTTCTTTGGATGTTATGACATCCTCAAAGCAGGAGGCGTACGGAAAACCCTATATATAAAAATACTAAAAGGGAAAGAAGTTTTGTACAAAAAAAATAGTTCCAGGCAAACAACTGTATCTCTGTCTCTGTTGATTTATAGAGAGGTGGGGGACGATGCTTCCCCCAACTGTTTACAAGAGGGAGGTGACATGCTGTTCTTCGTTCTGGTCTGGGAACCACTCAACTAAGGAGGCATATTGTTCAAGTTGTCATCCCTTGAGATCAACGCAGAAATGCACCAAAGTGTTGCAGCAGGGCTTGACAAAACCCATGTGCCAGGTTGCCATGGCACCCAAGAATTGCACCATCGTGCCTAGCAGCGCTGCTGCACTTAAATGGCAGAAAGTCTCCCTCACAGCACTGTCAAAAGTGGCAGTGGCTTTTCAGCTGCAGGAGGGTTTCTGAAGTGTCACATACCTAGACACCTGAGTTTTTGGGAAAAGAACTTAGGTGTTCGATACACTTTTCAAGGCTTGGTGTACAGAGGTAGTTGTAGCCATGCTGGTCACAGGATATCAGAGAGATCAATCACACTCTCCAAGAACCGTAACACAGGAAGGCATAAGAACAGTACCACGTGGCTTTACAGAAATCCTAGGAAAGCAATATTGACTGGAATATTAATCTTTGCACTCCAAAACCTGTGCTGGATCTACATTTACATAGATCTACTGCACAGATATGAGTTACAGCTAATAGCGCCCTCATTAAGACTATAACAGGTGTGGCCAAACTGCAGCTCGGGAGCCACACGTGACTCTCCAGTGAAAAACTGGCTCCTGGTAGAACATCAGCAAATCAATTTAGGAAAGCAGGCCCAGCCTAGGAGTTCAGGAGGGAGTTGGGACAATGGAGAGAAGTGCGGCACGGTGGAGGACGGCAGGGAGAAGTGCGGCATGGTCAGGATTTTAAAATACTTGCCACTAGCCTGCAATCTTCTACACTGAGCAGCAGCTAAGTTGTTACTGTATAGGCCTAATTTTCATGGTAATCTTAAGCAATTATTAGAATCTGACATTAGTAGGATTGATATTTGGCCTCTTTTTATGATAAAATTAAAGAGTGCAATGAATTTTAAACTTAGTAATTTTGGAATAGGTAAAAGTATATGGCTATATGCCTCAGTGTGGCTCTCGAAGGTTTAATAATCAGCTTGTGTGGCTCTTGAGTTCCATAAGTTTGGCCACCCCTGGACTATAATATCCCTTCTCCAGAAACACTGGGGCAGGTTCATGTGCCCACCTGGGTGCAGTCAGTAATCCTGCCTTTGCTCTCCTCTGCTGAAATGCCAAGCACTCCACTGCCATTTTCATGTTTCTAGAAAACAGACATTGCTCTTCCCTTTCCTCCTCTCTTGCCTTTCCCTTTTCACTAGCCCAGGTAACGTGGCTGGAGGTTGTGCCCTGGCTAGTTAACTAAGATAAACATCCAGTCTAAGCCTTAGTCTGCTCTGGGATGGATTTTTGGCAGCAGTCAACTGGCAGATACGCAAGGCACGTAAAATGCCTTGTGCATGTGCTGGCAACTTTCTAAGCCACCAGGACACACTGCTGAAAGCCAACTGCAAATGGCTTGTGGTTGGCTTTCATCTGCATCTGTTAGGAGGCAGGACTTCCAGCACAGACCCTTCGGAGCACAGCTGTGAGTACATACTTGCTAATAATCATCCCTGGAATGTCAGGCTGATGGAGACAATTTTCCCACCCGTCAGTGAAGACATACACCAAGACACATCCAGTCCCCCGGCTTCACAGCTATAAAAGCAGACCACTGGTTCTGCAAAACTCATCTTGCATCTCCAACTTTTACAGCCCACCTTCACTTCGTAGATATATCCCAAAGGGTACTTGAAATCTGGCTGCCACAAGCTCCGTACAGATTCAGGAAGAGAACAAACACAAGTAGAGGCAAGAGATATTAGACACTGACAGCAGCACAGAAACTCCACCAGCCCTTCGGACACAGTCTAAGATGTTATGGATAAAATCCTAGAAGTAAGGAAGTTCCCTCCCATTGCCAGATTTCATGACAGTCTTCTAGGTGCAGAAGACTATTTGGACGTTTAAGTCTACCTCATGGAAGTGGGTGGTAAAACCCACTAGAACACAGAACTACCCAAGCGAGACAACAGTTTTATCCACTACAGCAACTAACAGACCTAGTCAATTATGCCAGGTAATGCAAGTCTAATCCTTGGCTAGTACTGCAGCACAGCATACCCATTCCTTACCCACGCCTCACAAGAGACACCTCACACCCTTCTTTTGCGAGGAGACACAAAGGCTCTAGAGAGCCAACTCACATTCCCACAAAACAAGCTGTCTCGAAGACATCTCGCTACCATCTGCTATACCCAAAGTAGCTTCCCAACCCTTTTGAAGGGCAAGGGCAAGTCTTCACTGATGGTCGCAAATTTGACACCATCAGATCAATCTTCCAAATCAACTCACTGGGTCTGTGAAGACCTGCCCAGCCAACTGGAAAGCCAATCTTGTAAGACTACTCCTACAGAAGTAACAGCAATGAAGACACCATGGTAATTATGGAGTAGACAAATGGAGGAAGATATGCAAGGTATTTTAATGACTTTGCACATCTCCCTTTGATTGCTGCTAAAACTTCACTGCGGTATAGACCAGGGCTACAGCACACAAAGCTTTTGTGACATGGAAATACCTCTAAGTCCAACCATGAGGTACGGGACAGACACTTACTCTAACTGTTCAGGGCACCACCAACCCCAATGCAGTGAGAGTGTTAGAGGGGGAGGGTAGTAGAGGGAGATGTGAAATCACACTGAAGCGACCCTTCACTGGCATCAGGAGTTGTTCCATATTCACTCTCATGGTATACCAAGACCTAAAATCATCTCTTCATCTTCAGAAGAAACCCTTAACTAATGGGCTCACTTTCCTAAAGTAAACTTTGCATGAACCATACAGGAAGCTAACAATCAACACTTGGATTTACTAGTTATGAAACAGTTACAGCACCTTTCGGCAAAGCTGTGCCATTCATACCAAACCAAAAATTAAATACCTTTATCTTATATTTATGCCCAGCAGTCACTCTCAGAGCCAACAGCAGTTCAGAATAAACAGTCAATGAGTAGGGCTGGGGTTCAAACCTACAGGTAGTCTAGGACTTTGCCATACATGGACCACCATGGCAACTGGGGTTTGTAGCCCGGATCCTAGCTCCACTGCAGAAATACAACAGAGAAACACTCTGGTGACCAAAAATAAAGCTGTTGGAGCCTAGCTGGGAATTTCTGTCAAGCACTGTTTTACAGACTGCTTTCAACCCCAATGCTGCCCAAGATGATGGCAGATTATGTGAGATAAATTCTGAATTTCTGAGGTCTTTTTGGGAAGGAATAGAGGCTTAATTTGAGTCCATGATATTCACACACACATGAATTTAGAACAAGGCGATTTTCTAAAAAGCCCAGTTTTGGAAACTGGAAGGAGGCTGTTTGCTTTAACAGTTTTTATCTCAGGAAATCCTTGACCAAAGGATGCCAAATTTTGACCTCTAGTCTTCTCTCCACACTCCCATGAGACACAGCAAATTAAAAGAAAATTCAACAGTGGCATTTAAACTACTTAGCAAAGCCATATTTTAAAACAGTAAACAATGTTCAAACTACAGCTAAGCAGCCACATGACAATGGAAGGGACATTGAGCATGCTACTGTATCTGAAGTATCTAACACAGCCAGTAGTGATGTCCAGACTGCTAACTTTCCTTCAGATACAATGGATTAAAGCTCTTCCTTATGTTCTTGTAGGAACATCTCTATAGAACATGACAAAGTTGTAAAACGCTTAGAAAATCTGATCTATAAGGAAAGGCTAAAAACTGGGCATGTTAGGTCTTGAGGAAAAAGAAGAGGGGTGGAGCAAAGGGAAAGTGACCTACACTAAGGTCTGTTACAAAGCAGACAACGATCAGCTGCTCTCCATGTCCACTGAAGGTAAAACAAGTAGCAACGGGATTAATCTTTAGCAAAGCAGATTTAGGTTAGATGTTTTGGGAAAGCTTTAACTTTATGGGTAGTTAAGATCAGAAACAGGTTTGAAAGGAAGGTTGTGTAATCCTCATCAATGGATGATTTAAGAACAGGTTGGACAAACATCTGTCACTAATGGTGTAGGTGAATTTGGTTCTGCCTCAGCACAGAAGGGCTGGACTCTCTGACCTTCTAAGGTCCCTTTCCAGCCCTATATGTTAAAGATTCTATGCTAAAGCAAATAAGGCTCAGATAAAGAAACCATAGCACCCCCCCCAGCCATGTCACTACTCTCAAGGGCTCTGCCAGTGCACCCCAACTGCTGTAAACTCCTCAGCTCAGTCAACATTCCTGCAAACTACTATTCCACTGTACCATAGTTCTCCTTTGCTTCATCCATGGGATGCACGTTGCTTTATAGAAGAGGGAAACAACAATGATATGGAAACATACCCACTGCTCGTGGTGGGCAGTCATATGTATAGATAGGAAGGGGGGGATGCACTGAATGGGTTGGGCCACTGTGTACTAGAGCAGGGCTGTTGGGCACAGTTGAGAGTGGGTTATGTAACTCAGTACAGAGTGCAAGACATGGTATGTACAATGGCTTAAATGACTAGCTCCTACTTATCTTCTCCTGTTAAAAAAAACTAGCAAGTTCAATGACAAAAAATGTTAACGGTGAGTTAAGGCTGCTTGCTGGTAGGACATCACTCTGCAAAACACTGGAGTCACACAAATAAATGTCTAAAAACCAGGACAAAGACAGTTCAGGTTGCCCATGCAACTTGAGTTCTACCGTCTTTCGGCAGTGCCCCATATGCACTATTAACATGCATATCTTTATTCTGCCAACCCCACAACCGCATAAGCTTTCATCTCCTTTCACATCCCATTCACTCAGCTCGACAGTATTCCATTTATCATTACTTAAGAGCAAAAAGGAATAAAAACAGTGGCCTGCACCATGTTACATCGAGTTGGCAGTACTCAACGACAAGTATTTGGATATACTCCAGCTGCAATCAATTTAATGAGTGTTAAGTGTACCTACACTTATAGGCGGAGGCAGTAGTTGGCCCTGCTTGGTAAAGGTGTGTTAGCAATGTGGGCCATGTGTGGGTTTCTTTGTAATGTCACCAAGCAGTGATTATGATATGAGGACATCTACAATTTCACATCCACTGATGCATGTGAACAAAAGGAGGAGCTCCATGTGTAACATCAGAATCTAGTATGCATCACTTCAGTGAAGAATTGTGTACTTTATATAATTAGCAGCGTGTGACCGATATGGCAATTTCCTGCAACATCCTCGCAAAACCTTACTGAATTATGTTTAAGTACCTTTGGAGTCTACTGTATTAAAAATCAAGTACTACTGTAGGACAGGACTGCACGTAGCCTCTCTAAGGAGGTGATAGGATGTCAACCCTAGGAAGTGTTATGAACTTCAAAAGTACTAGAGTCAACAAATGTACAAGAAGGAAATAGTATTTGGGACACACAATACCAGTGGTTTGTCTGAAGCATCACTAGAGGTGAATGCAAATCCCCCACCTCCAGTTATGCAAAACCCTTCCTTTTGAAGCTATGGCATGAGGAAGGGACAATTGATTATTGATTACCTGTTCCCAAAATCTGCGGATCAAAAGCCCAAGCTACATTGGGGGGGGGGGGGTCTAATCTATGCATAGGTGTACTTGTTCTGAACTAAAGCTGATACGATCTTGAAACCACAGAAAGAACCCTTCATGGGATTCTGGAAGGCTGATTCCTACCAGAGCCCTCCTGGAGTTGAGGGAAGGAAAGAGTGATTTCTAGGAACCTTATTAGCATGAGTGTAGGTCAGGGGTCAGCAACCTTTGCTGACAGCTGTGCTGGCCCCCCCTCCTCAACTGTCAGCCAGTGCTGGTGGCCCCTTCCACAGAAATAAAAAACCGCTGCCTGAAAATTTGGTGGCAGCCATGGCTGAAGGTTGGGGGCCAGGGAGAGGGGCACTTCCCTGGCATACGGCTGAAAGGAGTCACTTGCGGAGAGAAGCTACCTGCAGTGGCTCTTCCTGACAGCATGCCTGGGAACAGGGATCCCCAGGGATGCCGTGGAAAGAAGATGCCTGGAGAAGCTTCTCTTTGGGGAGTCCCCCGCCGTGCTGAGGAAAGAAGCTACCCAGCATGGCTCCTTGGCAGATGCACACCATGGAGAGAAGCCATTCCCAGGCATCTTCTTTCTGTACCATGCCTGCAACAGTGGCAGGAGCCACAATTTTTGTGGCACTGCAGAGGTTTCCATGTGCCGCTCCAAATGGGCTCTCATGCCACTGTTGGCGTATGTGCCGAGGGCTGCATACCCCTGGTGTAGGTTCTCATGTTTTCTCTGTAATGCTTTCACTTTAACAAGAAGTGTGCTTGCTTAGGCCTGGTCTATGGAAAAAAGATTAAGTCAGCTTAACTACATTGCTCAATAGTATGAAAAATCCATGCCCCTAAGCCTCATAGCTAAGCCAGCCTAACCCCCAAAGCCAGCACAGCTAGGTCAATGGAACAACAAGCTCTCGCCTCTCAAGCAGGTGTATAACCTTTGTCAGAAGGAGAACCCTTCCATTTGTCATAAGTGATCCTTATATTTAAGTGCTGCAGCAGCGCATCTGTGCCACTGTGCCATTTTAAGTACAGACGTGCTTAGACAGGGCTGTGTGACAATATATAAAACTGAGCAATTACATGGCTTACAGCCTTTGAAGAGAAAGTGAGCACAAATGCTGGCTTATTTACACAGTCTGGTTTACTGGGAACAACAACAGGCAGGGAACTATGAAGACTGGAAAACCCCGGTCAGAAGGGAGACGGACATGGGCTCTACCCAAGAGAGGTGGTGTACAGTAGCCAAAAGCTTAAAAGTGAGTGCTCTTGTTTGAGCAGGGAGTTGTCCTGAACTGTGAAATAGGGGTTTATTGTAAAACGTATTGTCAGTAACGAGCGGGGATATGAAGACAGTATAGTCATTTATTATCTTCATGCACCCCTGATAAAGGGAGTGTGGTCAAAAATCAGATGTAGCTGCATACAACAGAGGAAGTAGCAGACAGCTACCAAAGGTAGAGGTATGTTAAGGAGATCTGTGTATTACTTTGAGGTTACTGAATGTTGTGGTTATGATATGCAGAGACCTATGTTTTTAATCTCATACGAGAGAGGGAAGGGAAGAGGTGCTGGGTATCTTCATAATACAGTATGCATAATTTTAATATGAAGCTGTGTAGGTGATGGCAGTAGGAGATAAAATATCCTTTATAATAAAAGCCCCATTAACAGTGAGGTGGACTTGAAAGGATTCTAATGCTCTAATGACAGTTAAGTGAAACGGAGATGGCATCACATGAGCAAGCGTAAGGGAGTTGTAAAAGGTTATGAAGTGGTTCTTAAATTACTCACCTATGATACGTTTTCTGGGAAGGTGGCTAAGTAAGTGAACGAATGCCAGGATCTGGATCCTCAATCTTATAGTGCCAAGAACAGCATGAATACATGCAATCTGCATAATGAGGAACACTCAAAGATGCAAGAGGGAAGGGTGGGGGGGGGGGAAGAGTATTTCTTTTTGTTCTTTAGCAGTGTTAGATAGAATTCTGTGGATGAAAGTGAATAGGTTGTAAAAGGAGGTGAAGAGTTTGTCCCTCAGACTGGGGCATTATTTAAAGACAGCAGAGTTAAGGTTTCCTGGTTAAGTTTACCCATGCATTCCTGGTTTTCAGACACTTGAATTCATCACAATGTTCTGCAAACAGACAACATACCAGCAAGCAACCTTAATTCTGAGTTAACAGTTTTTTCCACTAAAAAGAGTAGCATATATTGACAAGCTAGATCTTTTAACATAGGTTTGTCAGTTTTGCAGAGTATATCATTTCCTACAAAGTGAATAGTAAAGTTCAGTCAGGATTCCCACTCTCCAAACAGTGCATGATGTGTTTCATTATTCTGTAGTACATAAAGTATTAAATAATCTTAGTTTGCCAAAGTGAATTACACTTTATTTTGCTCTGATAGAGTCTTAGAAGAAAGCTGATCAGCATTAGAATTTTCATTAATAAATTTTAAAATTGTAAACACATTTAGAACATGGTCAGAAGGGTAAGTTGTTGCTGTCTCAGAATTAGCAAGAAGTAAAAAAAAAAGGCTACTTAGGAATATTTTGCTTGAAGAATGATTGTTTTTATTTAAAAAGGAACAGCCATTCTTGTGGCAATACACAACACAGAAGCAATTCAAAAGCTAATTTTAATGCAAGTTTCCCAGAAGTTTTAGAGATACAGCTTAGAAAGCAAATGTTTAGACCTCCACCACCCTTTCAATATTTTTATTGTCATTTTCAGTAATACTTACTAATAATTCTCCCAACACACCTGCAAAGTGGGTATTTTCCCCAGTTTTCAGAGGGAAAGAGTGACCTGTGACAGTTTGGGGAATAAACTTGTGTCTGATTACGAATTCCATTTGGTTTTGTGCTACCTGTATTGTAACAGCCACAATTAAATCATAACCTAGTAGAAGGAAACTGGCGTGTAACTTGTGTAGAAAGGCGTGACAAAGCCATCATGTAGTAATCAACATTGAACAGTTCTACTCAGATGGCATTGCATGTTTGAAAAGTACCTGGCTAGTGCAACAGGTTCTGGTACCTGACTAAGACTCCTAGGCTCTACAATAATACAAACAAACACTGATAGTTACTGGTAGAACCATTAACTGCTAATAAGCCTCTATGCCCCAAAACCCTCACGCTCCTTCCTTTAAAAAGTCTATGTTACTTGATATTGTCTCATGGTCCTCAAAGAGTCACACTATAATCCAGAAAAACAAACAAGGAGTCCTTGGCACATAAAGACTAGCAAATTTATTTATTGCATGAGCTTTTGTGGGAGAAAATCCCACCTTGTTTTGTTTTGCTGAACTAGACCGAGCCCTAGTCTACACTTAGGGCTTTTCTTGGCACCGTCATCCGGCATTTACACAAGGCATGTTAAATGGCTTGCATAAATGCCAGCGACTTCTTAATCCATCAGGATATGCTGTAGAAAGCCAACCGCAAATCCCTTGTAGTTGGCTTAACCCTACGTCTCGTGGGAGCCAGGACATCGAGCGCCAGGTTCCGGGAGCACAGCAGCGAGTTCAAACTTGCTGCTAAGCACTCCCAGAATGCCAGGCTAAAGTGCCACACAACTCCTTGTTGTTTTTAGTATAGACATAACCTAACATGCCTGCCCTTTTGGAACTATAATCCAGAGTGCCTGTAGGGGCAGACTCTGGAAAAGCAGTCTTAAGCTACCGGCTTAAGAGTGCCAGCAGTGGTCCCAGGGCCCTGAGTTTGAGAGGGGTTCCACAGCCAAATCAGGGACATCAGACTGCTAGTCTGCACCGTGAGCATGTGCATGGGTAGCCAGGACTAGAGAACATCTGGATGCTGCTCAAACCTAGGTTGGGTTCAATACAACACCAGCTGGGGGAACCTAGGCAGAGCTGGAACAACTTACAAAAGGCCAAACAGGAAGTCTATGGCAGAGTCAGAATGCATCAGCTTCTGACACCCAGCTTAACCCACTCAGCCATCCAAACAGCGTGTTTAGTTTATGCCTCCCTCATTATACACAAAAGGAGTTCTTATGGCTGTGACTGTAACAAATGCATTATATGGCATTTTGACAAGTTTAAATTCCACCCTACTAATTACTTCACCTCGTTTTGAATACTTGAACCAAACAATCAGTATTTTTTTATGTTAAGATAGAAGTCTCTCTCATCAGATCTCTTTATTAGATTATAAATAATCATGATGAGCAATTTTCTGTGCAAATAAAGTTTTAAATAAAGATAATTTTGTTATAACATTTATTCTTAGCATCCATCTTCAAATGAATAAATGCTTAAGAGGCAGTGCACACACACAACTCCTTTAATGTTTTAGAAGGAACACAAGTAAGTATCATCCATATTTTTGAAAACTACTCCTAAAACATGCAAAAGCAAAGAGAAACCATCTTCCGCCAGCAAATTTAAAATAATCATGCTTTTAAAACCTCTGAAGGAAATATTGTAGACATTTGTACAAAGTGCTAATTTTGCGCAACTCTTAGGATGTGGAATCAGTTTCTGAGAGAAGAGGCATGAAGAACGGTCATTTTCAGCTATGACCCTTAAGTGTCTTGAACACTCCTTTTTTTGTCCCTCCAAATCATTCATTTTTAAATTCCACCATAAACCTCACTTTATTCGGAGAGGGTTAGTACTAATACTTATTTGTGAAAGTTAAATGAACTATACTTTATTAAACACATCTATTAAGCAGTAATGCCATTTTAAGTTGAATCAGTGAGATTTAAGACCAGATTTCTTTGCATTTATAGTGGAAGCTCTGCTTACAGATCCCCTTGCCTTTCATTTTCTGAGACTGATCAGAAGAGATAGCAGCAAGTAGCTGATATTGAAACTGTTAATATAGGTCAATGCGGTGGTCATCATAAAGCAATAAATCACTTTGCTCCTTTACATGCTATGTATCGCCTTCATTTGATATTAGCCTCTACCAACCCAGAGAAACCAATTTTAAACGTACTCTTAAATGTGCACTATTTCTACAGAAACGTAGAACATGTTATTAAAAAAATCAAATTTTAAACTATCACACACAAAAATCACCACGTCCTAAAAATCAAGCAAAAAAAACTATTTCAATTTGCTTCCTTTGTGCACCTGACAGCCCCTCGTATCATCCATTTTCACTTTCTGTGCACCGGAATTTCACCACTTGTGCAATGCCCTGAGGAAGTGCACCAACACGTTCTTCTTCAGGTCTTGAGTAAGAGTGGTTAACTGCAAGAGCAGCAAAGCCAATCCAATTTTGTGGACAGATAAACAGACCCCCCAAAGCTTAGGGCAGGAGACTGCCCCCATGCCACTTCAACTCTGGATAATTCAAGGGGGCTTGGAAGTAATTCATGAAGCAGTCTACAAGTCCCCTTAATCCTCATGGTGAGGATCCTTTCACTGGCTCAGATAGAACCTGCTTGCTTTAAGCCCCTTTACAGGACATGGGAAAAGCAAAAGAAGCTATGTGCCAGAAAAACAAATGTGACCTCCCTGTTCTTCCCATGCCCCTTTGTGAAAGTGTGAAGAGTAAGGAAATAGCAGTGATTGGTCTAGCCCACTGATGTGATCTCCTTGAAAGGGTGTGGGACAAAAAAAGGTGAATCCCTCGCCCACCTCTCCTGTGCTCCAGAGCCCTTCAAAATAATCAGGTTGCTAGGCCTGACACTGGACCATGGCTGAGTCAGGACTGGTCTACAGACTGATAATACATGTACACACAAAGGACCAGTCCTCCCATGCATGCTTTCCTGATGCACCCTGCAGTGCTCATGCATGCTCTCCTTTTGTGAGAGCTCATGCACAGGCTTTTAAAACCAGAGTAAGGGGGGAAAAGCTGGAAAGAAAAGCTGTGCAAATGGTCCGGAGCAAGTGCAGTATCTCAAGTTATACCTTTCACTTCACAGTCACTGTGTCCCTTGAACATACTGCTACCAAAACAGATAAATCTATAGTTAGCATGTCACATGGTGATTTCTTTACCACCAAACAAACAAGGAGATCTGTAAAACAAGGTGTTCTGTGGCAATTAAAGACTAACACATTTATTTATTGCATGAGCTTTTGTAGGAGAAAATCCCACTTCATCAGACACTCTGAAGATGAGGGAAGTTACAGAATGGGGGGATATAAATGCAGAGAAGTATAAATCATGGGAACAGGTCACACTGTAACAGCAAATCAAAATAGTTAAGATTCAAACACTGGGATACAGCACACAGAGGAAGATGAGGTCAAATCACCTGTTGTAATGTGAGAAAAATCCAATGCCCCGATTAAGTCCTGAAGCAATGCAACCGAATCTGCAAATGAATTCAATTTCCCTAGCTTCTCTTTGAAGCCTTAACTTAGTACTCATTTGTGAGAGTTCTGGGGCACTTTTTAAAGACTAGCAAATATATTTATCGCATGAACTTTCATGGGGGAAATCCCACTTTGTTGGTGGCTTTCCCTGATGAAAACTCACATGATAAATAAATGTGTTAAAGTGCCACAAGACACCTGGTTTGTTTTGCTGAACTAGTCTAAAATGGCTACCCTGCTGGAACTACTTCACCACCAGCACGAAATGCTGGCAGAGGCAGGATGACAACCAGCCTTACAAAAAAGGCCTGCAAAGAAGCACTAGACACCTCCATCCCCCAACACCAGATGCCAAGTGATGCTAATTGGAAACCAAAGCTCTGAGTATAGTAGTCCCCAAACTATTTAGGTCACACCTCCCCTTACTTTTGTCCACATCACCCTGTTGCCACCCAGCTGGGGCAATAGGCTGTGGCTTGGAGCAGGGGTGCATGTCAAAGCCATAAGCAGGGCCCACAGTAGCCAGCAGCCGAGACTGGGAGCAAGGCCCATGGCTGAACTGAGCGCCAAGGCCAGAGACAGAGCAGAGTTTGGGGCTGAAGCAGAGACAGATGGAATTCCCTCCCTGCCCCCATGGGGGCTGGCTTAGGCCACACTGTACCCCCCCCAACATTCCTTTGTTCCCTCTCCTCCAAAATCTGGGGACCCCTGCTCTAGTATATTGCTACCAGAAAGCTTTTTCCATTGTTTTATAATATTAGGTTTTTTTTAGATTAACTTGTAAGCTTCCATATTCTTCAAATATAAAAAACAAATCTGTTAGGCAGAGCTGCTACCCAGCTCTTGATAGTCATTATTAAACCTTATGAAGATAAGGTCACACCAATTCAGCTGCTGTCACAGACTACAAAGTATGCCAGCAAAATGCCTCAGTTGTCATTTGAGAAAGGCCTGGGCTACTCTTCATTATGAGATTGAACTAGATACGTCACTCAGTGCTGTGAGAAATTTCACACTCTGAACACTGTAGGTAGGTCAATCTAACCCAAGTGTAGACATGGCCAGCTTGACAGAATTCTTCCATCAACCTACCTACCACTTCTGAGAAGTGGATTAATTATATCGTAAAAAATCCCTTCCACTGATGTATGACAGTGGTTTTCAAGACCCCACTCGGCATCCAGCTGAAAAAAATAATTTATGCCCAGAACCCAAAAAGTACATCTTTCAGCACCAACAGCAGAGGGTCCCATGACCCAGTACCGGGTCCCAACCCATGGATGTAAAAAGCATTTACCCTATGGTAATACATAGCACAGCTGCAGTACGGTAGTTATCCTGTAGCGTAAGCACAGAAACAAAATCCTACTGACCTGCTCAGTTCTGAGCAACACACAGCACTTCCTAGGCACCAAGAATATTTTCTCTCCAGCTCTTCTCAAATGATAGCACAAGACGAGATCTGAGAATCTACGCAGGTTTTCCATATGAACGCAGAGCAATGAATACCTTTTCTAATGAGAACCAACAGTTTTATTTAGGATTTTTTTTGTGTGTTTAGCCCTTGACCTATCAGTGCTACAAGCCATTTTTCTCCAATGGCTTAAGAACAAATACATAAACCTTACAAAAATCAAAGATTTGTGATATTGGGCTTCCCCATTTTCTGCTCCTATTTTCCCCCATCCAACATTTATGCACATAAACACACAGATGAGGGTGGTATAAGAAGGATGGAATTCGTTTGTTTGGAAACAGCATGGTCCAATGGATAGGGCGCAGCACTAGAAATCAGATCCAAATTTTATTCTCTACTACTGATTCACTGTATGGCCTTGGACGAATTCTTTTTTAACCATTGTGCCTCAGCACCACATCACTAAGAAACAGATAATACTCATCTGCTTTCCCAGTGCTTTGAAACATATAGAAAAAATGGCTATGTAAGGAAAGGATTTTTGTAAGTAACTGTAACAACACTCCAAGAGCCACTACACATTTCAATTTTGGGCTGGGACCAATGGAAGAAACCAAAGCAGTGGGCACTTTTGTCCTTTTATAACCTCAGCTCCTAATGCCTGTTGCTGACATTTGTGCAGCCACTGCCAAAGGCGCTACTTTCCATCAGTTTGGGAAACCTTAAAGACACCTGATATTGCAACAAACAAGCAGGAATATTTAGAGGTCATATTGAGAATAATCTGCTGTCTTTTTATGCTCCCCTATTGCCAGGCCAGCTGTCTTAACACACGAAAAGTCCCAAATCCACCATTCTACAGCATCACAATGAGAAGAAATGAACTATCAAGTCCCAGTTCAAACTGGAAGCTAGATCACAAAAGAGATGGTCAGGTTTATTTTTTCTTCATGCATGTAGCAGCATTATGAAAGGTTGAATAAATATTTCACACCCCTAAATAGTTCTATAAATATTAGCTGCGCTAGTGATTCAATTCACACTGGCTCTTGAAGAAAATTTTGTAACTGCATCACACTAAGACGAGCAAATTCATAAAAACAAGCAAGTGTGAATACATCCATAAAGTGTTAGTGTGTGGATGTATCTAAAAACACACTGAAAGGAATTCTTTGACAAAGTTGTTTAAGTGCACATTCATTATCCATTTTAAATAAAAATGTATTTTGATTTGTTTCTTTTTTTTTTTTTTTTTAACTATAAAAGAAATAAGCAACTCATTCCTCTTCCGTTATTCAAGAAGAATTTCAGTTTTTCCCACTCTAACCAGCATGGGCAGAGAACTTAGAAGGGCCCTAATCACAAGGGATGCCAGCAGCTGATCAATTAGTTAACTTCATGTTTTCAGATCTTTACATACGAAATGTTATGGTGCTGTAATCATAAGAGTCCTGACCCAAAAACAAATTGGGTGGAGGGGTTGAAAAGCTGTTGTAGGACAGGTTGCAGGATTGACATCCTCACTTCTGTGCTGCTTTCAGAGCTGAGTTGGGGAGAGACAGGACTTGTTCTTCCCTGCATGACACTCTCGCATCTGTGTTGCGGCACTTCCTCCAGACAGGGGAGGTACCCCTAGAGTGGCTGAAGAATCAATCTTCACTATCCCACAGCCCAGCCAGGGCACAGTATGAGCCTCTGTCTGTGGCACACCATCCCTACCCCTCTAAAAGCTCAACTTCACTAGAGAAGTCTAATTTCATGGTCTGTGACACATTTCTCACATCCATAAATTTGGTACGAACCCACCTACGATTGGCAGACTCGGTTCTCTTGTGTACTATGTTTTCTACACTTTACATTCATCTCCCCACTGGAGAGGGTACAGTGTTGCAGGACACTTGAACTGTTGTCCCACATAGCATTTTGTCCAAGTTTGCATATAAGCTTCAGAACAGAGACCTTACTCTTTCCACATTTTTGTAATGTGCTATGCATGCTCATTGCACTCTAACCAAGTTCAAAATTTATTGAATGTCAACTGCAAAATCATGATCCAAAGCATATAAACATCTGTTAGAGCACAGGCAAGCAGTAGATAATCATGTGTTTCACTTTGACGACTAGGTGAGTATTGTCAGTCTTGCATCACTTCAGTAAGAAACACGTCAACATTGTGGCCCTGCCAATACAGTAACAACTAAGCTTATTCACCTGTTGTTCTTTATATCCTTCCTGATTTGGAAACTTAACCCCTAGCTAAGCCTGCAATCAAACTGTTTGAGAACAAATCCAACAATATCAATGGACTCCGAGGCACGTTTCTCTGTCCCTTCAAATGCTCATAGGAGAGCTCTTTTAGTTCCATCTCCACTCTCACCTTTAAAAAGACTGATGGGAAAGTAGATTAAAACTGGCTTTCAGAGTAAAGTAGTTTTCTGGAATTGCACCAGACTCAAATTTGTACTTGCCACCTTACTTATTTAGCTCACTTTTTAAATCATTACCATTATGTGCAGTAATTTATTCTCTTGTTGACCTTTTTACACAATGATCTCAAAAGTAACTTCTATCATGGTTCTATGGATGTATGACCAAGAACAGATAACCCAGCATGTTAGGCAAATACATCTCATTTGTTCATTATAAAACACAAGTTGAAGACAATGAATTAAAACACAAAAACAATAGCTTTACTCTTTAAAACAGCCTTGGGAACATCACAACGAGCAAAAAGAGAGATGGTGGGGAAGCAAGAACAGTTCCTTTTTTATAGCATCATTCCTCCAAATCAGTTACTTGTATGGTTACTTATTGCTGATAAGCTGTCCTATAATTTTAGCTGAGACTCCAGAGCAATGGAAGTAACAAACAGAAATAACTGTTTTCCCAGGGCTGATTGTAATTGTACTTAATACAGCTTCTTCTAAAACATCTTAAAAATGTATACTTGCTCTTGGTGAGGTCAGATACAGGAATAGTCTAATCTAACCATCAGAAGTAATCTATAAAACCGTAAGAGCAAAAATATTTAATTAAAGCAAAATTTAAGTGATAGGAAACTTGAGATACTGTATTAATTCTGTTGTTCTGTATCTACTGGTTCCTGTGCATACCTCAAGGCACAGCAGAAGTAAACATCTGATATTGAGATCAGGATGTATCCTCTTCATTTAGGTTTATAAATATATGAAATAAAAGCATCTCAACATATCACTTTACCCCAAGTGTTTGAGAGGAGGACAAGGTGTTTTAAGTCACTTTCTCCTTCATGCAAAAAACAGAATTCTGAGTCAGCTTTCCAACATTTTTACATGGCTTTAATTCGAAATTGCAGAAACACTATGTCACAGCAATTTTAAGAACCTGCACTTTATTCATATTACTGTAAACTTCCTTCTAAATGGTTAGGCAGTACAATAATGGTTTAGACCCTATGTAGTTCGACCTTCCCATACACGTTGTGACAAAAAGGAATGTGGATTTTCATCTTATTCTACAAATGTTTAGTAAAAGGCCCCCATCTTATCTGTTACGGAAAATATTCCTCTACAGAGGGGACACAGATATTTGATAATGATGTTGAAGTGTAGGTGTTTTAAGGGACTCTGATAGTCAAAAGCGATTTCCACTGAATCTATCTTATTAAAGCATACTCCTTAGCTCAGCCTTCTGCATATTCTACAGAAAACTGAAATGACTGTTACTTTGGTTTTAAGAAAGAAAAGCCAAGGTTAAGCAATCAGCACTTACTTTTCACCATCACATGGTTTTACAGTGAAGTCTAAGTAATAATTTATTCTTAAAACCTAACATTCTAGTTTGCAGATTACATGTAGTTGACACCAAGTCAAATTGTGGAAAGCAAACCTTAAGACACAAAGGTCTTTGAGGAATACCTTCAGATGAGTGCACTACAAAAGTGGTAGAACCACTACAGTCAGACCGCTAACTTCAAACATACACAATACCTTTAAAAACTGGAAGCATGCAATAAAGCAAAAAAACAAATTCAAAAATCAAAAAAATTGATGAACTTTGTTCGCAAAAATGGCCAAATGGCTTTTTCATAGCCACAACAACTTTTCAAGTTACAGAGAAAAAAACAACTACGATGCGTGTTGGAGTTCACTGCTTATTCACTACCAAGTCAATCAGTGTTGAATGCAGCAGGCTCTCCCTGTAACAGCAAGACAATGCCAGTTAAGGGGAAAGCAGTGCTTGACACCCAAACATATCTGACAATTCTTGGTCAGACCCAGACTACAGCCCAGCTGGCCAGACCCTCAAAAATTCATGCCCCAGTGAGAAGCTTATGGCATTCATTTTTGAAGGACTGAAGCTTTCATTCTGAGACAGATTCAGTTCCAAGCCGTAATAGTAATGCAATGTTGTCTCTCTCAGTAAGCAGGCACTTCTAGTACCTCTACAGCTGTTTACACGGCCTTGCAAAGCAGCAGCAGAGGAACATTAATAAAATTGACAATATCACTGCTGCCCATAACAGTCTGAAAAGTAACTGTGAAACCCACCAACAATGGCAGTTTTATGCAACTTCTGTCTGGAAAAAACTAAGAAATAGAGCTAAACACACACACGAAGAACTGGAAATGAAAAAAAAACCTCACAGCTGGAGGCTTGGAGAGGACATACTCTCTCCCTGACACCTCATTTAACACAACTGTCAAAACATAGGGACATGGATTTGCACCACAGCAGACCCACACTCCTTGCAACAACCACAAGTCCATGAAGAAGTCAGAAGAAAAAGCTCCTTCTCCATTCCAGCAGCAACGCCTACTAGACACAGACAAAAGATGAATCAAAAACATTTCTACAAACAGCCTCCTGACAGAAGGCCCAAGCATCCACTTAGTAACTAAATAAAGCTAGCAAAGGGACAATGCTTAATACTAAGGCTCCTATAATTTGCATGCTGGTTCCTAGTCCCTGCGGACATCCGTGTCACCTCATTTACACTGCTCCTGTTAACTTAAATCTAACTATCCTGGGTAACACCAGCATATTTGCCTGTAAACCATTCACATCTTCACTCTGCAATACAGACATAACCTCAGAGATAGAGACTTATTTGTTCACCATTCTTTTCATCAATGAGGTTTCCCTTTAATAGGAAACAAAGAACAAAAGAAATCATTTAAAATATTACCCAAAACACATACAGGGTTTTAAACTATTTCAAACACTAAGAAGATACAAGTTCCAAAGAGGCAGCCGTGTTAGTCTAGTTCAGCAAAAGAAGCAAGGAGTCCTGTGGCACTTTTAAAGACTAAAATTTCTTAACTGCATGAGCCTTCATGGGAGAAAATCCCACTTTGTCAGACTCTTTGAAAATAGGGAGCTTATGAAATACACAGTGAACTCCCAACTTCTCTGCTACAAGGCACACTCATTGTAAAAGACTAGTAGCAGCACCTATCTGCATCACATCAGGGGCCTCAAACATGTGGCCCTTAAAGCTATTTCCTGCAGCCCACAACAGCACTACTGTTACTGATATTTGCAATATTGTTGTATGAAAAGGTTTCAGTGTTGCAGCGCTCAGGCTAACGTACCAGTCCTCCTGCAGCCCTGTACTAGTCCTCATGGTGGATTGAGTTTGAGACCCTTGTATTATGTGAATATTGCTGATTACATCTCATCTTGTACACACAAAAGGCTATAACGATATACTATTTCTGAAATTTCTCTCATTCAAGTTGCCTTCCCTCAGTCAACACAGTCCTATTTTTGCAGAAATTTCCAGAGAGATAGCTGTGTTAGTCTGTGTATAACAAAAGCAGCGAGAGTCCTGTGGCACTTTATAGTCCAACAGATTTCTTTGAGCATATGCTTTTGTAGGCTTCAACCCATTTACTTCATCAGATGCAATCATGCATCTGATGAAGTGGGATGAAGCCCACGAAAGCATATGCTCAAAGAAATCTGTTAGTCTATAACAGACATGGCCAAACTGTGGCCCAGGAGCCACATGTGGCTCTTGAATGAAAAAGTGTGGCTTGCGGAAGAGCGTCAGCAAATCCATTTCATAGGTAAAAGCATATGGCTATAGGCCTCAGTGCGGCTCTTGAAGGTTTAACAATCAACTTGTGCGGCTCTTGAGTTCCATAAGTTTGGCCACCCCTAGTCTATAAGGCGCCGCAGGACTCTTGCTACTTACCCTATTTTTCTGCAGATCATGCCATCAGCATGCAAAATCTTGGACATGAATCCAAGCAGCTCCCAAGGGAAACACACGCGGATGGAGGAAACTGTGGAGGAGCATCCTCCCGGGGAAGCAGAGAAAGCCCCAGCACTTGGGACATTTAGAGGTCACTTGCAAAGAGGGGAGAAAAGCAACCTGCGCTTGTGCCCTTGGGGATCCCGGGGATGCAAAGAGCAGGAGGCCAAGAGGGCTGCCTCCTCTGCTCGCCCGCCCCCACCAGGGAGCTACCCGCGACCTCAGCCTGCGCCCACAGAGCATTTCTCAAGCGGCTGAGGGCCGGATCCGACCGTTTGCGGCGGCCCCGGGGTTTGCATCACAGCAACCGGCTCCGGCCGCTGGCGAAAGTCTCAGACCACGGCCCGGCCGGCGGCTCAGGGGCCCGAGGCGGCCCCGCACACGCTGCTGCAAACGCCCGGCGGAGAAAGGCTCCGCGCGCGCGCGCCCGGGCTCCCCCCGCGCCCGCGGCCCGGGCCCCCGGCGGGGCTCACCGGCGTGCTGGTCCCGGGGCCACAGGTAGTAGGTGGCGGGGATGACGATGAGCCCCACGAAGCTGGTGAGGAAGTAGAAGAAGGTGTTGCCGCTGTCGTCGTACTGGAACTGCTGCCCCGCCATGGCCGCTCAACCGCCGCCGGGGCGCTCGCGCCGTCCGCACGCACGCCCCGCCGCTCCTGCGGGCCGAGCAACGGCGAGAGGATGACGCGTCACTGGCGCTGACGTCGCACGCTGCGACGGCTGCGTCAGTCCCCCCCGCCCCCGTCACCATGGCAACGAGGCGGGCGGCCCGAGCGCTCGTCGCCGCCCAGCGGCGGGGATGGCGGGGGGAGGGCTGCGCCCAGCGGGGCCCCGCGGCCGGCGCGTGGCGCTCTGGTTTGGGCCCGCTCGCTAACCGACTTCGGGCTGTCCGGCGCCACGTGACCGGAAGTGAGTGCGCCGCCATTTTTGCGAGCCCTCTGGTGTGTGGCTGCGTCCGTCCCACGTGCTTACGGCCAGGTGACCCAAAGCCGCGAGTTTATTGGTACAGACAGGCCCCGTGCCCGATCGCTGGGGACTTGGCTCCGCCCACCCCGATACTGCACACGTGCTGCAGGGTCAGTGTGGGGCCGGCCCGCGCCACTTTTCCCCAGGAAAGCTCATGGGAAAAAATAAATCTGTTAGTCGTGAAGTGTCACAGGACTGCTTGTCTTTTTCTTTTTCAGTGTGATTGGCCAGTGCTGTTCTGGGCCCCTGCCATCACCAGGGGAAGAGCTAGTCCCCCCCCCCAGCCTCCTTCCCTTCTCTCTCGTCTGGCTCATAACGGGTGGTATTGTGAAGGGAGCGGGAGGGGGCGTGTTTCTCCTCATTTGCAGACTCTAAGTCACAAACTTCGCCTTTTTAAACACGTGTCTCCTCAGCGGGTGGTGTCCTCAGCCAAAAGTCCATCATGGCTAGGGTCGCCAGTTGTCAGGCACAAGGAGGACATGTCCTTCTTTTTACTTCCACGTCCTCCCTGCTGCAGGCATTTTAAAAATACATGAGTTTGTCTGGCTTTTTCCTTACAGCAGTTCAAGTATGCTGGAATGCCCCAAAACACCCTATTTTTAGGGGGAAGCGTTCCAGGGTCCTCTAAAAACAGAAGAACATTACATGAATGCTACATTTTCTCCCTGTGTGCTCCAATGTCCTGTTTTTTGCACTTCCTTGTCCTTTCCATGCTTTGGTATCTGGTAATCCTAATCATAGCCCCATGTATTGAAGCTGCCAGCTTTAATTATAGCCCTGAGAACTGAAGCTAGACTGCGCACACAGCAGAAGGAAGGTCTCTGTCCCAGGAACTGGAGACTCAGGCCAGTGGCATTGCTGGCACTGGATACATTGTGATATGAGATGACTAAACGCTATCTGTATGGCTACTTTGAATGCACAAGTGTCAATGGCTATACCAGGGAGATTACAGATTACTTGGTCCAACTTCCATCTGCTCAAATCTCCCAGCTCAATCTTCTCTTGTCATAGATCAACACAAAGACAAACCAGTATACACAATAGTCCCACTCTCACACAGCTGTTCACCACAGCACACACCTCTCATTTGCCACATGCACAAACAATGTAATTCTCCTGCACACACATCAATACGACAACCCAAAACATGATTTTAAAGCCTAAAATGTCTACTGAGTCAGTATGAAGTGATGGAAACATGGAAGGATGGTGCTTTTTGTTTCCAATAGCACTGTTTCAGTCTCACTGGGATTCATGGTCTGATATTGTCCATTTTTAACTTATCCACTTTCAGTATCTTTCCAAATTACGCCTGTGCAACAAGACTTTCTATTGTTAGTCAGGCAATAAATAACTCCTCTACAGTGACTGCAATCGGTATATTAATACAAAGTTATGTAAAATGACTGTTGGGAACTGATTTTGTTGGCTCAGGAGTTGGAGGAAAAAGGATGGAAGTGACAACAGATACACCTAATTATTGAGGGAGGCTATAGTGTTTTACTTTTGGGGGCATCCAGGTCTATCAGTCACATTGGTGCCACTTTCTTCTAGCATGCAGGGTCTTCCCTATGATAGCTGGGTGTTAGCTCCCTAACATAATTGGTATGGCCACACACACTTCTTATTTCGAAACAACAGAGGTTGTTTCGAAATAAGAAGTGCCATGGCCACACAACGCACGGCCATATCGAAACAAGCAAACAGCTTGTTTCGAAATGGCCGTGGTTCAATCGCCATAGCTTAAACCTCGTTTGCTGTC
>ML681979.1:55228289-55283556 GCA_007922195.1 Podocnemis expansa
AACCAAATCATAAAATGTAAGCTAGAGCTGAGATTTATTAATAGTTACCTTTCCTACCAAAGTAGATTCTTACCCCAAAGTTCAATCTCTTGCAGAGTTTTCTAGCACTAAGGGGCCAGATCTAAATGTTCATGAAGCACCCTCACTATTTCAAGGTACCTGTCAGTGAATGGATCCAGAGTGTCTTTCTCCAGCTTATGATACACTGAATTAGTCTTTCACCAGTATTCACAAACCAGTTTATCCCCCCACTGTCGTATATTTTCATTGCCAGCTGGTTTCAATGTTTATAGCTTATCTTTGATGGGTCATTGGCTTTTCTAGGTTTGTACGAAGGTCGACATCTGAGCAATATATTACTTAATCAGCTAGCCAGCTCTTTCCATCTTGAATGGCACATCACCGAAATACATGATTCCCTTGTGACCCACTTTCACTTCAATACTACAGGAACATAATTTTAAATATAGTTACATTATTCCATACATATTACCTGTACACATCTTGCAATGAGTATAAGAATTTATAAGTTGCAAGCTTTCAGAATAAGCCTTACATGCTACCCTTTACAGAGAAATACCATGAAAGTGGTATATTAGTTGTACAGTTTACCAAGTCTGAAGCCAGAGCTGCCTGTAAAGAACAGTGAACCTTTACCAGCTGGTACCAATGGACCTTTGTGTTACACATACCCAGTCTTTTATGCTACTACATTTAACACCTATGACCTACTGACCATCTTCAAGAACTGCTACAAGAAAATGCCACTGAATCACACAGTCACTGGAGTTTTTAGGCATTGTAAGTGACCACCAGATGGCAATAAAACACAAAACTTAAAGCTTGTAAATCACATGCCACTAGCTAAATCAAATAATAGGAAGATCATAGATTTCAAATAACTGTCCAGCTCTAGCAATTCCAGTTTCAAAAACATAGTAATATGTCATTGTACTGGGTTAATGTGCCTATTATACCTAGGTTAATGTAAGTGCACTATATAAAAAAAGAAGAATTTTAACATTCCTTTTATATTTATGTAAGGAGAAGAGAAGCCAACAGCTTTGCATGACATGTTTATTATTGAAATGGAAATTACTGATAGAATAGTTCTTTGTAGGCGCTTCAGAAGCATCTGTAACCAGTGACACGCTGCAGCTAATAGTACAGGACTGGAGAGACTGTGCAGTGTGCATAGCAAGGATCTGCCTCAAGCAATCCGTGGTGATGCAGAATATAGCTTTTGTTCTGCACCTTCATCAGGAGTCAATGCCACCTGTATTATGCAACCAGCCATATAAAAGAGCCTTTGTATTTGGTTTTACTGTTTTAGAAATGTCTGTGTTTGCATATCTTGTGATGTGAGATAATCAATAAAAAAAGTCTCAGTGATCAAGGAGGGCTTTAAACTAGGTTCAACAGGGAAGGAGACCAAAGCCCACAGGTAAGTAACAATGTGGGTGATCTGGGGAAGGGATGGAACTGGGGGGGGGGGGGCGGGGCTTATGTGCCGGCAGAGCATCACAGGGACGTAGTTGGAACCCGGGGGGGGGAATCAAATAAATGTCTTAAGTGCTCTACTGAAGCCCCAATATGCAAGGAGAGTGGGGGAGGAGAACTCCAAGAAAAAATGCAAGGAGGTTTATGTAATAGAATTGGAAATCAACATAACAAAGTAGGGCAATCAGCCGGGTATCTTAGGTGCCTATACACTAATACGAGGAGCCTGGGTAATAAGCAAGAAGAATTGGTAATACTAGCACAGACAAGGAACTATGATATCATAGGAATAATGGAGACGTGGTGGGATAGTCTGCATGACTGGAGCTCTGCCATGGATGGGTATAAACTGTTCAGGAAAGACAGGTAGGGAAGAAGAGGGGGAGGAGTAGCGTTATATGTAAAAGAGCTATATGACTGCTCAGAGCTCCATTATGGAAGTGGAAGCGTGCCAGTAGAAAGTCTGTGGGTTACATTGAGAGGGGAAAGCAACAAGGGGGATGTTGTGGTGGGTGTCTGCTATAGACCACAAGACCAGAAGCAGGAGGTGGATGAGGTGTTCTATGGACAACTAGTGGAGGCTTCTAGATCACAGGCGCTGGTGCTCATGGGGGACTTCAATTACCCTGACATCTGCTGGGAGGCCAATACAGCAGTGCATGGGCAATCCAGGAAATTTTTAGAGAGTGTTGGGGACAACTTTCTAGTACAAATGCTAGAGGAACCAACTAGGGACCTTGTACCGCTCGACCTGCTGCTCACAAAAAGGGAAGAATTGATCAGGGACGTAGAGGTAAATGGCAAGCTAGGCAGTAGTTACCATGACATGGTTGAGTTCAGGATCCTGATTAAAGGAAGGAAGGAAAGAAGCAAAACAAAAACCCTGGACTTCAAAAAAGCAGATTTTGGCTCCCTCAGGGAACTGATGGGCAGCATCCCTGGGGAAGCTAATCTGAAGGGGAAAGGAGTCCAAGGGAGTTGGTTATATTTTAAAGAAACACTGCTAAGGGCACAGGAAGTTGCCATTCCAATTAGGAGAAAGAACAAACATGTGAGGCAGCCAGAATGGCTTAGCAGGGAACTCTGCTCTGAGCTTAAACATAAAAAGGAAGCTTACAGGAAGTGGAAGCTTGGTCAGATGACCAAGGAGGCATATAAAGATATTGCTAGAGGTTGCAGGGATAAAATCAGAAAGGACAAAGGACAAATGGAGTTGCGGCTAGTGAGGGATGTAAAGGATAACAAGAAGGGGTTCTACAAGTATGTTAATAACAAGAAGAGGATCAGGGATGGTGTAGGCCCCTTGCTGAATAGGGCAGGCATCCTAGTGACAGAGGATGAGGAAAAAGCTGCAGTGCTCAATGCATTTTTTGCTTCAGTTTTCACAGGCAGGGTCAGCTCCCAGCCCACCACCATAGGTGTGGCAGATGGGAGAAGAAGAGAGGCCCTTGATGACAGAAGGTCAGGTTAGGGACTGCTTAAAGAAGCTGGATGTGCACAAGTCCATGGGGCCGGACGAACTGCATCCAAGAGTGCTAAGGGAATTGGCTGATGAGATAGCAGCACCACTGGCCGTTATCTTTCAAAACTCATGGAGAATGGGGGAGTTGCCAGAGGACTGGAAAAAAGCAAATGTAGTGCCTATTTTCAAGAAAGGACAAAAGGAGGATCTGGGGAATTACAGATCAGTCAGCCTCACCTCAATCCCTGGAAAAATTATGGAGCAGATTCTCAAAGAATCCATCCTCAAACACTTAGAGGAAAATAAAGTGATCAGGAACAGTCAGCATGGATTTACCAAGGGTAAATCATGCCTGACCAATCTCATCTCCTTCTATGATCAGATGACTGATTTTCTGGATGCAGGGAGAACTGTTGATGTGATATACCTTGATTTTAGCAAGGCTTTTCATACAGTTTCCCACAGCATTCTCACTGGCAAGTTAAGGAAGTATGGGTTGGATAGGTGGACTATAAGGTGGATAGAAAACTGGCTAGATCAACGGTTTCAGCGTGTAGGAATCAATGGTTCCATGTCTAGCTGGCAACCGGTCACGAGTGGTGTGCCCCAGGGGTCGGTCCTGGGGCCGGTTCTGTTCAACATTTTCATCAATGATCTGGATGATGGAATAGACTGCATTCAGTAAGTTTGCAGATGACACCACACTGGGGGGGACCAGTAGACACGTTGGAGGGCAAGGACAGGATTCAGGGAGACCTAGATAAATTGGAACAGTGGGCCAATAGAAATCTTATGAGGTTCAATAAGGACAAATGTAAAATCCTGCATGTGGGACGAAAAAAACCCATGCACCACTACAGGCTGGGGAACATTCAGCTAAGTAGCAGCAGTGTAGAAAAGGACCTGGGGGTCATGGTGGATGGGAAGCTGCATATGAGTCAGCAGTGTGCTCTTGCTGCCAAAAAGGCCAATGGCATACTGGGCTGCATTAAAAGAAGTATTACCAGCAGATCAAGGGATGTGATCTTTCCCCTCAATTCTGCACTGGTGAGGCCACATCTAGAATACTGTGTTCAGTTTTGGGCTCCCCACTACAAAAAGGACAGGGACATGCTAGAGAGAGTTCAGAGGAGGGCAACCAAAATGATTAAAGGGCTGGAGCACAAGCCCTATGAGGAAAGACTGAAAGCCTTAGGCTTATTTAGTCTGCAGAAGAGAGGATTGAGGGGGGATTTGATAGCAACCTTCATCTACTTGAAGGGATGCTCTAAGGAAGATGGAGCTCAACTGTTCTCGGTAATAACAGAGGACAGAATGAGGAGCAATGGTCTCAAGTTGCCGTTAGGGAGGTTGAGGCTGGATATTAGAAAAAACTTTTTTACTAAGACAGTGGTGAAGCCTTGGAATGAGCTGCCGAGGGAGGTGGTGAAATCTCCATCTTTGGAGGTGTTTAAGGCCCGGCTGGACAAATACATGACTGGGATGGTTTAGTGGGAGTGGTCCTGCCTCTGGCAGGGGGTTGAATTAGATGACCTATGAGGTCCCTTCCAACCCTATGATTCTGTGATTCTATGACTCTAAGTGTTCCATGGGATTAATTCAAACACATTTGGAAGGGTTAAAAAATGTTGTTAAGGGACATGCACTGTATCAGAGGAGGAAGGCATCTCAGACCAGCTCCAGCTGGACACGTGTTCACATCACGAAGAACGTAATATTTATTGACACCATTGCTGGCATTTTTATCAGAAAAGCCATTGATTAGTTGGTGATCAAAACTGAACAGAGTTCTGCCCTAAGTGGCCTGTCTTTCTAGGGGGTATTGCATTCTGAGTATCACTTATGTCTCCATCAGTATCCTGCACATACCTCTGTACTTTGGCTACAGTTAGGAGGAAAGCCAATGTGGGAAGGGAAGAGAACTGGAGCTCTCCTTGGCACGGTTCCAAGCAGGCTAGTGAAATCTCCATGGCTTCACAGGTGCGTTCAGCTTATCTTGCTGCTGAAGGGCGAATGAGTAGCAAATCAGCAAAATGGAAGTGGGGAAACAGCAGTTCCATACATATTCCTCACAGCCTGTAGAAACTCCTCAATTCAAATGTGTGGTTACTGTATATACACAACAGGAAATTAGGGCACCCCCTCACCTCCCCAACAGGCTCATGCTGTGATATGTGGGGGTCACAAGCTGTGAGCTCCCAGGTGGAGAAAGTGACATGGATGCATGGAGCCTGAGTTTGCTCCTTGCTCCTTCTCACAGTCCCCTAGGAGTGCATGGAGGAGCAGCATTTGAGAGAGGAACAAGCTGGTCAGTTTCCCCAAGTGGGCTCAGGAAGGGCAGTGCAAGGGTTGGGGTCAAGGGGGCACAGTGCAGGAGCTGGTGCAAAAGAAGAGTGGGGAGCCCACAAGGACCAGGTGTGAAGGGGGATGAAGAGCCCAAGGGGTCAGAGGTGAAGGGAGGGGCACCCTTGGGAGTCACGGGTCACAGTCAGAGACTGGCTGTGTGATAGGGGTCACCAGTACAAAAAGGTTGAGAACCACTGTCCCAGATGCAGAGATTCTTGACTTTGCCAAAGCATCTGCTCTGTGCGGCATGCTCCCCTAGCAACCCTGCATCTGTGGAGTGAGATAGTGGGCACCCACAGGATGGGATCCAGTGCCCAGTGGTTAAAGTATAATTTGAGGGGCCCTGGAACCTTCCTAATCCCTGGGCCCCCTTCCTGTATTGTCCTGGCCCAGTTCCCTTCATGCATGTGTGGGCCCGATTTTTCTAGATTCTGGAACCTGGGCCCCAGAACTCTGGCATATCAGATTTGTGGGCCCTGGAAATGCATTCTGGGGCATTCCAGCTTACTTTAACCCCTGCCAGTGCCAATAATGCTGCTGGTCTTGTGTGAACTATGCTGTCAGGAGGAAGGGAGGAACTAACACACCTAATGATTGCCCAGAATTTTAGGGCAGGCTGGTCTTTGTATTTCCTGTAATGCTGTCTGGGTCTAGGGGACTGTTCATGATTATTCTTCATACTAATATTTCATATCTGCAATAATCCATATTTGATATGCCATATTTGTTACCGATGGAAAGGTTGTACTCTGCTAGGAATGAATATATGGTTTATATATAGGTGTCAAATCTGAATTAGAAATTACGAATATGTTTGTTCTCTTTATGTTCTAAGTTATTTGATTCTCAGGCAATCCCAGACTGGGTGTCTGCAAAACCATTGTCATCTTAATGGCCCATTAAGGAAGCTTCCATCTACAATGGGCCTAGGAAGAAACCTGTTTGCTGCGTCACCCAGACTGACCATCTGGCTCAACTCCATTTTGATTTGGCAAGGGCTCTGAGAGCATAGGGCAAGCAGAGGCGATAAAGAGTAGAGGCCCCATCTCCATTTTGTCTTCAGTCTGTAACCTGCAATCAGCATCCTCCTCTGGAACTATTCTGCTGCACTGAACAAAGGACTGAGACCTACCCAGGTGCTGGGTGCATACCAGAGGAGTTGGACTAACCTGCAAACTACAGATTCTTCAAGGACTTGCCTTCTATGGATTCAATCATTTGTATGTACATGATTCACTTTGACCCTTCAACATCTCTCATATTTTGTTTCTTTTCTTTTTATATTAAACCTTTACTTGTAGTTACTAAAGAATAGGCTGGCAGCATGGTATTTTGGGTATGATCCAAGCCTATATTGTTCTGGGTGATGTGGCTGGCCCTTTGAAGTCAGGAGAACCTATTTCTTTAAGAGACCCAGTGGCCAAGTGGGGACCGGAAGAGCTGATGTGCGATAAAGGGGGCTGTTTCTCTTTTGTTATGCTTGGTAAGGACCATAGTGGGAAATCAGAAGCATGCTTTATTACTGGCTGGGGGACTGGTTTAAGTACTACCCATCAGTGGTGTGGGGGTTTGGCCCCTGATTTTAGCACATTCAGAAGGTTATCCCAGGAGGCCCGGGTCACATTTCCTATTTGCAAGTAACTCGTAACCCTACCTCTCAGCATTGCCACAAAACATTATTCCTCGAGGGGAGATAATCCCTCTAAATCTCCAAACTGAAACTCAAGGGGCAAATTCATTCCCAGTGTAACTCCATCAAAGTCAGCTGAGCTACCTCAAGAATGAATCTGCTCAAAGTTTGAGTACTTTTCCCCTTCCAGTGGGTTTTTCTGTGGAATGGGAGGATTTAATCATGTCCCTTTAATTAATATTTTTCAGTGGCCTCAGCCTAAAGTGCTGGCTGTATAAAGTTCCCCTAAGACTTTACAATGATGTTTCTCTTTTCACTATTTTTCCAGCAAGCGAGGTCTCTCCAGTCTCACATCAGACATTGGAAGGGGGGGGAATTAACTCTCTCTTCCCTTTCCTTTGCCTTTCCTTCTGGCCCACAAAGAGAGCAGCTTCCCCAGAGAATGAGTTTAATATCCCAGTAAGGACTGTGTACTTGAAGAGTTGGATTTGCTGTAGTGTTTAAAAAAAAAAAAGAGTTGGAACAGAACAGTAATATTGTAAATAATAAACAGTGAAAGCTGGAGAGGCTGCTGCTTCTTCTCTGGAAATTAACAAGTGTTGTGATTAAATCCACCAACTGGGACTCAAGCATATTATGAGGATAGGCACAATGAAGTAAGTGGATTATCTGAAAAGCCCTTTTTCTCTGTTTCCTTCATTTCTTTAAATTAACAATTTTAAGCTATCATTTGTCATGTGTCCTAAAAATCATTAAATAGAATAATCTTTAAAATAGGCATTAAATTGTATGTTATTGATAAATGCTGGGCATTCAAAATTCCTCTAAAAATATGTATTCTGATGGTTGACCTTATGAACTGAGGGGGACATAAACTCCTTATTGGTTAAAATATTTTCCAGTATGGTTGTAAGGCTTAGAGCTCTAATGATCTTGCCACAGACTCACCAAAAAAACCAAAACAAAAACAAAAAACCCCACCCACACAGAGCAACACAAAAACAAAATATACCACTTTATTTAAAAAAAAAGATTATTGCCACCCAATTCATTTTACAGATTTAGTACAGTGGTCTCCAACCTGTGGTCTGTGGACCACTAGTGGTCCACAAGGGTACTGCCAGTAGTCAGCTGGGGGGGGGGGTGAGACAATAATTACTGCAGGTAAGTGTATTGCAGGTAAATATACTGTGATAAGTGCAACATATTTGTGAGTGAGCATAATAAATTATTAGAAATAACTGCATTTTTAATACCCTTTGATATACAAGTTTGACTCCTATCAGCCATAGGCTATGTTAAAAATGTTTAAAATGGTTGGTTTACATGGTGGTCCACAAAAGCTTTTGATGACGATGTAGTAGTCCACATAAAGGGAAAGGTTGGGAACCTCTGATTTAGTATTTGAACTATTGGATACTTCACTGATGCACCAAATATGCTCAGGAGTCACAATATTATGGTCCACTTCACAATACTGATCTGAAACATCATAGTTTAGAATAAGTATTTACAGCCATTACTTTAGGGGGTTCTTCCGCCCTTCCACCAAGTGTTGTTGTTTTATTAAACAAATATTCTCTAACTAATTTTATTTATTTTTCAGTGGGCCCAGTCCTATAGTCTTTAATCAGGCAAAACTTTCAATGATATCAATGTCTGAGTGATATCAGTGGGAGTTTTGCCTGAGAAAAGACTGAGAATATTATGTCATTCATAAGAGCTTGCATTAGGCATGTGGTTATCAAAACATCATTTTAACATCATTTGTTAATGACTGACAGTTACATTACAATTCTCCTATCTAGCCTCTATTTTTACTAGCAGTGCTCAATCTGCTTTATACACAAGGGGTAAAAGGCTGTGTCAGGATGTAAAATTATTGCTGAGTCTGAAGAGGAATTGGAGAACAACATATATTAAAAAACTAAATCCAAATATTACGTTGGACTTATGGCCAAAAGAGGGACTGTGAAAATGGTACCTTTTTGCTCAGCAGATCTGCACCATTCACATAGTTATCTCTGTGACAAAAATAAGTATTTACTCCAAACGAGCAAAGTTGTGGTAGTACAGCTTGGAACTCTTTTAAAAAACAGAATGACTTTTCAGTGAACAGTCATATTTTAAATTCATACAACAAGAGAGAAAGCAACAGGAAACATATTCTTGAACTTTAACAGATCTCTTGATTCCTTGTCTCTTGCCACAAGACAGTCTCTACTCAGAGAGGTCTTCTGCACTTCTTTGCCTACACCAAGTTCTCCCCCTTTCCTCCTCCCCTAATTTTTGCTGAAGCTAGTGAGGAGATGGTACTGCTTCTCCAAGGATCTGACATATGCTGTGCCTGCAATTGCATTTCATCTTCACATGTTGCCCCACCAGACCTTTGGACACCTAAAGCTTTAGCAAACCTGCATTCACAATTTAGATAACGTGAAACCCTTTTTCACAAGCCATTCCACTGAAGAGTCGACAAGAGCTCTGAAACTGAATTGGTTCACCATAGAAGCAGTTCCAAGGTTACACTCCCAGCCTAGGACCAGAACAGTAGCAAGAGCATTTGTCAATGAAGTCAAGATTTTTAGTGACATACTACCAAAAATTCAGCAGCATTGATTTATAAACCATAGATGATAAAAACTTGAGCACGTTGTATATAATCCATCCAGTAGGGGGGGTGATACACAAACAAATATATGCTATCAACACTTCTAGCTATCTTCGAGATACCACAGACTTCCTGAGAAAAATCCAGGTGAGCCTCCAGAAAACACCATCCTGGGCACTATGGATATAGAAGGTCTTTACACCAACATCCCACACAAAGATGGATTACAAGCTATTAGAAGAACCATCCCAGATGATGCCACAGCACACCTCATGGCTTACCTTTGTGAGTTTGTACTTGCCCACAACCATTTCAGATTTGAGGATAATTTATACCTTCAAGTCAGCGGTACTGCTATGGGTACCCGCATGGCCACCCAATATGGCAACATTTTTATGGCTGACTTACAACAATATTTTCTAAGGTCTCATCCCAAAGCACCCCTCCTCTATTTACACTACACTGATGACATCATCATCTGGACCCATGGCAGGGATAACCTTGAAGATCTCCCCAGAGATTTCAACAATTTCCACACCACAGTTAAACTTATCCTGGAACACTCCGCACAGCAGATCCAGACACTACAGTACAAATTAGGGATGGACACATAAGCACCATCCTATACCAAAAACCTACTGATTGCTATAGTTACTCACATCCCTTGAGCTTTCATCCATAAAACACCACACGATCCATTGTCTACAGCCAAGAACTAAGATATAAACACATTTGCTCCGATCCCTTAGACAGAGACAGACATCTTCAAGATCTCTATCAAGCATTTTTAAAACTACAGATGGGTACCCAGATGGGGTACCAGGTGGGCACCCCAAAGTCAACTACTACAGGAGAGGCCCAAGAAAGAAAACAACAAACTGCCACTGGTCATCACATACAACCACAAAGTCAGACCTCTACAACAGATCATTAAGGACCTACAGCCTATTCTAAAAGATAATCCCTCACTCAAGCCTTGGGAGACAGACCTTTCCTCACCTACAGACAGCCCCCAACCTTAAACAGATACTTACCACCAACTACAGACCTAACAACACAAACATTAAGGCAAGCACATACCCCTGCAACAAACCACTTTGCCAACTTTGCTCACATATCTGCATAAAAGACACCATCATAGGACCTAATCAAGCCAGCTACTCCATCAGGGGCTCATTGACCTGCTCATCCGCCAGTGTGATTTATGCTATCACGTGCCAGAAATGCCCCAACACCTTATACATTAGACAAATAGGACAATCTCTGCACAAAAGAATAAATAGGCACAAAACTGACATCAGGAATCGCAACATGCAAAGACCAGTTGCTGAGCACGTCCATCTTTCTAATCACTCTGTGGACAATTTGTTAACAGATGTGCTCAAGCAAGTCAGTGGGACGTCAAGACTTCAAAGAGAAACAGCTGAACTAGAACTCATATGCAGATTCAGTTGTGTGAAAGCAGGATTAAATCACAACTATGGATTCTTTTCCCATTACAATGGGTGATTTGACTTCACCCTCCTCTATATGCTGTTTCCCAGTGTTTGAATATTAACAACTGCTTTGATTTGCTGTTACAGTATGACTTGATCCCATGACTTACACTCCCGTGCATTTATTTTCCTCCCATTCTGTAAGTTCCTCCATGTTCAAAGCATCTGACGAAGCGGGATTTTCTCCCATGAAAGCTCATGAGTTAAATAAATTTGTTAGTCTTTAAATGCTACAGGACTCCTTGCTTGTTTTACAAACAAATATAGTTCATTACAAACCAGCTGACAGCTCCTGCGGACAGTTATTGTTATTCTCTCTGCTTTTGTGCAGTGGCCCTATTCTGATTCAATCCACTTCAGTGAACCAAATAAAGCCCTGACACCCTGCTACATGCAAAACTTTCATTGAACTTAGTGGGAGTTACCAGGACCAATCTTAGGGGAAATGGTGCTTTGAGCAAACTTTCTTTGTCATTACCAGCAGCAGCAGTGCTGCAGGTGTCATGGTGGCAGGAGGGCACAGAAGGGATGCATGAAAGCCTCTCTTTCCTATCCCACAGCCCCCATTATTCTGTTTTCCTGTCTCCGAGACGGGCTCAGTCCTCCAGCAACATTTTGATGACAGTGCTTTGGGCAAACACCTGTGTGACTTACCCATTAGGTTGGTCCTGGGAGTTATAAAGGTTGAACAATTTCTGTATTCAGTGCTAAAGTAATTCTCCTCTCCATCAAGGGCTCTGGGGGATTTTCTCCTTCCTCTGTAGCACGGGGCACTGCCCACATACTAGTGGCATCTTTTTACTTTCAAGTCTTTAAATCATTATCTGAGGACTCAGTCATAGGGTAGAGATTTATTGCAGGAGTGGGATGGGTGAGGTTGTGTGATCTGCATTGTGCAGGAGGACAGATTAGATGATCATATTAGGCCCTTCTGACTTAGAGTGTCTGTGACTCACCAGTTTGAAAGTACTTTCTTTTTAAAATCCCAAAATCTTAAGGAAATAAATATGCATTAAGGACAACCCCCCCCCCCAATTTTAACATACAAAGAAAAATAGAGTGCAGTTCTATACTGGAAAGTGACTCATATTTATCAATGTGAGGGTCCATATTTATTTTCCTTGATTTCCAAATGCATCTGCTTAGCTGTAAATGGAGCATTTTTCATAACCGCCAGTCCTGTAAACTGCTCCTGGCATCTGAAAGTCAAGCTGCATTTTCCACGTCTCTTAAATCTCTCTGAGAGGGGGAGGGGGATCAATTTCCAAAATACTTTTGCACTCCTTAAACTTAAAATTGATTACAATGATAATGGGGAAAAAAGCCCTACCATTCTCCCTCCCATCCTCAAATAATTAAACAAACTATTACTGTACTAAGATCTTGTAATGACCAGTTTCTGTTACAATGAATTTTCACAGCTGAGCTACAAACGCCTAAACAACATGGTTTATAATGCAAATGCTGACAGACTCTTGTGTTGTAGCAGTGAGGGGCACTGCTATAATTTTAATAAAGATGTCAGATTAAGTGACTGCATGGTTTCAGCATGATATTAATACAAGTTCTTAACTGTCAATTAGTTAATTGGCTAATACAAAGAATCTAGCTTATAGGATTTACTAATGAATATAATGCTTTGTTTCTGGGCAAAACATATGCTTTGGATATATAATTAGAAAAGGCCCCCTTCCCACTCCCCCATGGAGACAGCATGTGCAACTGAATAAAAGAGCTTATTATACCTGTGTGAGGTCAAAGTCTGTGGATCTGTAGCTTATGGTATTATGACAGATTACAAAATCACTATTATGTTAGTCAATCTGTTTCCAAGCACAAACTAGCAGGGAATTGTGCACTAGAAACTCATAAATAAGACTCCCATTGGCTTTTTTCCTAAGGTCTTATGATAGGTCAGCTGCTAGTGACATCACCTCTGTCAGATCACATGTCAGAACCTTTAGTGTGTGACTTGTGTCTTTGTTATTCCAGAGCCTCTTCACTGACAATCAGTTCGTGCTTGCAAAGAGTTTCTAGTAAGAGCTGAAACAAATTTGAATCCATGGGTAGCCATCACTTGTGCTAATGAAAGAGAGAGGGAAAAAAAGCAGAACACTTATGCTCCATCTGACCTCTCTCAGGCTCTCTCTTCTAACCAAAAAAAAAAGGTTTTTAAGGAGAGAGGAGAGCAGCTGAATAGCAAGGTAAAGTTCTGTGATTTAGGGTTGTCATTCATTTAAAGTAAAATAATAATGCATACTATTGGCAGAGATTCTACACATGATAGTCACACTAACATTTGACTTTCCCTACTCTTTAGGGAGAAATGATTTTGCTGAAATGTATTATTCAATCGGTACAGTGTAGAATTCCATGGTAACCACAGGGAGGGACTTCCTTTTGTAGCTGAATTCTATGGCAATTATCTGCTCTATGGGCTCAAGTTTCTCCTTATGATCTGCAAAGTTCTGAAACCCAAATCCTGGTCCCAATGAAATGAATGAGTTTTACCACCGACTTAATCCATGTTCCACTGGGATGGATTCTCATTTACAATAAGTCCCTTGTCCACCCACTCCAGCAGTGTGAAGGGGTCATAAGTGTCACTGAAGTCCCCTTTACCAGAGTCGTGTAAAAGGATCGAGGAATAAATGAAAACCAAGCACATAATCTTTCAGAAATAAGAACATTGTCCCAGCCATGATGGGGATTTGGTTGGTGACCTGACCTCCCAGGCATTACATTTCTTAGAGGGACAAATAATTGAAGAAAAAAAATGTTCCGAATTCTTTTGCCACTTTTTGTTGAAATAGAATTTATTTTTTTTTTTTAAATTTCAACCAGCTCTGATATTTACATGTGTAAGGCAAGATTGTGGCTGGCCTTGATAAGTGCATGATGGGGTGTGCAGACCCCGCCCCTTGTTTGACAAGGAGCCAGGCATCCTCCATGTGTACTGACATCTACACTGTATGCCAACAAGTGCTCAGGCCCTATCCCTAAACTGGCAGAGGAAAAGCCCTAGGAGCAGCAACAACTGTACCCATTACAAAAGATACCCAGGAGGAGTCATGTGACAGCAGCCTAGAAGCACAGACTGTGGCCAAGTCTTCACTGATGGTGGCATAGTCACTGCTGACAGATCAATCTGCTGAATCAACTGATTGAGTCTGTGAAGACTTGCTCAGCCAATCAAGATGCAAACACTGTAAAAATCCCTGCAGAAGTAGCAGTGGGCATTTCCTCCCACTGAAGACAGAACAGTAAGAAGGCACCAGGCAATCAGAGGGAGATACACAAGGTATTTTAAGTACTTTGCATATCTCCCTTTGATTGCCACTGAAATCCCACCCAGGTGTAGACCAGCCCTGTAAGAGGATTGGGTTTTCTTACAGTTGAAGGGAGGGTCTTCAAGGAGTAGCAAGCTCTCACCTAGGGACTCAGAAGAGCTAAGTAGTGGCAGGGTCTGGGGAAAGACCATTATATTTATCTCCAGCAGTCCAAAAATCAAAGGACTAAGCAGGGAGGATGAAACAGAAGGGCTTCCTTGTAAAACCAGGGGAAAAGAACACATAAAAGATGAATGTATGATGTTGTAGTACACCAGACTTTGAGAAAACAAATATTATTCGAAATCTGGGAGGTCTGCATTCCTCAGAGAAACAGAGGGCAAGCTCAGACCTGGATGGCTAGATGCTGGGATGGGTAAACCAGACTTCCCCTACAGCACAGGGGCCAGGTACAGCTGTTGTCCCTAACCTATAGAATGTAAACAGGCAACATGTGCATGTGCCTCCAGAGATGACCTGTACCTGCTGATAGCAGGCAGGCACAATATAAAGGTTTGGCCAGCCCTGGAACAGCTTGAGTCATACTCCCTATATACAGTGACCAGATAGCAAGTGTGAAAAATCAGCAATGGTGGGAGGGATATAATAGGCACCTATATGTGACAGCATCCTGAATAGCAGGATTGTCCCTATTAAAAAAAAATATATATCTCCCTCAAAACCTCATGCAATAAATAAATCTGTTAGTCTTTAAAAGTGCCACGGGGACATCTGGTCACTCTCCCCCATCCCTCCAGGGTGGCTCCCCCTCATTATCCTCAGTCTCCCTTCCAAGTAACCAGGGGCCTGTCCTCCCAGCTCCCAGCTATTGCTTTTGGCTCTTTCTGGTGCTATGCAGGGAGTGAGTCCCAGCTGCATCATGTGACCAGCTGGGATGGGCAAACCCTGGAAATCTGGCAGAGGCATTTGACTGCACATGACTTTTGATTTTTGGACCATGTTCGCAAAAGAACTATCTATCCACTTATTGAAGGACAGTTCACACTCATTGTTATACTTGCTTCCCACAGACTGATCTCCAATATTTCTTTTATATGAATGATACACCTGAATGTTTTCATGCTAATAGCACAACCATCCTGCTCACCCAATTACCCTTAATTTGGGATTTGACAGATGCTGTGCTCTACAGATCCTGTGCTATTCTAACCAAACTTTGTACCTTTTCGATAATCCATGCGTCATTCCCACATGTACAGAAACACTTTCCTTAAAAACCTCTATATTTTGTCTTTTGTTTTTTAATGTTAGCTTTAATAAGAAAAATTTAATTCTGTCTCCATCTAGTTTCCTCATATCCATTCACTGGAAATGGTTGGTAATAGCAGCAGCCATGGATGGACCCTATGTCATTACAGACATCACCATACTATCCCCTCCATAAACATATCAAGTGGAGTAAAGACAAGTTAGACTTTTTGCCAGTAATCCCATTGGAAAGCTGTTTTAGAACTTCATTCTCTGAGCTGGTTAGAAATAGTCATCCAATTTCATTGTAAACTTCTTGATGGCCAGCTCACATTCATTTGTTCATGTGCCAACATTGACCCTTAACTTAAATAACTGCTTTCCCTTACTGTTTGCATCTCTAACTCATTTGTAAACGTATCTCCCCTCAGCCTTTGTTTTATGATGCTAAACACGCCAAGTTCCTTAGTCTTCTCTTGTAAGGTACATTCCCATTTCTTTGGTCATCCTACTAGCTCACCTCTGCATCTGTTCCAGTTTGAATTAATCTTTCTTCAGCATGGACAAATTTGCACTCCAGCTGAGGCCTCTACCAGAACCATCTGTAATGGTAACAACAATTCCTTATATGTAGTCAGGGCCGGCTCAAGCAGTTGTGGCACCCTGAGCCAACCCTAGGGGGGTGCAGAGCCCGGGACCAATCAGCCTTTGGGTGCCCCCCTGCCTCCGACTCCCTGCACTGGGGGGCAGGGCGGGCCAGCCCAGAGGCTGGCCCAGCTCTCCTGCCCCTCCTGAGCTAAGCCACTCTGCCCCCAGGGGTAGAGCAGGTCAGTCCGGGGCCCAGGCTCTGCTCTCCCATCCCGCCTCTGGGTCAGCCCTCCCACCCCCAGGGCAGAACAGCTGGCCCAGAGGAGGGACAAGAGAGTAGAGACCAGCCTCTGAGCTGGACTGCTCTGCCCCAGGTCAGCTGTTACCCATCCTGGGAGTGGGGCAGGCCAACCCGGCCCAGAGCAAAGGCACCGGTGCTCCTAAGCTTCAGTCCCCCGAGGCAGTGCTACACTGGCTTGCCCCTTGAGCCAGTTCTGTATGTAGTGGAAATGCCTTCGTGATGCAACCATGAAAAGGCTAATCAATGAAATCCTAGAATGTATCACACTGGCAGCCTATAGTCATCTTATGGTCAACCAATACACTCATCTCTTGCTCCTTCTCTGTCACTTCTGTCTGATAAATCACAATCTTATAGCAAATATTCTCATTGTTAGTCCACAGACTCATGATTTTGCACTATTAAATGTTCTCATTTCCTATTACTCTAGTTTTCATGGTAATCCAAATCTTGTATGATATTCCAGTTCTCCTCCATATTAGCAATACCGGTCAATTGAATGTCATTTGACAATTTTAACAACGCACACACAATTTTTGTGCATTATTAATGCAGATATTTAAATTAGATTGGTCCCAAAACCAATCCCAAAAAACTCCACTAGTAACCTCCCTCTGGCCTGACAGTTCACCTATCAGCATAACTCACTCATGTTAGTCTCCCCTTGAATCAGTTCTTTACCCACCTATTAATTCTCACATTAGTCCCATCTTCTCCTATTTAATTTATAATTTCCCATGTGAAAATATATCCAATGCTTTATTAAGATCCAGGTAGATTAATTGTCTTTGTCTAGTTAATAAATCAGTTATTGAAAGAGAGTACAGGTTGGTCTGACATGATCTATGTTTCATAAAACCATATTGTATTTTATCCCAATCACAACTAACTTCTGTGTCCTTTACTACTCTCTTTTTCAAAATTTGTTCTAAGACTTTGCATATAATTGAGAACAAACTAACAGGCTCATAGTTTCCCAAATCCCTTTCCTCCTCACATTTCTTAAATATGGGTGCTATATTTGTGACCCTCCAATCATAGGGCACGATCCCTGAATTTATGGATTCATTAAAAATCCTTGCTGTTGGGCTTGCAATTTTATTTGCCAATTCCTTTAATGTTCTTGAATGGAGATTATCTGGACACCACCCTGATTTGGTCCCCTTGGCTATGTCTACACTAGTCAATTAGTCCAGACTAAGAAAGTGAACTAGGCAAAGCTTAGTCCAAAGTAATAAGTTCGACTGTTAGTCTGGACCAAGCACTTAGTTCGAACTTTAGTTTGAACTAGGTGCAATACAGATGCAGACTAATGGCTAGTTCGAACTAAGCCATTAGTTCAAACAAGCTGCGCTTTCTAGTTTGAACTAAAAAGTTATTTTGAACTAGCCGCAAATCCTAGTTCAAACTAAAAGGCCACACAGTTTGTTCAAACCAACCAGGAACTGCTTTGTTCAGACTAAGGAAGTCTGAATTAAGCTATGCAGACATAGCCATTAAGCTGTTTGAGTTTGACTTCCACTTCAGATGGGTAATTTCCATTTCCTCATTCCCATCAGTCACCCTGCCAAGGTCCCCAAGCCCCTCATTACTCTTATTAAAAACTGAGGCTAAGTATTTGTATACATATTGGGTTATGCTTAGATTATCTTTAATGTTCAACCCATCCTCAGTGCTTAGCAGCCTGTTTCTTCTTTCCTTGTTTTCTTTTTATTAATAGGACTAAAGAACCTTTTTCTATTGATTTTAATTTTCTTTGCAAGGTCCATATCTGCTTTTGGCAGGCCTCTTTTTCTTCTAAGTTTTCTGACCACCAAGAGGTAGCTTACCTTGCTGATCCATCTCTGCTTCCATTCTTCTCAACAGAAAAGTGACTATATAGAGTGGCACTGGGCTAGGTTGTAACACTTGTTTTGGGCAAAGCCTCTCTGCTTTGGAAAAAGACTGCTGCATCAGAGAACTTGTAAAGGAACTCGCTGATCTGAGGCCAGAGAACTTGCTAGCTGCTATGACTTCTTCAAAGGAAGGTTTGAAATTAACAATGTCAGAAAGAGCTGATTGTTTAGGTAGGTACCAATGTTCCTTCTAATTACTTGTAGACTGTGTGCACAAACAATTTCTTTGTGTGTGCAAAAACATTTCTTTGTGAGCACCAATATTAGCACTATTGAATTTTTTTCTGTGTGCTTTATTTTGTTGTGTGCGCAGGCTTCATGACCTGTGTGCGCACGCACACGCGCACAGCTTAGAGGGAACAGTGGTAGGTATATCCAAAAGATTAAGAAAATGCAAGTGATTGCACATAATACTGGAATTTGGGCTCACTCTAGAGCAGGGGTCTCAAACTCAAATCACAAGGGCCACATAAGGACTACTACAGGGCTGCATTGGGACTAGTACATTAGCCCAAAGGCCGCACCACTAAAAACTTTTCATACAATGATATTGCAAATCTTGCTAACGATAACATTGTTGCAGGCCACAGGAAAAAGCTTTAGGGGCCGCATGCGGCCCACGGGCCATGTGTTTTGAGACTCCTGTTCTAGAAATTACCTTAAATAAAAACTACAGTTGTGGGGAGTTAAATTCATAACTTGGAACATGCCTGGAGGATGACTAATATTTTTATTTAAAGTCACCCATTGTAAGACAATATGCTGGGGCTCAGCCATGGCACAGATTAATTAGTGTTTCATATTCAGGCTATATATATTTTTACCACCACATGCCTTCTTAAAAATATTACAACACCTGTTTAGGTTTCATATCTGGATCACTTCTGTGTAAGAAAAAAAACAAGGAGTCTTGTGGCAGTTTTAAAGACTAAAAAATGTATGTATTAGTTATACATTAGATTTCATATTAGTGTTAATCTTTAAAAGCATTACAGGACTCCTTGTTTATTTTGCTGAACTTTATTAAGCTAACATGGCTACCCCTCTGGAACTCTGGGTAAGGGACTCCTGAATCCAGTCTCTATTAAAAAGATCATTTTTTATACTGACAAGGTTAAAGGACATCCAAAGGGAGGGGAGAACAAGCTAGCTGTGTCAAGACACACTGTGGTCCCAACATCTAGGCTGCTAGTGTGGAACTCAGGAAATCTTGGTTCCATTCCCAGCCATGGCCTGCTGTGTGCTCTTGAGCAAGTTTTCACAACTGTCCCCAGGCATTTGCACTGCACCAAGAAGTGAAGTCTTGCCTCCAAGCATTGCTGAAATGCCTTTAATAAGTCACAGTGAAAACTGAAATAACCACAGCTGTTTGACTTCTGCTATCATATGAAGAGGTGATGATATACGGAGCAGCCAGAAGAAGCTAGCTGCAATAGAAATAAGAAATCGTATTGGTCCTTCAAAATCTAGCAACTAGGCTACAAGTTCCTCACAGTGGTTCTCAACCTTTCACATGTCGTAACACACTTGGCAGAGTATCATGACCTTACAGGACACACCAGCCCACCCCCCCCTCAGGCCAAATCCAGCTATTTCCCAGGCTCTCCACAACACACTTACCACTGTACAGCAACACAGCCACGTGGCCTGACACAGTGGTTGACAACTGCTGCCTCAGTACACCTATTGGGACAATTTACATATATGCAGATAGAGAGCACACCTGTACCATGTAACTTTCATCATGTCACTTCACTTTTCTGTGCTTTGGTTTCCCCTCCCACCATTTGCCTGTTTTGCATATTTAGATAGAAGCTCTATGGGGCCTGAACAACCTCTTACTGTGTGCTTGTACAATACCTGGCACAATGGGGCTTTGATCTCAGCTAAAGCCTCTAGCTAATACCACAATACAAATAAAAGGAACAATAACAATGTTAGCCCAGAGTTTTTTAGAGTCACTCAATTGCAATTAAAAAAATAATCAAGGTTAAGAAAACTCTTCTTTTCAGATCTTGGTTCAGGTCAAGAGAAGAGAATTATGTGGTGTTTTGTTTTGTTTTAAGATGTCACTAAAGTTTTAGTATGACAACTGGAGGGTGTTTCTCATTTATAAGGAAAGAACCACAGCTTTGGCTGAGTAAAGACTAAAATCAAAGGCTGAGTGTTTATAGCAAACTGAACTTTCAAATCCAAAAAGAGGAGACTTTTAAAGTATTTGGAAAGGGTTCATCTATATCTTTTTTCTGACTAAGACTTCCTTTTATTATATCTCTCCACTAAGATATCAAAGGGGTCTCACTCCTCTGCTTCCTTGGGTAATTAACATAGTAATATTTATCTCAGTAGTCTAGTCTCTTTGTTCAAAGATATTCGGTTTTTGAAATGTGTGCATCCAATTTCTTCTTAGAATCTACAGCAGCAACGATAATACAAAGCATCTATTTAAACATATAGATCAAATTCAGACCTGGTGTTGCTTAGAATGGGTCAGATTTGGCCCTTACACTGTTATTTATTTAGCTAGGAGCCTGGGAGTTTGTGACTTTTATATGTTTCAACAAAGCACATTGAAGAGAGCTTTTGATATGGTTATTAGTGGAAGAGATCAAAAGTTTCTCCTTTTATTTAATCCTTTTCATGTTTTCACTGTATAGAATAAATTTTAAAAACATATCACCTTACAGCTGTTCAGGCCCTTCAGTTTGAGAAATATCTGTTTATGTTGTGTGTGTACTTTCTCACCCCCACCCCACTCTCATCATAGAGCTAGCGCTTCTCAAAATATACAAGTGTTACCCATTTATCTAATCTATATTTTGGTTTTATACACACTGCACATCAAAGGTTATACACCCAGACTTCTGGGTGCTTTTGACAGACATTTAGAAACACAAAACAGGAAATACAATGTAGAAATCAAACAACAAAGTGGAACTGCTTTGCTGTACGACACAAAACTGGATCCCTGGTCACATGACCAACAATTTAAATCCCATTGCACTTTCCTATTAAATAGGAATCCCATTCTCAGTGGTCTGAGTCCTCCACCAAGGCCCAATCCAACAGACAGGCGTTGCAATATGCCCAGAAAGTCAGCAAGGCAGAGTACTCCAAGCTCCTTTAGGAGGTCACACCATACTTGATACAGGCTGAGCAATCTTAAAATTGTGCTAAAAATCACTAACAAGATGTAGTATGCCACAGTGTAAGGCCCAATCCTGCACTGACTTCAGTAGGTCTCCATAGGACCCACACTAGCTGATCCTGTTACCAGATCAAGATTTCTGATGATGCCCCAAGCCCGGAGACAGCCTCAACAGGAGGAAAGAGTAACACTAGGAATAAACTCAGGAATTTGTGTTTTGACTCTTGCCATTGATTTACTAGGGAGTTCAGGAAAGACCTTTCACATCTCTGTATCAGTTCCTACCTGCAAAATGGAGGCTATGGGCCATGTCCATCTTGTCACTTTAAAGGTTTCAGAGGACTTGGACACTGCAGCTGGTCAGGGAGAGGGGAGGAAGGCTGTAGTGGTATAAAGCTGTCATCAGGTCCCTTGTGCTGGGGAAGAACCATGAGAGGCCTGCACAGTTTTAAAAGTAGACCTAGGAGAACATAGGGCAGCCAGAAAGTTTACCAATCCCATAGCTCTCTGAGAACAAGAGCCTTTACCACTTTTCTTTCAGACCAGTACAACCTTGTTTGGAGTCCAAACTCAAACCCCTTCCTAGAATTTGGTTTTATCAACACAGCAATGAAAAATAACATGAAGTTCAACTCAGTCTTCCTGCATGCTTACTCCCTCTAGGTAGCTCAGCCTCAGCCCAACTTCTAAGTCAGGGGTTGCCAAACATAGGCAACTCAAGAGTCACACAAGTTGATTATTAAACCTTTGAGAGCCACACTGAGGCATACAGCCATATTTTACCTCCAAAATTACTAAGTTTAAAATTCATTGCACACTTTAATTTTCTTTTGTAAAAAGAGGGCAAATATCAATCCTTCTAATGTCAGATTCTAATAATTACTTAAGGTTACCATGAAAACTAGCCAAGTTTCAGTGGGGCAGCCATGTTAGTCTAGTAAAGCAAAAAAAGCAAGGAGTCTTGTGGCACTTAAAGACTAACATTTATTTATCGCATGAGCTTTCGTGGGAGAATATCCCACTTCGACAGACGCTTTGAAGAGAGCATGAAAACTAGGCCTACCTATACAGTAAAAACTTAGCTTCTCCCCTCTATAACCCCTACACCCTGATGCTGGCTCCCCTGGGCCGACACCTCCCTCCCCAGGGCCCCCTCACCTGGCCACTCTGGTGGCTAGGCTCAGGCTGGGGCTAGCTGCCCTTGCTTTAAGCGCTGCCCGAGCTGAGCATCCAATACGAGCACTCTGTTGGCTAGGTACAAGCTAGGGCTCCCCCCAAGCATGCTAAGGGTGAGAGATTGAAAACTCCTAGGCTGAGGCTGCTTTCCTCTGGCTTTCTTCCATGAGCCGTACTTTTTCATTCAAAAGCCGCACGTGGCTCCCAAGCTGCAGTTTGACCACACCTGTTATAGATTATCAGGCCACTCACATCCACCTCCCCAATATCTAAGTAGAGAAATGACCCATCTGCCTCAATGAGTCAGCCTCCTGCTTAAAGGCTGAGTCAGAAACCCCTTTTACTGCCTTTGGGGTGACTCCTCTATAGCAGTCTATGGGGTTTGCTGGTTCGCAAAGGTATGCTTTATGCTTCTGCTTGCAGCTTCTTTGTTTAGTTTGTTCTAATATAATACCTGCTTTCCTACCTCAGTGGGCTTTTTCTGAGACTCGGCTAGTGTTTGTACAGTGCTTTGAACACGCACAAGGACTGTAAGTGCTAGGCATTATCCCTCATGCACTGTTTTTCAAATCTTCCCCTGAAATTAGCTTTACATCCCAAAAAATAACAAAATACAGGTCCCAGCATGCATTCATATGCTCCAAACCTTTCTGGTTTTTAAAGGTGGAATGCCAAAGATCTCCTAAAATATCTTCTCATTAAAACAAGCCAATGTTTGAGCTACCACTATCATTTAATTAGTCATTTTTCACAAGAGGCTTATATGCTTGGAATTCACCCTCCTTTGTTCCTCCTTTCTTGATGAGTAAGAAGGGCTCTTTTAGCTTTTTGTCTGATAATGTTTGAAATTTCCCCCTTTTTTTTCCAGAACCCAAAAGCCAGTAAATTACGTTATTTTTGCATGTCGAGTTCTTCCATTTGTCACCTCAGTGCTATTTACTCCAGCTTGTTACTCCAACAACTAAAAAATAATATGCTTTGCAATTTCTTTTAAAATGTACTGGAAGGGGAGGAAATGATAGAATTTTAAGCAATCTTCACTAAACATCTACTCATATTAGCTGTCATATTAGTTGTCACTATATACAAATTTGTGTTAACCTGCAGCTGATATATTAGGATGGATACTAAAGTTTCTACTGTGAAGAATAAGTTTTATGATTTCCATGCAAAGTCCTAATACTAAAAGAATACAGTTTAATCACTTTGATTATGTAAATGATTCTTTCTTCACTCCAGCAATAGTCTGATTTGTTTAGCTTCACCTGCTTCTTTAAATTCCAGAGGGGTAGCTGTGCTAGTCTATTTCAGCAAAAAAACAAACAAGTAGTTCTGAGGCACTTTTAAAAGCTAACAAATTTATTTATTACATGAACTTTTGTAGGCACAGCCCTATTCATCTGATGAAGTGGGACTGTGCCCATGAATGTTCATACAATAAATACATTTCTTTGTCTTTAAAACTGCCACAGAACTCCTTGTTTGTTTCTCTCTTTTTTAAAAGTTCAAACACTGATTTAATTTTTAATATAATAATAGAGAACAAGGAAAAAGATTGCTTTGCTTTACTTCAATACCTTTTTCTTACACATATACAGGATGGTCAATTCAGGCACTGAAGAAATAAGTTTCATAATAGATTTTTCCAAATGGTTACCTGAGAATTTTGTGTACCCATTTTCAGACATAGCTGCAGCTGGATGGAGATCATAAAGCTCAGGGGGTGGAGTGATTGTTGGTAAATTAAAATTAACAGCTATAATTCCAGGACCGAATGGTGTTTTCAGTCAGACTGCACAACCCTGTCCTCCACAAATCATGACCTCAGTTAAATCCGTGTAATCCTGTTGCCTTCATTTGTACTGCATGTGTATAAATGGAAGGGAGGGAAACATTACACTCTAAAAACAATTTTCTGCAAACAGGTAGAAAGGTCTTCAGCATCAGGTTGTAGGATTAAGCCCAGCAGCTGGCATTTGCCTGGCAACTGACATCACTCATTCTTCAGCACCTCTCAAAAACGAACAAGCCATATAAAAGCAGCACTGTAACCAAAGAGATTCTTAGCCACAAGGAAATCATCTGACATTGGGGGCAACCAAAAATATTGCCACCTTAAAGTTGAAAAGCAGTTGAGTCCCCCTACTCAGCTCTAATTTAACTTTAGGAACAGATTTAAAGTTCTTATTTCCTCTGTTATCTTTGTATCAGGTTGTGAATGACATGACATTGAGTTTGTGATTTTTGCAGGCAGAAAAGGGTATTTCCATACACAAACGTCACATCATGTCATTAGTGAACCCCATACCTCTACTGCAATCCAACTGGTGTCTCGGCTTAATTTTAGAATGAATTGAGAGTATTGGGAGCTGAATGTGCTTTGGGTGATGTTGCTCCTCCAGTTTCTTTCCAACCTGTGCCCTCCTCCCTCTGCTACCCAAGAAGCTTTGATGTGACAGATAATACCACCTCCTACAATTTTCATTTCACTTACAGTGCATTTTAACATTCTTATGGCAGCAGTATATTAGGTTGAGGCCACTGGATTTTTTTGCCCTCAAGAGTGAACAAAAATAGACTGGTTTCCCTGCAGATGGGACCTCAACCTGTTCCCACTAAGGTAAATGGAAGTTTTCCCATTTACTGTCTGTAGTGGAACAAGGATCAGGTGTATGATGGAAGCATCATTTTATGATAGTGCTTGTGCCAATGTTAATTCCTGTGATGCAGTAAAAAGAGTTTCCTGCTAGAGCAGTGTTTCACAAGCAAATAGTGTAGTAGCTAGCACCTCTGCTTAATATGTAGAAGGTCCTGGGTTCAATCCTCAGGGGCTTGGACTTGATGATCTCATGAGGTCCCTTCCAACCCTATGATTTGATTCGATTCTTCAGGCGAACCGGTGTGCCACAGAATTTTTTGAAAAATTACTTAGAGTTCTGGATTGGCTCATGAGCATTCATGAGTTCATTTGGAGACTATATGGGGGTGTGCATCAAAATAATTAACAGAATCAAGGTGTGCAGTGGCAGAGACAAGGTTGGGAACCACAGGGCTAGAGCACTAGACCAAACAGTGTGAGCTAGTTTTTCATATGCTGGGGAGGGGCCAATTGGTGTTGCTGACCAGAATATTTTTGTTTTGAGCAGTTTAGTTTAGGTTTAATTATAGATTTGGGTGAGTGTGTATAGAGGGAAGAAATGTGCACATCCTTTGTGCTGCTATGATGAAAAGCTTTGGAAAGAGGAAGATGGTGCAGTGTTCCCAAACACAGTCAGGCTGCATTTACCTAACCTCCTCTGGCCATTCCTTCCTTCCTCTGAAACATCAGGGATGGCTAAGCCAAGAGATGGGCCAATGCTCTGAGTTAGCACTGAGCAGTCTCCTTCCAGTACTAAAAGTCTAATTGACTGCCACATGAGTTTGGGAAGGAATTTTCCCCAAGATGGATGAGCAGTGACCTTGCAGACATGGGGAGTTCACCTCCCTCTGCAAGATGAGGCACAGGTCACTTGCCAGAGCTATCTGGGTATAGCTCACATAATTGTCTGCCTTTGCAGGCACCTCAGGCATTAGTGCATCTTGGTTGCTTCTGTTCTCTGCCAGTGGGCTGTAACGCTTTGGGTCTAATTTTGGTGGTTGGGGCTAGTGAGTGAGGGATGATGGTAGTCTGGTATATAGAGGAAGTCAGACTGGTCTGTGGCCTTAAACTCTCCAACTGGAAATGATAGAGAATCACTAACATTATTGGCTACTCCTCAGGGATTAGCTACACCCATACCTGCACCCACTCCCACTGTTACTGATCTTGAATTCTGTCAAAACAAGAAAATAAACTTTGGTAGGTGACACACATAGCACTGAACCAGTATCAATGTTGGTACACTGCAGGAGGAGATAATGTCCTGGGGTACAGATGGCCATTGGAGCCAGGAATGTTTTGTACATTTATTTTAGCAATCGGGTCAGATTTTCCGTGGCTAGATTATAGCTGCCCTCCTAAATTCCCTCTGAAGTGAAGAACATTTTCACTTCCTCTCCTGAATAGTACTACTGTAAGCAGAGACTGGCCATAGCCAAGAGTCGAGTGCATTACAACACAGAGGGATGTGATCCATCTGCCTACTAGCACATCCAGCTAGTCCTGTATTATTTGTATTAAAGGAGCACCTACAAATCTTATTCAAAGATAAGGTGTCCATTGTGCTAGGTACTGTATAAACTTTAAATAAGACAAATAGGGTGAACGGGGACTGCACAAGAATAAGTGGGGACAGACTGTGCTTCAGGTGAACAGACACCACCACAAGGTATCAAACAAAGGCCCAACTGTAGGGGGATTGATCACAGTAGTAGAGAGAACGAGAGACCCATGCTGAAAGCTAGTTTGGACTAAGTACTGTAGAGAAACCATTCAAGTTAATCTTAGTAAAAATACAGCTCCACAAACACTGCCAGGGACAGGGTCAGATAGGGTTATGTGTTGTGCAAGTCCCACTCACACAAAGCTAAAGCAGACCACAGGCTTTTCTAACTTTCACAGTCAGATTTTTCAGGGTTGATCCTCCAGCAGAATTGCCCTGGCTCTGTTTTGTTGCTCCTGCTCCTTTACTCTTGTCTGTTTACATTCATGCTCTATGCTCTCGGCTCATCAATAAACCTATACTCTACTTTCAATTAAAAGAAACATATAGCCTGATTTTGACATAAAATGCAAACGCACACAAACAGGGCTGCATTAATTCAACTGAATGGCTACTCTCAGGTAATACTCCCCTTGTATTTTGATTATTTACTTATTTAACAGTCTAAGAAGTGTGCATTAGTTAACAGATACTTTTGTAGGGAGAAGCAGATTAGCCGCAATGTATTGTCAGATGCAACCCCATAAAAGAAAGGAATGGAATTTACTGTAATACAGAAAAGCTTTAACATGAACAAAAATCTAACTTCACAGAGATTATTCATACAACGGCTACAAACTTTTAATTTGCTAAATCTATCTTTTCTTTACGGCAAAGAAATTGTCTTCAGCACATAAAAATGCATTTAATATTTTTCATTTTATTTTGAGCAAATGATACATCACATCCATCTCCTGATAACAAGTGATATCCCACACCATGTCCTACTCTTTCCTACCACCAGAATCTTCATCTCTAACTTCATACATTTTGAAAAGGGACATCATCTTTCTGTATACTGCTCCATTTAAAAAATAATCAACGTTCCTTCTTGCAACTTCTTAAAGTACATCTTTTTCTTTACCCATCAGCAATGACTAATTTGAATCCCTCTCCACTAAGAATGCTCCTAATTTGAATTTTGATTAAAAAAGCAGGGGGGAGCATTTCCTAGAAGTCATAATGCATGTTCCTAAGACAGAACCATCTTGAGCTATGAAGATGCCTCCAAGTGCTGATTAGGGAAGAACACTAGGGCCTACAGCCCCAAGACCTGTAAAACAATTAGCTTAATCAAACTAATCAAGGCTAAAGCCTACAGTTAGCTTGACATGAGTAGTTAATCTATCAGTAACTCTACCTCACAAGATTAAGTGCTGCAGTAAACAAATATAGTAGAGTGCTGAGGTGTGTGCATTCAGCAACCACAAAGCCTGTTATTTTTTTTCAGGCGTCTTGAGAAATGGGTCTGAGCAAGCTTTGCAGATGTTTAACTGCAAAATGTCATGGGAACTACTAGCTGATATACATGCCGATGGACCTATGCGAGAAGGGACCCCCAGATTAGAAGGGTACAGGGGGGGATGAACCCATCATGATTAGGCACAGACAACTATGCCAGCATAACCTATTATTGTAAGATGATTTACAGCACATAAGTAGCAGGGGATGCATCCGGGTATGTCAGACAGGTGATCACCTGATATTTGTCCTATTAATTCCAGAGTTCCCCTATCAGATAAATGTAAATTATTCAAGTACCAGTGCCAGACAATTTGTGCTCCCTCTCTAACTCAGGGCTCAACAAAACCCCAGAGCCAGGTTGCCATTAAAAAAAAAAACCCACCACAAACCACCAGAGCCTTCTGTGGTGCCTGGCTTTCTTTCAAAAGCAGAGGGTCTTTTGTGAGCTAGACCACCACTGCCACTTCCGCACTTACAATTACAGGTTTTTGGCAGCAGGGGGTGGAGGGAAGCCTCTTCACCTTGCACTGCCACCAAAAGTGGTGGTGGTGGTGGCGGTGGCATTTCAGCAATGGGGGGGGCATTTACCCATTTAATGTGCTGCACACCTAGATGCCCCAGCTTTTGAGCTAGCACCTAGTTGTGGGCACATTTGTTGAGGCCTGCCCTAACTTGTTATATTGCCATGTTTGTGGATCATTTCTTTACTTAGCAGGATTGTTAATAAAGCAAAACCTGATTAGCTTTAAACTGTTACTTGTGGGCTCATCAGATCTGTCACTCTACTAAATAATAATAATAATAAAGATCAACTGATTTGTGCATCAAACCCTCTGTGATCACAGTTATCTAAACAGTCTACCACTTGATCATTCCCAAATTCTATTTAGGCTACATACACCAACCAAACCTGAAATGACAGAGCTGCTCACAAGTTCTGGACCTCCCAGTTCACCAGCTTCAAGAGAGTGCTTTCTATTGAGCACAATTCTGGGATAATTCAGAGCTCATTTCTAAGTGTTTTTAATATGCTAAGTTTGACTCTAGCATCTATAAAAGCTACTGAAACAACATATGGAGCTAATTATGGTCTTTTGAAGCAAGGAAAACAAAAATTGTACTGCAGACCATTTCTCTGGAAAATTCACAGCAAGTTTTAGAATTATGGAGAACATACTGGTGTCTTATAAATGTGCCTTGGGTTTTTAATCAGCAGGAGAGGAATACAGCCCTATAAAACAGTCATTTTGTGACTGATGAGGGAAGTATTAAAATATCTTAACTTATTAACAGTATTACATTTGGAGGCTCCCATGTAATATACTAGACTGACAGCCTTATAACCTCAGGCTTTGATTCAGGCACATTGCACAAAGTAAGCAGAATCAGGCCTGGTCTGTACATCGCTAGAAAGTCTTCAAGGCAATTTCATCTGCTGTATGTAACTGCAGAATTGGTTCAATGGGTGACATTCTGCCTCCAAGTTCACCATTCCATTAAAGTTCCAGTGAGGCACTAGGAAAAAAAAAAAAGTGTGCTGCCAGAGGTCCATGTGTCAGATGAGTTCCAAGCCATTGGCTTGGCTTCTTTCCATTATTAAAGTAACAAAAAAGACATTTTTGCCAGACTAGATATTAACTCCACCATTCTGGGCAAATTCCAGCTTGAAAAGTTACCTTAAAAACTTTCTACCCCAAATCCTTCAATGGCCAAACTGTTGTGTAGTTTTACTGTGTACATGGCAGCAACTGCTCTTTGCCACTGTAAAGGTAGGTGTACCACAGTAAAAGTTTGCAAGGCCTCAGATTAAAAGAACCAGTTTTTAACTAAGATTTACGATAAACTTATAGAGCAGCTCCTTTCACAATTTTTTTTAAACAAAAAAAAGAGAGATCCTCCTAGAAACAAACTACTAAAATGAAACCTTAAAAAAAAAATGCTGCCCCTAAAACTGGATTAGAAGATCACTAAAGTTTGCTTAACAATGCTTCCGTGGTATCTGATATCTAGTACGGTGGTTTTCAATGGTGAGCCGGGAGAACTATCCAAGTGTGCTGTGAAATTTTGTACAAAGGTAATGAAAAAAAATCAAAAGTAAAACAAACATTATTTCATCTTAAATAATATTCTATCCAGCCAAACTTACAGCTCACAAAACTCGATGAAAATTAATAATCAAATTAAAAGCCAAGTATCAGTCTTTCTGTTCTAAAACGTGAACATTCTAAACACAGGTGGCCAAAGGGCAAAATTGAGATGACTTTTTTCCCCCCAGTGGATTTGAAACATTAATGCATTTGTTTTTGTTTGTTGTATGCACGATGTTACAAACCTCTCTAAGATCATAACCATAGTAAATATGATGTTTATGAGCAATCAATTCAGCTGAAAAAAGTGTGTCTTATGGAAGTGTGCCATGTTACTGAAAAGGTTGGGAACCACTCATCTAGCAGACATTTGGTATCAGCTCAAGTTCTGCTGGCCTTTCTCACTGAAGTGTCTCTGGATCTATGCCATTCTCTTGTGTTTTGTGAAGATGAAGTCATTCTTCGATAGTTAGCATCATAGCACTGCAAAACGTGATAGCTTTTCCACACATGTGCAGTCCACATCGGTATTACATCTGTAAAAGCATTCATATCTGAAATTCTCATTGCATCACTCTCTGGTGTAGATACATCTGCTTTGATTGTGACATACACTTCCTGAAACCACAGTAAATTGCTGAAGTTTTAAAATGTCAGTTTCTCAATTTCCAACAAACAGTGTAGAATTCCAGGATAATATTTTATGCACTGGTAGCTGCCCCTCCATTGTGCCAGAGATCAGTTTGACAGAAGCCACTTACATGTTGTTACTCTTGAAAATCCTGCAGAGAATATATATAATACATTGTGCACTGATCCCGCTCATCAATTCAATTCCACTTAGGTTTGGGTGGAAGGCTCTCTCATGATAATCTAGACTCAAAATTACTGCTTCACATGTTCTAAGAAAATAACACTCTGGAGCAATTTGTAATCTTCAAACAAACTCTTTTTATTACAGAGGAAGGAAAGAGACAACACCGTATAGTTTAACTGCTAAGCATTATAATGAAACATAAAGCAGCATTAAAGTGGCTCTGTGGTTTAAGAAGCTAATCTTGTTTCAGATGAATGGCATGTTCATTATAGCAAATAAATCAGTAATGTGTGGGATTACTGAAGAGGAAAGACATATTAAAGCAGTTTAGGGCATCATATTGATTTTTTTCATGTCCAATGTAGCTTGGCGTTTTTCAACAGTCAGTTCTAATAAATGCTTGTATAGCAAAGATTAAGCAGGTGGGAATGCTGCCCAGAAAGAGTATTATGAATAACTTAAGGCACTGGTTTTAATTGCAGCAATCCATGATACTTACTGTGCTGGCACCAGAGTGGTATTTTCGCTATTTAAGTTAAAGCTTTACCGAGTTATTAGCAAGTGGGTCTTTTTTTAAATATTTGAAATAACTTTCCAATAGTTGCACTTCACACAAGGGTAGGCAAAGATTTCAGAACACTCGCTGAGTCTAAAAAGAGAGAGACTTTCCCAGTATGACTCTTTACTTCAAAATGATTTCAGATTTCTTAAACCAGGGAACTTTTTACAAACTTGTGTCACAGTCTGAATCAGCAAAGTTAACTATGAAAACTTTATTGCAAGTCTTCCAGTTCATGATTCAGATTTTGTCCATGCATTTTTTCTAGAAGGCTGCATATTACAAAACAAACAAAAACCCCATACCTAACTAATAGCAGGCCATTTCCACTATGTTGGATTCTGAAATTCTATGACGAATTCCCATTGCATATTGTGTAGCACACAGCCAGCTCACCTCAAAGGTTCTTACTTGGCAATTAAACAACAGACTAAAGAATTACCATTTGTTGCAGGCCAATGCCTTTCACCCTGCACAAAAGTATTAGAAAGTTAGGGAATTCATACTTAAGCTTCCATGGACCAAACAACTTTAACTCTGACCCCACTTAGCTCATGTCTTCTGCATATACCTGTACCTACGTAGGTCATAATCCCACCAGTCCTGCATATTGTTAGACACAGAAAAGATCAGAGCAGCCACTGTTCAGACCATTTCTAGAGTAGAGTTGCATATTTTCTTGTTCATACTGGAAATACTACCATTCTGGCTCAACTTCCACCACTCAGGAAAGGAAATATAGTTTATAAAACCTAAAAAGTGCTATGTGTTTTACAAAAACAGAAAGGACCACATCACAATGTTCTTTGAGACTGAAATGACAAAGCCAACTGGAGTCGGAGGACTGCAATCTAACAAAAGCAAATGATTAAGTGTGATGTTCACCATGTCAAGATAGATTACAACAGGGACAGGGAAAAGCTTTGTGCTAGTTACAAAAAACACCTCAGGGACGTAACTAGGGTGGGGTAACCAGGAGTTTGCCCCAGGTGCTGTATCGAGCGGCAGCGTTTGACTGAGGGATGCGCTTTCCATGCTGCTTGCTGTAGCATGCCCCGGGCACCAAAATACCTAGTTTTGGTGCTGCAAAAAATTTAAAAAAATGTAAGCAAGCAAAAACTTAATGTATAGCAATTTTACATATATAAGCACAATTCAATTTATGAGATGTTTCTAACTCACCTGAGGCATGTATTTGATTACTCAGGTCATGGAGAGTCACTTAGCTAAGCCCACAGAGAAAGTCAGCTAGGATCAGATCACAGAAGGAGCTGGCACTCAGACCTGTACACAGACCAAACCAGAAACTAAGGTGAATCTACAGGTTGGTCAGATAGCCTTAAAGATTGCTGTTGTCTACCTTACTAATAACCTGTACTCTGAAAACAGTAAACTAAAATGACATTTAACTCTGATCATCAAGTTGTGCCTCTACGCAGAGTCTATATAGGACATACTCTTATCACCATTATCCATTTTGTACCTCTCTCTTGCCTTCCTGTGGGTTCAATCTTCCTGTATGACTTTGCCTTATATTAGGCTAAACTCTCAGGGTACGGACTGTCTTTCTATGTTTGTAGAACACAAGCAGAGTCTCTAACGGGATTGGGCACCACACTAATAAATTATTTTTGCTGCTCCTTACCAAAAAGAGTAGTTACAAACAAAGCTATTAATGTTGAGAAAAATGTTATACACTGCAAAATACATTGCACAAATAATTTTGTACTTTCAACTACCAGGTAAAGGTTGGCGGCAGCATTCAAGTAAACAAAGGATAGTCAACAAAACACAACACACAAACCCTGATAGGAGAATGTGAAGTTATTCACATTCTGATTAGGAGTATGACAACTTTGCTAATCATACAGTTCCCTTTTCCCAACAAACTTTGTATTCTGGACATGAAGCCTACTAAACAGAGTAGTAAAAGTGCAAACTGGTTTGACATTGGCCAAGAAAGTACCAGCTCAAAACTGGAAAAACAGGCAAGCACCACAAACCAGGTGACTCCATGCTTGAGCAACAGAAATTATGAGGAATACTAGTTGAGATATTGATCTTAAAGAGGCAAGTTTTTCAACTAACTGAAGTGAACAAATTCCTAACCAATAACAGAATACATGTTGTAGCCCAATCTCTGAATTTGTATATTAATTATTCAAGAATAACCAGTTATCACTCTGAAGTTTAATGGATTCTTGTCCCCAGATCAGGCCCAGTAGAATTAGAATTACTGGTTAGTTGGGAACCCAATGTGCATAGTTGCAACATTCACATTTCAGAAACCCTTCTGTACTTGTTATAGTTTAACAACTATCACAAAGACACAGACGCTGTAAACCCAGTAAAGTAATTTCCATCTGAACAGCCATATGCTCAAACCATCCTTTGCAGACTCACTTGAAATGTTAGCCATTATCTTCCTCATCACAAATCATCTTCCTCATCACCACCAGTGGCCATCATCCTCGCACTTCTCTTTTCCTGTCTACAGACTGTGATACAAGTTTCATAAAATGTTGCACTGACACCATGTCTAATGAATACTCAGTAGTGGTTTCTCCCCTATTCTCTCTGTTTGTGTTTCCTCACCCTACTAATGTTTGGGTAATATATTAATGATCTCAACTTTTTAGCATATATGTCAGTCAATTGCTGTGGCACTCTCGTGGTCAGACATCTACACAACAGATGTTCCCATCCTAAAACATCCAAAAGCAGGAGTTAGAGCATGTTCCTGTTGTTGGCTGGTGCCATTATGGGCCAACTTCCCCCTTAAACATTCTGTTCCCAGTTTCCCAACAGTGCCAGAGTTCACAGGCCTTGAGCCTTATGTTAACTACTGAAACCAATGTCTCATAGGATATAGGGCTATGGGTTCCTTGCATTATTGCTGAATAAAATAAATTCTGTCATTAGCTCTATTGGCTACAATGTCTAGACTTATAATTGGAAATATATATTAAAATTGTTAAATGGAAAGCTTGTAACATATTAGGACCAGAAATCCTGTACCCAGGCTTGTGGGTGTCTCAGGCCATCAGTGACACCTCTACACACCAGATGCTTTACACTGTGTTTGGTGCTAGTAATGCCACCAAATCTAAGCAAAAAGGCAGAAATTTAATTTAGGTTCTAGGAGATAGCTAGGAGGAAACTATTTTCCATGCCATTTTTAAGTATATATTCTGCTAAGGATTTGAGACCTTAAGCAGTTCAAAGAGGGAACAGAAGTGCTCTTTAAATACACATAATACTGAAATAAAGGGATTGAAAAATGCACTCTGTACAGAAGAGGCCTCTGTACAGGAGAGGAGGTAGCAGAATCAAAGATGATAAACTCCAATCATATATACATGTACATAATATGAAATTATAGGCAACTGCCTTAAATGGCTTCTGGAACCACACATACAATCCTCTTAAAATAAGTCTCCAAATGAAGTCCATTATTACTATGAAACAACTGCTTTTTCTTCCCCCAAAAAGAGAGATCAGAGCACTTGATTAACTTAACAGTGAGTGCCAGACATAAAACAGAGTTCTAAAGTCAATTTGTAATAGAGTTGGTGCCTATTTATGATGCCAAAAAGAATCCTAGCCACACAAAAAAGTTTTTGGTTTTTTTTAAACCTCAGAGCCTCACCACTAAATAGTTACTTTGAAATTGTTGTGTTTGACATTTCAGGACTCTTGATCCTAAACAGGAATGCTAATTATAAAACCTTATTAAATAAGAGCAGCTTGACTGCTGCATCACTGGTCCACATTGCACAAAAGATATTCTGATAAAATGAAACCATCACTGTTCATGCTCACACCCTTCTCCTGGTCACCATCAACAGCAAGAATATACATTTATAAGTCTGTCGTACTTCACTTCTGAAGATGGGACCTGCAAAGGAAGATGTAAAATTTAATGTTAAAAAAAATTAGGGGCACGGGATACAGAAGAAAAAAGAGTTCTATTTGTGTTTGCATTTAACTTAATACTAGGAAGTTGCAAGGGACATTAAGTCAGGTGCCCCAGCCACCTAATCATTTTCATTGTCCTTCACTGGACTTTTTCTAATTTGTCCACATCCCTTCTGTAGTGGGGAGCCCAAAACTGGACACAATATTCCAGATGCAGTTTCACCAGTGCCAAACAGAGGGAAATAATCACGGAGTTGTGTGGCACACATTCCTTGATCTGCTGGCAATGCTCCTACTGATGCAGCCCAATATGCCATTGGCCTTTGTGATAAGGGCATGCTGTTGACTCATATCTGGCTTCCCATCCACCATAACCCTCAGGTCCTTTACCCAAGTAGCAGCTTTGTGGCAGTCAGTACCCAGCCTGTAGCAGTACATGGGATTTTTCCATCCTAAGTACAGCTCTTTGTACTTGTCCTTGTTAAACCTCATGAGATTTCTTTTGGCCCAATGCTCCACTTTGTCTAGGTCTCCCTGAATCCTATCCCTGCCTTCTAACATATCTATCATTCCCTCCAGTTTGGTGTCATCGACAAACTGACTCATTTCGTCCTTTTTCCCCAACACTCGTTAAAAACAATGTTGGTGAAGTATCTCAGTATTGAAAATAGGACAATCAATCAAGCAGCCAATAATATACACAATGTTTATTCAATACAGTGTCAGAACTCATTTTCAGTGTAGTTTTTCTAATCCAAAAATAGATAATTACCCAAGAATAAAATCATTAATTTGTACCAAAAATACAAACTAGTATTTCAAAATAAGTTTTCTTCCTTTGAATATACATTATACAGTTTTAAAACTGGAAACAAAGGTGAAAAAAATCAACAGCCAACTATGGGGTGGGGTGGCAGGGTCCCTGCGTGTTTGTGTACCAAACACATTTGCCAGGAAGTTGTAAGCATTTACAGAAACATCAGAATATAAACGAAGAGCAACACTACATTTTTACATTAAAATACTGTACTATTAGATACAGAACTATGTAACAAAAGCTAGAATTAAGGTAACAAAAACAGTGACATTTGATGTAGGATATAATTGAGTGTAAACTTTGCTGCTACTTTAAAAAAAAATCACATGAGTACTTTCAGTTGGCTTAGCAGCTAGCAAAATAAAAGCTGCTTTTTTTTTTTTTTTTAAAGTGCTTAACCACCATATCCAAGAGTAATGACTTTCAGACCTACTTAATATGAATGTGCTCAAAAAGCCACAGCTTATGGTATGAAAGCTGTCATTCTGTAACTCTACACACACAAATTGGCTTTATCAACATGAATGAAAGATTGCTTTGAACAGCCCTCAATCATATGATGCCTCAAATCAATATAATGCTATTAGGATAGCAGTTGAATAAGTCCCAGGAAGCTGAAATTTGAGCACAATACTTATAAAAATAGTCATATTTAAAACAAATAAAAGCAATTTTCTCTTCTACCCTATGAAGATAACTTTAAACAATATAAATACATTTTTCCTCTATTCTGACACCTTACCTACTGCAGACCAAAGTGTCAAGAACATTTTTCTTCAAACAAGAAATCCAACCCTATTTAGGCTTTAAACACAAATAAACTACTCAAGGTGATTCATGTGATTAACAGAGGGAGATAATGCTTCCTACGCACAAAATACCAGGAAGCAATGGTATGGAGAGCAGCCAAATGTTAACACATCATGTTACTTAATAAACTGCCAAGTTGATTTTTTAAAAACTGATAGTAGATCTCAATTATTTTTAAAAAATTATTTAAAGTGCTTTAAGATTATTTTGCTCCCCTGTTGATGTTTGTTTGGGCAAGGGAAAAAATGGACTAATTAGCTATGGCGGCAAGACAGTGAAACTAAACACAAAAGTGCTGTCAAATATACAAGATCAACTAACGAAAGAAAATGACTTTTCAGGTGTGCAATCTCCACAGTTACAAAATTTTCAGAAAGAAATATGATTTTCCAATTGGTGTCCCATCAGTCTGAACTTTGTGAAATGGGACAGATTTCTTATGTCCAAGTCTCCAACCTCCTTACACTCATGTCACTGCAGTAGAAAATTCAGAAAAAAAAATGTAAGCCTAGAATTTATCAGCCTGGATCTTAAGCACAGCATCCTTTCAACAGACCATCAACTTTAGTAATGATGCTATCATCTTTACTTCAGCTTTACAGCTTCCAACAGAGGTGGAATTTATTTTAATTTACTAAGTGGACCTCACTGCCAGTAAGCTTCTAGAAAGTCAAGTACTGACCCTCAATTTGGTTACAGAAAGTCAAAAATCTGGGCACAGAACATTCACTTTAAAACAGTTTTGAAGTTATAGAACATCTGTGCATTATTCATTGAAATATTTCTCTCATTCACACCCATTTGCATCTTTAACCAGAAGTTCAAATTTAGATTAAGCATAATTCAGCATCTCCAGTGATTTATACCTCAGGTTACCACTTTAAAATAACACCCACATTAATAAAGAAGAGGATACAGTGAAGCACTACTTAGTGACATGGTGGACAAACATATTGAAACATCTGGCTATACATATACATATGCAATATATCTGAAACAAGACTCTGGCCACCAGAAAAACGATTTAGTGGTTTAAGTGTGCAGGTCCCCAAATACTTGCTAATATGGTATAAACATTTCTGAAATGACCATATGCTGTGGTTGTCAAGGATTACTATTAATGTCTATATTCGCAGACATGCAAAGTACCAATTTCCTTGTGCATCTCACCTTTTTTGGGGGAAGACATCACTAGAATGAACTAAGCAGCATGTCAATGTCTATCAGGAGATGCAACATAACCAGACTAGTTTTTGAAACCTACAGTACAAGTCCAAGTAAGTGTGGTAAGATGGCATTTTACTTTGCAATGTTTTAATTCTGATACTGAATTAAACCAGAATAAATTACATTAAGCTTTGCTACTTTATAAAAACCACAGCAGAAAGATGTTCAGATCTCAGACAAGACTAATATGCTTGGGAAATAACTGCTCTACTAGATTTTTATGGAGTCAATATAGCACATTAGATGTAAAGAAAAAAGCTTGCACAGAAGTACCTTTCATCAAAACAATATGTACAAAATCCCAGAGTCAAAGAATCAAAAAAATAATCATCTTCAGTATCAGTCTGGAAAGAACTAACTGTTTTTTCCAAACAGAAGTCCACACAGTGTTTCACAACCCTGCCTTGTCATGTTTGTTAATAGACTTGTTTAGGAGTCAGATAGCATTTTGTTTAACTCATGTAATGATACAGAGCAACACTAAACCATAATTAACTCCTCTTTTGTGCCGTCCTCCTTCCACCACAATTGTACCCAATATCCTGGTTGCCGTTTTCTAGTTTTGTTTTGCAGCTCAGCTGTATTTTTCTTGGATGTTCACCAGACTGGCATTTGATTGGATACGCTTGGCTAGAAGGAAAAGAAAATCAAAATAAAAAGATCCCCATTATTAGTTTCCAGTTTATCTGAGTACATACTATTAAACAGTGTTCTGTTAACACTGCCGTTTTCCTTTTCAACACATGGCTAAAGAACCTTTTCCCCACCCACTACAACTCTTCAAGTGACATGCGCAGATTCCAAAATTACGAACAGTCACCACTAGCTAGCTCCTGCTCACTACTGCAGGCCCAGGGGCAGAGTTGCTTGACCCCATGCCAAGTAACCAAGATAGCCCCTTGGTGACTTCCCATTCTGTAAGTAAAGTTCTGATGGTTACTTACGCAGAATTAGTATACGTTTCTTCTGCTTTGAGTGAAGGAAGCTACTAAGATAAAAAATGACTGGTAAAAAGAGAATGAATGAAGAAACTGCAATCACTGGGATTGTATCGCTGCAGGGGACAGAACAGTTGAAAGTTCTGCTCCAAAGTCTTCGAGTAATGTTCATCTAAAAGGAAAACAATCTTGGTGAGCAAGAGACACCACACACCTTGGCTTCCACCATTAAGTGCATGTTGCAAAGCTCAGTATTGCAAGGCCACTGAAATGCCTTTAATCCATAACATCTGTTTGAAAGAGCCATTTAAAATACCTCCTCTTAAACAATTAGGCAGAAAAGGTGAAATTCCAGCCCCACTCAAAACAATGGCCAGGCTCCCACTGATTTCCAACAAGACAGGATTTCACCCAATATATTTATCAGAGAGCACAGTGATTCCCACCCTGTGGTCATTAGAACACTGACTCAGGGAAAGCTGGCTGATCACATGCTACAACATTCCTCCTGCTACAAAAAAAAAAAAAAAAAATCACATTCAGAGATTGCTAAATACATTAAAAACTTCCCTAATGTTCACTGTCCCCATAAGCAACTGCAGTAGTTAGGAAACAGCAATTGTTGCTAATTGCCTCTCTTTTGACATGCCTCAGATTCCAAAGATTAAAGGGAATTTCCAGGCCCCAAGCCTCAGGTTGGGATAGAGAGCAGCATGGAGAACCCTGGGACCATGGTTCAGTACTTACTCAGAGAGAAGACTGAAGTCTACAGTAGACTCAGATCACCACTGCTGGTTTCTACAACATTTTAAGTGTTCCTTAATGGTTTTCTATCCACATATTGAGCAGACCCCAGCCTAACCCTTCTTAGCATGAAAGATGTAAGGAGGTCACAGTATGAAGCTGTGGGTGCAGGATGACATAAGCAAGCCAGAGAAACTGCTCTTGACAGTAACTTCTGCCACTAAAGGACAAGGTTGACCAAGAAAAAAACAATATAAAACAGCTAAGGGACCACTGAAGATTGCTCTTCAGATCTATCTACCCACTGGGTATTAGCTATGCAATAAGATCCACAGGATAATACTTATACTTACTGCATCTTCCACATCGATACACAAGTGTGTCCTGTGTTCCCCATCACTGCCCAGCCCAGGCATTTTTTTCATTTTATTATACAAAGCATTCAGGTTTCTGTAAGTTACATTGCAATTTCTGCATACTTCTGTGTGGTTGCCTGGTCCAAGACTGACTGACTGCCCCTAAAAATTATGAGCAACATATATTTAGATTTTTAAACAGTATAAAATTAACTTTAAAAACTAGAGCTAAGCTTGAACCAAAAAAAATCTATATCATGAACATCAGAAACCAGACTGGAATTTTGGGATTTAGGCCGATTTTATACAAAAAAACCTGCTCAGTGACTTAGAGGTTTACTTTCTTTTTCCCTTAATCTCTACTATGTATTGCAAAACCAGTTATCTGAATGTTGAAAAAGGTTTTTAAAATATGCATTTTTAAACTACTGACTTCCTATAATAAAAGCAAAACAAGGATTAATACCAATTTTACCTTGGAAGCACAGATGTATTTCTTCCCCACAGCTGACAATTCTTCACTGAACTATAGAAATAGGCTACATGTGCAGAAATGTGTGAATAGGTATTCTGATTTGGCCTAATTATGTTGAACTTCAATAGCTACTACTCCTGTACTCCATTTACTACGTAGATTGTAAATTGCAGCGAGAATCCCAATCACACAGTCACTTTAACATATAGTCCCTTAAAAACACTACATGGTCAGAGTTTCAAAAGCAGTTAAAGGAGTCACGCACCCAAATACAGTGGAACTCAGCCCATGCTGATAGAATACAAGACCATCTATCCTCTTACTAGAAAGCACACTAACTATGAATTTTATCCATTGTGGACTTCAGATGAAAACACAGGAATATCAGTGTCTCACTGTAGCTGCAATTTTGCCTCCCTAAGAATTCTTAAAATTCTGGAAATTCCCACCCACAACCCACCCCGGTCATAAGAACTTTTTTTAAAGCCACCTCTCCTCGCTGAGTAGTGACAGAACCCACAATAGCTGGAATTTACAAAACAGACCTGGCTGCCACCCACCTTCAAACATTACTTTTCAACCAGCACTCAAAAAGCAAACTCCTGGTATGATCAACTTCACAGGCTACCACCAATTTCCCTTTTATAAGCAAGACAGTTGGGAAGCTAATGAAGGGCTATCACCAATCACACCCAACCTCTGTTGGCACCTGAGATATTTCTCAACAGTTTAGCTATCATCCTAGTAGATTATCCCCTGTTAGCCACAGAAAATGGGCAACATCCATTCAGTTTTCTAGATCACTGCAGCACCAAACAATGTTGAGATACCACTGGCTCATCACAGTGACTTAGAGGAAATAAACAGTAATGTGCCAAGATGCTTCCTCACAGTCAGTCCCACGTAAGTCTACAAGACACCCTGACCTTAATCAATGGGATGCAATTTACGCCCAGGGTTAGTCTGCTTTTTATCTACCCCTTTCTGCAGCTGTAGTATTGGCAAATCAGAACACCACCTGGATGAAAGGCAATTCCCTGATGCTAAACCCAGGCAAGATAAGTGAGGTTGGAGGAAAGAAGGCAACATTTGCATGATTTAGCCAGCTCTGTAAGATTAGCTAATGGTGAAGATTATACAGGGGTCTTCTAGTTTTGATTTTCAGCAACATTCAATACCCAAAACAACAAGTTTTTGGGAATACTATCAGCTAGCCAGAAAATGCCCCATCCTAATAGATACAGACTTGGTCATGGTAGTCCTTGAAATTATGATCTCCATAACATAGAAATTAAACTCCACCCTACTTGCTGACCAGCATACGTCAATGACAACAATCAATGCTGTAGTCACTCCACTGGCCGCCCAATAATTACTAGATTAAGTCTGTGTCTTTTAAATACTCATTTGACTAGGCCCAAGCTCCTTTTCTGGCCAAAATGTACTGTAAAGGCTGCACATTTCAGGAACTATTAAATGAACAGTGAGAATAATGGGAGACATTTTCCTTCCACAACAGGTAAGCATGATCACAAACCACACCAACTCCAGACTGAAATGCTAAACACATCTTTGGCAGAGTTTCCCCACAGAAAGAACACACACCTGCACCAGTCAATGAAGAGAAAGCTAGAGGACAGAGTCAAAGTCAATCTTCATTACCTGCTTGGATGTATACAAAATTGTAAGATACTCAGAGATAAGACTGAGAACTCTTATGCTGGTATACTGACAACTAGCTTACAAAAAGAGCACGCATCTCTGTGGGTATGATTGTTGCAAAGCATATGTTTTTAAAAATTGCTCCATAACCACCACAGTGGGGGCAAGCTCTTTATGGCAGACATAAGAGCAAGGAAAATTAGCAAGTGCTGCTGCAAAGCATATTATCACAGATCCCTCTTCTAGAGTCACAGGTTTATTCTGCACCAATGACCTTTGTTTGAATATTAACTTTCTGGACAATTTTTATTTATTAGCTGCTTAATCAAACTACAAAGAATATTTTTAGCACAACACAATTTAGGTTTGGAAGTTATTTTAATTTAATCCTAAAACTTTGACACAAAATTTCTTTGGAATTAATTATCACATTTATTTTACAAAGAGAGATACTTAATTGAAAAGGTTACAATGGTTCCTAACTTTACTGGCCAAGAGAACTCTTAAGAAGTGTCTTCAGGTAGCTGGTCCTTTTGGACTAATCAACAATACAACAAAATAATTATTTAAAGGAGCCACTGGTTTTTTTACTTTTAAGTCAGGCAGTATCAACTCCAGAAGGAACTAGGAAAAGTGACTTATTGTATACAGCAACTACGTGACTCTTACTATATAATTATCAGCTATTGTGAGTCCAGAAATCCCAATATGAAGTGGCACTATAATTGCATACAAGACAAAATCAAGGTGAACATCAATTAAAATGCATTTTGTGCTCTCAATTGCGAACATCTGCATTTTATAGATAATTGTTCTACCTGCCTCCACTGCTTAAGAGTTTGTGAATTGTAGTTGCTCAATACATATCCACATCAACCTGGTCTATGAAAATAAGATATTTTGCTATAGAGAAGAGAACTCAGTGCTGCCCTCTGATACAGTGCATAAATACCTGGAAGTTTCGGTCAAAGCAAGTCAGTGATGCATTGTACAAGTCCAGGAACTCCACGGTGCTATTTGATAGCCCTTTGCTGTTGTTCTTTAAACAATCTGTCAGAAGAAAAGGAAAAAGAGGAGCATGAATCCAAGATATCCTGATTTCTAACCTAGTACTACAGCCAACAAGCCCCTTAGCTCTACAGCTTTACAAGAGCTCTCAATTATAAAAATCTAGGCAGCTTTGCATTTCCTATTTGGTTGCCGTCATGCTGTGGTCTCAGACCTGCCATCCTAACTCACTGGTGCTTCTCTCTTCATTTACGGTACAGTTCAGAATGTATTGGCCTTGATTAAGTGAAGGATGAAGACTATCATCAAGTGCATATTGAAGAGATGAGAAGAGCTCTCTTCAGGCTTTCAGACAACACAAGACACTGCTTTTACTCTTTGCCCTGCAGATCTGGCTTTACCCAGCAGCATGAGCGTGCATTGTCTGACAGTATAAACATCAGAAATGCAACAAATAGACACCTAAGAAAGAAAGAGAGGGAATCTTAATACTTATGGAAAAAAAGTGGTTTTGAAATATGCACTAAAAAAGGTCAGAAAACATGCACCAACTTTTTCCAGGAAGTAGCAGCCAATTTTACCTGCCTCGCAGGGCACTCCTGAAACACTCTTTGTCAGACACCACTCCAGTCCCTCCAAGTATTTCTTTCCTTCTATGTACTCCATTTTTACAACTCTGACCCATTAGATTTGTCGAAAATTCCACTGCAAGGTTGCCAGACTCCAGACATTACCTTTGCTAAAAGATGGAAGTGAGGGAAACTCTCCGGGGATAGAATCTATCAGGGCATAGATTCTGTGCTGCCTCTCCCGAGAGATGTAGCACAGAAGGCAGAGCCCAAGAATGGGAGGCAAGTTTGAAGAGACTGTTCTACCTCTCTTTCAGGCGCGTTAGGTTCTGGCTAGTTGCTAGGCCAGTACAGTCCCCGACATAAATTACCAATTGATGGCAACCTCCCTGGGGCTGTCTGTGGGCTCCATAGCTGCCCAAATTCCTCTGCAGCACTCAGTTCTACATGACCATCCTTCCCACCTCTGATGCACTGCCATGGTAGGGGTAAAGCTTCTGTACCAGAGAAATTGTTCCTGTTCCCTGTGGTGACATTTAAGGGCCATAAAGGACCCACGTGCAGCATATTAGAGCCAGAATAAGAGCCAGAATCAGCCCGCAGAATTACAGAGCCAAAGTATGGTATCCCAAGAAATGATGTCAACAGAACTACCTGTGAAGCATAATCCTCTTCAACATGACTAAAGGTATCAGAATTTGACCTTTACTGACTTTTTCTTAAACAGTTCAAGATTTTTTTTGTTTTGTTCTTACTTAAGTAGGAAAATAGGAATATGGAAATAAGATCTATAAATACAACAGAACTGTCAAAGATCTCCAGCTTTGTTTGTTCAGGTCAAAGTAAAAACCGATGGTAAGTAAAGCAGCTCTCATGTTGGAAGGGTGTCTTTTGTGCAAGGTGACTACATATGGTGACTCACAGGTGTTTAGATAAGGAAGGAAGGAAGGAAGGAAAGAGGAGGCAGAAATGTATTTTTCAACCTGCCAGTTTTTAACAATGTCCCCCATACAATAGAAATATCCTGGCTGTATCAGTGAAGAAACCTATGTTTCTGTTTATTTAAATAACGTAATAAAACTTATCTAAGTTGCTATCAAAGTTGTTCACTACTAATCAATTGAGACATTTTAAAGGCAAGGTTAAACCTGTCATAAATCATAATGGTAGCACGAAAGAGAGAACAAATCACATACTTGCACAACTGGCCTTCTCCCAAGTGCTGTTAAAGAACTGTGAAAGGATCACAACTATCTGTAACCTATCAGACATCAAAAGGCTTTTTGCACAGTTGGTCTCAGAAGAATTCTGAAAGAAAAACACCACAATATTATGAATTCATATGCAAACAACTCTGGAAACTATTTCAAATAATGAGTGACAATAGAGGCCAAGTTTAACACTTCAGTTATAAGTGTTAATTTCATCCCACAGGAGCAGTGTGGCCAATTTTACATCTGGTCAGAATTCTGTGAATTTCAGAGACTAGAAGGGCTGAGAACTACTCCAGCAGGGCAAAGCTTTTGTCCTGCCAAACAATGGACTAAGAAAAAAAACATTAAATACTGTGAATTATATAACCAAGCTTGGGACCTAGGCAAGTTCTTAGAAGGTATAATGAGAACTGCAAAAATGTCAATCAAGAAAGCTCCGTGCACACAAATAACTTTTGGAAGCAGGGGCCCTATTCATTATGCATCTATACAGCCAGGGCACACCCAAAGTTTTTTTAGCACCCTAGGCCAACTTTGATTTTGGCATTCCCACCCTGGCGGGGATCCAGCCCCAGTCGGGGAGCAGCACTGCCACCACTGCCCAGCTGGGGATCCAGCAGCAGGTGGGGAGCAGCGCCATGGGCAGGGGTCCAGCCCTGGCTGGGGGAGCTGTGCTGCCACTGGCATCCAGCCACAGGCAAGGGTCCGGCCCTGGCCTGGGGAGCAGTGCCATCACTAGGGTCCAGCTTGGGCAGGGGGCGGAGCCACCACTGTCATCTGGCCCTGGCCCTGGCCGGGGACTGGAGCTGCTGCCAGAACCACGGAGCAGGACGAGATAGGCTTGCAGGGCCCAGCCCAGCCCTTGACACCCCAGGCAACAACCTAGGTTGCCTCTATGGAAGGACCAGTGCCGTGTACAACAATTAGCATAACAGGTGCTAAACCCAACATGAGGCCCTCTGGGTGCTATCATGATACAATGAAAGTTAGATTCCGTTCTGAGTTATACTGATGGAAAATAGCATAACCCTGCAGGCAAGGCTCCTCCAGTCCAGCTGGTGCTATGTGCCTATAACTCCTGCTTGGCTGATTCAGTGCACCTGCTACCACAACTCCCACCTGCAACATAAAGTTGCTGTACCCTACCCCAGTGCCTCCCCAACCTGCCTTCCCCAGAAGTCAGTCCCTCAGAGTCATGCATCTGAGTTTTCCAGTATAGAGATGACTATGGCAAATGAAGAGGAGCATTAAGCCTCAAACCAATAGTTTAAAATGCACATATCTGTTTTCATTCCATATGAAGAGACTAAAACAGTGACTGGAAACATCACCCTGTTTTTCCATCCACAGCCAGACAACCAGCCAAGCACCCCATGCTGATTTTCCAGTCACTAAAGAACAGGTCTCAACCCAAGCTCCTTTTGAACAAACACAAATTACCCACAAAGACTGGTCTGGCATATACAGTACAAGCTCTGTTTAGGGTCCATGAGGCTACAGAACATTTCCTGATGAAAATAAGGTTTTTAAATAACAATGCTGATGTTGGGGTCGAAGATCGATAATTTATCGCTCTCCCAACCCAGTCCAAGGCACTGGGAGCTGAACACTAACAGTTTAATATAGCTTTAAAGCATAATACATAGAGAAAAAAAGCTGATTAAAGCACTAAAACTCATTGATAAGGGTTGAGCTGTGTTTCAGCAGTGAAACAGGTTATTTTGTTCTGGGTGACAATTTCCCTCCACCACTAGCTTCCTTACATGAAGCACATGATCTGTGCGGCACATCTACACAACGTGGAGGTCGCGTTGAGAGAGACGGGCTTGCGCTAGTACTCCAAAAACATCTGTGGAGACACTGCTCAGAAGTTGCAGCTCAGACTGGACCTTGGGCTCTGAAGCCCCTCCTCCTTCCACAGGCTTCAGGGTCTGACTCACAACTTCAAAGTGCTGTCAACACAGCACCAGCACGAGCCCCTCTAAACCAGGTCTGCCAACCCAAACTTGGCAGCCCAGTCACGCAGTCTCCAAAACACTGTGCTGACATACCCAGAGAGGGTATGTTTCCCTCAGACGCAGAAGACATTCTGGGACACTAGTAACTACAGTTAAAAATTCTGGAATTTATCTCAGATCGGGTTTGGTAAGGGCAACAAGCAGAGAAAGCACTGACATCCACTACCCTGGTTTGCCAGGGGAGCGGGAGAGGGTAAAGAACCTTTCAAAATTTCAGATGTGAAAGCCTTTGTCAAGCAGATCCCTGAAGGGAAGGGAGGGAAGAAGAGGCACAGCCACCTAGCACCCTCCAGAAACCTAGGAGAAGGGATGGGGGCCTTCCCCAATCCCACCAGGAGGGAGACCCTGCAGTTTGTCACTGTGCTATCAACTTATGTTCACAAATGCTCATACTGTTTAAGAAGGTATGAGGTTCAACAGGACTATTTCTTTTAGCTCTAGTATGTACAGTGTAAGCCTTGAGAGTACAGACCACTACTCAGCCACAGCCTGCATACCTCAACCCTGACCTGGGTAAGACACTGGAGAAGAGAAGTTAGCCAACTGGCAGCTGGGCAAGAGAAGAAACATCTCCATACCAACTAGCTTTCACACAGATGAAACAGATACCTGTTGGTAACTGCTTTCAAACATTTCTAACCTGAAACTGAGTTAAACCCATGACCATGGAATCCTCTCTTTACCCAGCCCATCAAATCCTCCCAAACACACACACACTAATTAAATAAGATTGCCACGAGGACAACCCCTGAATGAACAGCTTCATCATCTTTGAAGTAAGAGATGCCAGTCCTATTATTTAAGGCCCATCACCTCTCCCTTCCTGCCCACGTTTACACTCATGCTTTCCTGAGTCACTGGTTCAGGAATCCGCTCAGAGCCACACAAAACGGGACACGTGGTGATTCTCAGTAACTGGAAAGGATACTTGGGAAAAAAGAACATGAATTGTATCAGGGGAAAAACTGGGGCCTTAAACTAAGAATGAGAATAAAAAGGCAAAGCTCTACACATCTGAGCAATCAGTAATGAGATATTTATTCCTTGTAATCAGACACTGAGTAACTTTAGCCAAAGATCAATGATTTTGTTTAATACGTTTTTTTTCCCTACCCCATCATACGAAAACAGGTTTTCCACTCAAAAAACACGTGAACCATGTAGTTCCTCTGCTCTTTTCCTCTTGTTTTATTTCCGATGCATTATCAAGTGTTGACTTTTTGGCCTGGAAAAAGCTACCACATGCCTCTTATGATAAGTGAACTCATTCACCACCAAACTTCATATCAAAAAGACAGCTAACGTGCTTTTTGAGAATCATGACAAACTTTCTAAAGCTATAAAAAGTGACAATTTTATTGTTGTTAACAGCAAACTCCTTTTCTCCCTGTACCAGTTAGGTATCTAAATATCCAATACATTCATGGACCACAGTGGAAAGAGGTAGTGTAATTCCTGTCACAATGCAGCCAGTGTGTGAGCTGAGCACAAAAGGAGTGGGGTGGAGTGAACAGGAAAGAACTGTAGAAATAACTGTTAAATTAGAAGTCTTTGCTGCAAAACAAGGGAAGTCAGATTTTTTTTTTTTTTTTTTTTTTTTAATATATTTTTCCTTCTTCCAAAACCAGTTTTCTTTCAGCTCCATGGTTGCCAAACTGTAATCTGTGAAGACCTAAAACACACACCTGGCTCTGGCTCCTACCTTCCAGCTGCTAAGCTGAATTAAGATACTGCCATAAAATTCTTGTTCAAGGCAAGCACTTGTAGCTGACAGAGACATGTCAAATGTTTGTGAATGAAATGGGCCATTCAACATGAGTCTCTATTAAAATCTAGTGCTTCCTACAAAAATTTAGGAGAGATCTGCTTAACCTATTTCCATATTTATTCTTATCTGACCTTGTAAAAATGGAAGATTTTTTTTAAATGGTTAAGGACCATCAAAACTTCCATTTTTACACTCACGTTACAGGAATTTCCATTATTGCCACTTCTGGTAATTTCTTTGCAAAAGTCATATGCACATCTATGAAGTTATGTACACACATGGACAAAAGCAGAAGAGGTGAAGTTCAAAAAGCAGGGCCTTGCTCTCTTTCCAAAGGGCTTCTTAAATGTGGAACTTCCTCCATAAATCCACAAGACACTTAACTCAGGGATAGACAAAACTGGCTCCCAGCTAGGTGGCAGAAATTTTTTTTTACCTTTGGTCACTAAAAAGTGCTCCTCCATTACATTTCTGCAGTGGAGCTGGGCAACAAGCTCCTAAAACTGGCCACCCCAGCAGCCAAAGAAATTGCTTTGTCAAGGCGTGACCTAACTTTAGGAGAAAGATTTAAATCATAGACACTAACAAAAATTATGTTACCTAATTCACAGAATTAAACAGGGCTGCTTTTCTCCCTTGACCTATCATACCATTTATGATGAAATGATGGAAGAGATGACCTACATTTCTAAACACTAGCTTAATATTTTGACTTATGGCAGCCACTGGTTGGGTTCATAGGGTTGCCAAACTCCCTTTAGATTTCTTACAGAGATCAACTGAGTAACATGCCATTCGTTATATTTGGATCTTTCAAATAACATTCTATTAGCCCCAACTAGTCTGCAAATACATAAAAACATGGTCCTAACTGGATTCTGGGTTTATCCCAGCACCCGACCCTTAGCCACAATAGGTGGGCTATTGGTTAACTGCAACTATAACGGCTAGGGAGCGGTGTTGGGATGTATCTTTATAAGAGCATTTTTAAGGCATCTGGGGCCCTCCAGGATAAGCACTGCCACATAAAAATAATATTGGTCACTGAATTTCCCACCTTTACACTTTGCATTTTCACAAATGTGTTACATTTTTATAAGTTGATATAGCATACGAGTTGAACTGTGCAAGATGCAGGACTATTAACATCCTTTAGTTATAAACAATTTTGAACTTTAAGAAACCAAACATCGGTAGGATGGGGAATACAACTGGATGAACTGGCCCAAAGTATATCAACACCAATTACAGATGATGCGCAGCCATTATTACAAGTAAGATTTGCTACTGGATGTTTTTCTACTGGCAAGCAAGACCTTTTGTTTCAGATGCAGATCAAGCTACACTTAACCATGCCTTTGCACCCTGAAACAAGACTACCGCACCTTGCAAGGGCCACACCATAAGACTTTTTAGAAGCTGAAACCAATCCACAATATGGCAGCTTTCTTATTACAGTGCTCCATCAAGCTCTGTTGCATGTGCACTGTTTGGTGTAACTAAAGTGGCCTCTTTCAAGAGCTCACATCTGTTAACTTCCAAACACAATGCAAGGCTCCCCCACCCCTTTTTGGGGGGCCTTGTGGTAAGGAGAACCCAGAGGAGCAGGATGGAATTATTAAGTTTCGGAACTAGGTCAAGCTGTAAATTTTAAAGCTGCTTCAGTAAGGAAAGCACACACCCTATTCCTTCTCCAAAAAACAAAATAAGAAAGCTTTGGCACAATGCCCAGTACTGAAAGCAAAAATGTTTAGTCATGTAAGGTACACAAACAAGCAATATCAATCCCACAATACCGTGCATAGAGAAAAGAGGATCTCCTTTCTGACACAAGCATTCAGTCTACATAGCAGGGGGACAATGGGCAGAGACAGAGCTCATAAGAGCAACACTTTACTCAAAAATCTGAAATAATTTACAAGCTGTTATTAGAGAAACGGATGGCCTTGCTCTCAGCTACTTATGAATCCCTCAATCCTAGAGTACCCTGCTTAAGAGAAGAAGTCGATGCTGTTTTGCTACTTGATTGCGTGCATGGGGTTTGGAGGCATTAAATCATATAGAGCAGACTGGGCATTTCCAGAGAATGAGCACCAGGCAGAGCAAGTCAGGGCTCCAAGTGCATAGCATACAAGTCTGCTAACACTAAAAGGCTCGGGCCTCCATTTCACCAACACCAATAGTTCCTCTTTTCAGCCACACACGCTTCCCCGAAGAGAAGTCTGCGAGAAACCCGCACTCCGATGAGATCCAGTCCTGCTGGGGTAGGGCTACCAGATAACGAAGCAGGAAAGGAGCACAGGGAATTACAAAAAGGAGAAAATGTGGTATTAATGTAATTCTTCCTTTTTTAGGGGGCCCGGAGGAACACTTCCTCCTGAAAACAGAGTGCTCTGGGGCCCGCCAGCATACTTCAACCCTGAGAGTAAAAAGCCAGACAAAATCATGTGTTTTTCAAATGCCTGCTGGAGGGAGGAGGTGGAAGTAAAGAGGACACCTCCTCCTTGTGCCTGACCTCTGGTACCCCAATGCTGGGGAGGTGGGGGCACAGGGCAGGACCCTCCTCCTCCTCCCTACCCCCCCATGGCCGTGTGTTTCCATGGCAACTCCTCCTCAGCCGGCGAGCCAAGCCGGAGGCGCGGGAGTCTCCCAGGGAGGAAGGCGGGGCGGGGCAGGGCTCCCCCCCGGCACGCACCCCCACGGCGCGGGTGATGTCGTGCAGCCGCTCGGTGACCTCCTGGAAGCGGAGGTAGCAGTTCTGGCAGAGGCGCACGGGGCGGGCGCTGCGCACGAGGCAGGCGGCCAGGCTCATGCTGCTGTTGGCGAAGCCCCCCAGCAGCCCCTGGCACTCGGGCGCCAGCTCCCCGAGGTGCCCCGCCTCCAGCAGGGCCAGCGACAGGTCCTCGGCCTCCTCCAGCAGCTCCAGGGACAGCAGCCGGCGCCGGGCCTCCGGGGCGCTCTGCGGCGGGCCGCGGCGGCCGGACCCCAGGCCTCGCCCCGCGCTCGCGCCCAGCAGCAGCAGCAGCAGGCGCGCGGCCGGGCCCAGCATTCCGCCGGCGCCGGTAGCTCACGGAGCGACTGGGAGCACGCGGGTCACGTGCTGCTCGCGGAGATGTCAGCGTTCGGCGCCGGGGCGGGCGCGCCGCCTCATTGGCTGATGAGGATTCCACGGTGGGTGGAGGGGCGGGGCTGCCAGGCAGGGCCGGGGGCGTGGCGCCGGCTAGGCCGGGAAGGAAGCGTCGGGTCGGGCGGGTGGGTGTGTCACGTGGGTGGCGGAGGCTTCCAATCGCAGGCAGCGCGCGGGGGGGGAGCCGCCTCCTCCATGGATGGGCGCCTGGCACTGGCTTGGAAAGACCCCGCCCCCAGGGATTTCCCTACCCCCCCCTGGAATTCCCAGCGCCCCAATTGTCAGCTAGTAGCAATTTAGTGAGCACCCCAACCTCTCCCTCTGCACCCCTGCAATTTCAAGTCTTGGGGAGAATACTGGACCCCACAACCCCTATTCCCCCTAATTACTCCTAGACTGTGTGTGCAAACAATTTCTTTGTGTGCACAAGAACACTTCTTTGTGAGCACCAATATTAGCAGTATTGAATTTTTTGTGCACACCTCTTTTTGTGTGCACAGGTTTCATGACCTGTCTGCGCCCGCACACAGCTTAGAGGGAACAGTGCTCACAACCCCTGCTGGCCCTGGCACCAATAGTCCCTCTAATTTTTCATAGGCTGTGTGTGCAAAAATTTCTTGGCGTGTACAAAAAAATTCCTTTGTGTGCACTGTTAATTTTTGTGTGTATGTGCGTGCTTTATTTTGCTGTGTGCGCAGGTTTCACAACATGTTCACAGCTGAGAGGGGACAGTGCCTGGCACTCTGCCCCAGGAGATCGTCACAACGGACATCCTGCCAGTTTCATGACAAAAGTGACACTCAGGCTCACGGGATAAATAAAGCTGTTAGTCGAGTGCCACAGGACTGCTTGTTTCACTCAGTGTTACTTTTCATCAGCAAGTACCACACATGTACCACTCAAACTTTACCCTCTAGGCTGGGCAGCAAGAAGGAGTGAGATTGTCATATCTCTTTATTAAAAATATGTCTGGGCAGAGGCAGAGCACTGCCTCCTAAGATTCTAGGGACCAAATGATAATTAGGGCTTGCTCACATTAGAATTGTCTGCAATTCCAGCAGTCAGGGGTCAGCCACTGACACAGCTCCCTGAATGCAAATCTGTGCAAAGCCATGTCTCCATTACAAACTTTGGTGAATACAAGTCATGTCAGTGTAAAGCTGCCCGGTCAGTATATTGTTCCTGCACATGGCATAATTCAGCACACATGGTACAATGGACAGGTATTCCAGTGTGCCACTCACCGCTGTACTGCATGCTACCTTTTGGCAATTTTTGCAGTGAATTCTGGGATAGTAATGAATTGTGCAGGGAAGCAAATGTCTATTGTACGCCATTCTCCATCTCATAATGCCATCCATATCCCATAATTTTCATGCTTTCTAAAGACTCCACAAATCTACATGGTACTTATCACTACCTGCCATCTCACTCAGAAACCTGTACAGCTCTGCACTATTGTCACGAGCACTGCAAGCACAAGATGAACTATCCTCCAGCATTTGCAGTGCCACAGGAAGAAGCATAATTTCTTCTAGGACCAGGGCCGTCCTTAAGGGGGGGGCAGGAGGGGCAACCGCCCTGGGCCCTGCACTTTGGGGGGCCTCGCGCTTTTGGGGGATCCCACACAGCCGGCTGGAGTAAGGAAGCAGGGAGCTTTTTCAAGCTGTGGGACTAGGGAGCAGCTCCAGCTGGTCAGAGAAGAGGGAAGGGAATTCAGACAGGCAGCGTTTGGTTACAGGAACTCTTAAGTAGCCACCTTCCCACAACTGCTCCCTGAGGGGAAGAGAAAGGGCAAGTGTTGAGATAAAACTTATGGAGCCAGCCTCAGTCAAGCAAATGGGGACAAAGTCAGGAGAATGTCACATCCCCAACCTTTACAAAACAGGACCTTCTCTTTGCATTTACATCAGCATTTCCAGAAAGTGTTCTCAGATATTAAAGAACTTTTTTCCTTCTACATTTAACAAGACTTTTCAGTCTTCAGGGATGTCTTTTTGAGCAAACTTCTCTGTGCAGATAATGATCTATTATACCTGAGAGAGAAGACCCCAGGATAGTGCTCATATGGAAATACTGGGTTTTTAGGGTTAATGGCCATCAAATCAACACATTAAAGAAGTTTTTTGTCCTTCCTTCTGCACTGTAAATAAGCCCCATTGTCACTGATTGCAGTCAGAGCACCAGTCCCAAAGCATGGCAAAGAGGAAAGCAACTGTGGCCATGTGGGTCTAGTTCAGTGAAAAAACAAGGAATCCCATGGCACTTTTAAAGACTAACAAATGTATTTATTTGTTAGCTTTTAAAAGTGCCACAAGACTCCTTGTTTGTTTTACATCAGGGAATCTGAGAGGAAGCCAAAGGTCCCTTGTTTCTTCCTCTCATCCTCAAACAGTACCCGAGTTTCATTACTTAGATCACCTGCAAAGCAATGAGGAATGTATGAATACATATATTAAAATAAGATGGAAAAGGAGAGAGTCAGGTAGCATAAAGGAAATAAGATACATTAGACAATTGGAATCCAGTGCTTTAAGGTGAGAGAGGACCTGAACTTATTTCTTGTTATCATCCAAAAATAGCTTCCCTGTCTCTGACTTTTCAATTTAACAAAAACTTGATCTAAGAAAAATTATTAAACTTGTAAAATTGTGTGCCCATCTTGAACAGAAAACCAGAACCACAAAGAAGAGTACCTCCAGATGCTCCTGTCCACTTGGCTGTGAGGTTGATGAAACACCACCATGACACATTCAGTATTGCCTACCCTAAACATCAAAAATAGTCACAAGTCTGGCTTAAATATATCATTAAAAC
>ML681979.1:55283956-55297059 GCA_007922195.1 Podocnemis expansa
TGCCTGCAGCCCCCCTTTGCAGGCACCCACGGGGTTCAGCGCTGGGCTGCGCTGAAGCCCGCCGGTGCCTGCAGCCCCCTCCGGAAGCGAAATAGCAGGTTCACAGTGTGAACCTGCTATTTCGTTTCCTGCCTTTTCCCTTATTTTGAAATAACTTTTTGTTAATTTGGACTAAGTTATTTCGAAATAAGGCATTATTTCGATACAAGTTTGTTTCGACACAACTTGTATCGAAATAATCCCTGTGTGTGAACACAGCCAAAGAGATGTTTAAAGAAATAATAAATGGGCGGGAGATATTTTCTCTGACTTCTGGGTTTTGAGCCTTAAAGTCAGGTCATGTTTTTCTGCTTCTCTCTGCAACTTTTTAGCTTGAGGGCTAGAAATTTATGATTTTATTAAAGAAAAATTATGACAGCAAAGTTTAAAATGGGAGGGCCCCGCACAAACTGATTCGCCCTGGGCCCCGCTCCCCCCTAGGGACAGCCCTGTCTAGGACAGATTGGTAAAGGACATAGTGAAAAAATAAAATCAATAAATCAATATTGTTGGTGTTCACTGAGCAGCTTCAAACAGTGGAGCATCCAAGAAACAAGCGCTGACAGTGGGATTGCATCAGAATGCATGTTTAGGATAATGTGCAGTGACTGCAGAACTTTCAGGTGCAAAAGGCCACATTCATGGATCTGTGTGCTGAGCTTTGCCCCAGCCCTCCAATGCGGACACACTAGAATGAAAGCTGCACTGATAGAGAGTGATGATTGCACTGTAGCAGTTTGCAGTGTCATATTGCTGCCAGTCAGTGGGAAATAATTTTGAAGGTGGAAAATCCAGAGCAGAGAGTCAACATCCTGCATGTGTATAGTGTCATTAATTGTCTCCAGCGCTATTAGCAATGTGCAGAACATAGTGGATGGATTTGCTTCCAGAACCGAGATGGAGCAAAAGATGGCACATACACATCCCATTTTGGCACTAGCCCAACTTCCCACACAGTACCTCAACATAAAGACTATGTTTCTGTGACTATAAAAGTGCTTACAGATCATCTGGGAACCTCAGTGTGGGCTGGTCAGGGAAAGCTCATGACACCTCTTTAAGAGCACAGGATTATTCAGAAAGCTGCAAGCAGGGTCATTCTTTCCTGACTATTGGATTACCATTAGTGATAGGAAAATGCCAGCAATGAACCTGAAGAACCCCGCCTATCCCTTGCGCACTGGTTCATGAAACCATATGCTAGCCACCTAACCAATACTAAGAAAAGATTCAACTAGTGGCTCAGCAAGTACAGAATGACAGTTGAATGTGCTTTTGGTAGATTGAAGGGATGTTAATGGTGTTTATTCACAAGACTGGATCTCAGTGAAAAAATATCACACTGGTTATAGCAATCTGTTGCATCCTTCATAACACCTTTGAAGTGGCAGTGGAGCAGTTTCTGCTGATTTTGAAAAGCCAGACACAAGAACTATTACAAGACCTCAACACTGATCTGTGCAAATGAGGGCAGCTTTGAAAGAGTATTTTCATGGTCAGCCACACTGATGTAGTCTTTAGGACTGTGCTCTAGCTGACCTTGAAGTTCTGGGGGCTGTTGGGAATTATGTAGTGCTTGGCATACAATTATGATTTCCACACAGTATTTTAATGTATCCTTGAATTATGTACCACTTGGTGTATATGTTTAATGATTACATTGTGTGTGTTGCTGAGCCTATGAGTTTTGTGGTCCTGTACAAATACCAGTAATGGCTGTTCTGAGTACTGCTGGGCATTCTGCAGTATATATTGCAAAGTAATGAAAATGAATTCATTTTCCAAAAATAGAAACTTACTGTGTCCCAAAAATTCTGCAAAAAATGCAATTAAGAAACCAGTGTAATACCAACTTCTAAAATAAATTAGTGGAACAGAACTTTACAATTATGGAGATAGAAAACATTCCTGTTCATTTCAGCTATGCATAAGCAACCATGGCTCTCACACCTCAGCATGCATCTCACGTAACAGCTGTGGTTGTCCTCACTGTTCCCCACATGGACTGGGAGGGGTAGGGATACAGCCTAGAATGCCACATGGAATTTTGAAGGGTATAAGGCAGAGCCATAACATGGTGATCCGGCGCCCAGGGCATGTTTCAATTGGAACGCACCCCTTGCCATTAGCGGCGCTTGGGGAGGGTGCCATGAAATGCGCCCTTTAATAGAGTGGTTCTATTGAGCTGCTCCGGTGTGCCCAGGGCAAAGCCCCGTCAGCCCCACCATAGTTACAGCCCTGGTACAGGGAGTTTCTAAACTAGCATTTTTCAGTAACTGCGAAGGCTGGCAATGGGGGCAGAGTATATAAGAGGCAGGGGGAGGCATTGCCTCCCTGATTGGCTGCTGTCTGCCTCCCTGCTGAGGCAGGAGCAGGCCCCACTTGGGACCCAGGGCTGCAATGGCGGCAGCCCTGAGTTGCAGCTGGGGCCCACTCCTGCCTCAGGGGGGAGACAAAGAGATGCCACCGCTGGCAGCAGGATCCGGCACCAGCCAGGGACACAGAGCTGCCTCCAGCAGCAGGATCCGGCCCTGGCTGGGGATGCGGAGCCACCACTGGTGACAGGATCTGGCTAAGGAAGCAGAGCAACCACCAGCAGTAGGATCTAGTCCCAGTGCGTTCCCAGGGATGCTGCTGGTAGCAAGATGTGGCCCCGGCCTGAGATGCAGAGCTGCTAGTGGCAGCAGCATCCAACCCCGCTGGCAGAAGCCAGATTGGGCCGGGGGGGGGGGTCTTTGTCCATTGGCTTGGTGGATATCACTGAATGTGTCCTCCCCAGTCTACTTCCTTCTGTTCCTCATCAGGGTCGGGCATCCTTCAAGACCTCAGTGGTGTCAGCAACTAAGATAAAATAGACAGATGTGTCACTGGATTTATGGTGTTAGGGCAAGAGTCAGCAACCTGAAAGATAAGAAGAGATATTTTTCAAAATTCCTTCAGTAACCAAGCATTTTGAGACCCATAATGTGTGTAGCCTCCTAGTGGAAGGCAGGAGGAGCTGGGCCAGGGCCCCTGCTGCAGGGTATCCTGCTGGGTGGGGGAGGGACCCTGGAACCAGGAGTGGGCCCCCTGCAGGGTTCCCTGGTGGCAGGAGGAGTCTGGACCCAGGTGCAGGCCACCCACAGGGTCCCCACTGGCAGAAGGTGGCCTGGAGCCACAAGGGGACAGCCAAAGAGGCACAAGGAGCAACCAAGCGACAGATTGCGGTCCCCTATGTTAGTGTCAATATAGGTCCCACAGTGTCTGCATTCACACTGTGTCAATCTCTGTAGCTCAGCCATAATTCAGCACCATTTGGGGAGGTGGTTTTATTGTGCAGCCACAATAAAACTGGATGCTTATATTGAATGGAGTCCGATTTGAATGTAGACACACACAAATAGGCTATGTCTACACTTAGAAAATTAACTCAAAGTAGTTTATTCAAAATAACTACTTTGAATTTAAATCAAATTTGTTATTTTGAATTAGCATTAATTTGAAGTTATTATTTTGAATTAGGAATCAAGTGAAGACGCTAATTCAAAATAAAGTGGGCTTTATTAATTCTAAGTAGAGAGTCTTCACTAGACCCTCTAATTTGAAATAAGGGAAAGCAGGCAAAAGAATAGCCAAATTAGTTTGAATTAAGCCATTCTAAGCCACAGAATAGGCTATTACCTCAAACTATTACCTCAAAGTAAAAGGAGGTTTTATTATTTTTAATTAGTGGTTCCTTATTTTGAATTAAGGAATCACTTAATTCGATATAATAAAATGCCTCCTTGGCCAGGGAATAAGTTATTTTGAATTAAGCTTCATTACTTCAAAATAACCTGTAAGTGTAGACATACCCATGGGGTAATGCCAAGGCAGCTTACATCAACCTAACTTTTCAATGTAGACCAGGCCTGAATGGCAAGTTATAGCTTTCCTTGTCTACACTTGCACAGTTTGCAATGATGCAGCTACATCAGTGATTGGTTGTTCATTGCTAGAAGCAAGGCAAATTCCCAGGGAAAACCTGCTCTTAAATAGGTCCTAGAACATGCCTTTCTTCCTTCCTTGCTTAATTGCTGACCATGGGGACAGCTCACAGGAATGTGAGATTGCAGGCTTGGATAGCAACCCCTCTTATTAATCCAGAAATGTCTCTTCTCTTACATTACTCAGCTTAGACTTGGGTGCCTTCAGTGTAGGGTGACCAGAGCAAGTGTGAAAAATCAGGACAGGGAAGGGGAAGTAATAGGCTCCTATGTGAAAAAAAAAGCCCTAAATATCAGGACTGTCCCTATAAAATCAAGACATCTGGTCACCCTACATGAGTGGTTGGTATTTCATCTTAGACAGCATGTAGCTTTTGAGGGGTTGGGGAATGTAAGCCAAAGAAAGAAAGAAAGAAAGAAAGAAAGAAAGAAAGAGCATATACAAAATGGGCCAAATGCCAGTTCTAAGTGAACAAAAACAGCTGGGATCCACTGCTGCCAGAGCTTCCATGTCTTCCTGCACTTTGGAGGCTCCATTTGGTCACTCCCAAGTCTAAATTTCTATTAATACGAAGTAGCCAATGTGTCTTAAGCTTCAGTGGGCATGCCAGGTCTGTGGCTTCACTCTTCCCTTACTGCTATATGTGGTGTTTTGGACTACCGAGGGTCATTGGGGTTGCCATAGTGATAAATGGGAAAGTCGTTTAGGTGCTAGGAAAACCTGTCTGTCTCCTCTCTCTCTCTCTCAGTTCTCTTTCAATAAAGACTTCTTATACAGCTCTGAATATGCTGTCAAATCAAATCAAATCAAATCAAATCATAGGGCTGGAAGGGACCTCATGAGATCATCGAGTCCAACCCCCTGGGAATTGAACCCAGGACATCCTCCTTATTGGATTATAATCTCCCTTAAAACTCTACATCTGGCGACAGAGGATGGGATATGTGATGGAGTGGCTATCTTCAACAATCCTGGCAACTCTGAAAAACCAGAATACAATGTAAGAAGCAAAACTTTATTTTACTGCTTGCATGGGGGTTGGGTTGTAGCTGTGAAAGCTGATCTGTTTGCCTAAGGGCTAGCTGGCTATTCTGAAAGCTGATCTGCCTGTTGTTAAGCACAAGGAAGAGATAGGGCTGGCTGGCTATTCTGAAAGCTGATCTGCCTGCTGTGAAGAGAAGAGACAAACAATAACCACAAGAAGGCATCATGGCTTTACTTACTACAACCTTTGAAGCATATGATCATTCGGCAGCTTCCTGGCCGACATATACAGCCCAATTTCAAAATTTTGAAATAGCAAACAACATAACTGATGAGAAGAAGGTACCAGTTTTTCTAACGGTCATTGGAGTTAATACTTATAATTTGCTATGTGATTTGCTTTATCCGGAGAAGCCAGAGCAGAAACCTTACGGGGACCTAGTGGAAGTTCTGGGAGCACATTTTTCACCAAAGCCACTAGTAACTGCTGAGAGGTATAGGTTCTACCAAAGGAACCAAGAGGAAGGTGAATCAGTTGTACAATTTGTAGCAGCTCTGTGGAAGCTGGCAGCACACTGTGACTTCAAGAACATGTTAGAGGAAATGCTGTGTGACAGGCTGGTGTGTGGCCTGCACAGTGAATCAACACAAAAACGCCTATTGACTGAAGGTCAACTCACCTTGCAGAAGGCTGTGGAAATTGCAGTCTCCATGGAACGCGTCACCAAAGACATGCAACAGATCGGGGTCAGTGTCCGTAAAGTATCCATACAACCTGCCCCCAGGGCACCGGGGAGACAAGAATGTTACCAGTGTGGGAAGCAGGACCACCTTGCATCTGAGTGCCAGTTTAAGGAACTACTGTGTCGACAATGTGGTAAGAGAGGGCACATTGAACGTGCCTGAAAACAAAGGAAGGGTGAGCCAAACAGAAGAGGCAGACCTGAGAAAAATGGGCCGTTGGTTGGCGGACTAAGAGGGAAATTCTGCATGCAGTAGAGCATAATACAGGTGATCATAGTGACACCCAATTGGAAGATGAAGATTCCCTCCATGTTTTATCTATAACAGCTGGCCCACGTAAATTCTGGGTAACACCTGTGTTGGAAGGCAAACCTATACGCATGGAACTGGACACTGGCGCAGCAGTTTCATTAGTTTCTAACCTTGTGTATGGGAAGGACTTTAGACATCTGCCACTTAAGCCGACAATAGTCGTTTTGAAGACATATACTGGAGAGACTGTTCCCCTGTTGGGTACTATTGATGTGAAAGTAGAACTCAATGGACAGACCATAAAGCTACCACTGTTTGTGGTAAAGGGGAATTACCCAGCCCTAATGGCAAGATCTTGGATCAGGAAAATCCAACTCAATTGGTCACAAGTGCATCAATTGACTAAAGAAGAAATGAATCTAGCAGCAGTACTAACAAAACATGCTGCTGTTTTCGGTGAAGACTTAGGCAGTATGAAGGGAATCACTGTGAAATTAAATATAAAGCCTGATTGCCAACCAAAATGTTTGAAGGCCAGGATGGTGCCATTTGCCATCAGACCCAAGGTAGAAGAAAACTTGGAGCGGTTAGTCAAAGAGGGAGTCTTGGTGCCAGTTACTCACAGCCAGTGGGCGACACCCATTGTCCCAATAGTGAAGAAGGATGGCTCCATTCAGATTTGTGGAGATTTCAAGGTCACTGTCAACCCAGTGTTATGTGCAGAACAATATCCTCTTCCCCGCATTGAGGACATCTTTGCAGGTTTGGCTGGAGGACAAAAATTTAGCAAGATTGATTTGAGTCAAGCGTACCTACAGATGCATGTTGAAGAAGAATCTCAAGAATTGTTGACAATCGTAACACATAAGGGGTTGTACAGATACTGTCATTTACCTTTCGGCATTACTTCAGCCCCAGCTTTGTTCCAAAGGGCAATGGATCAGATTTTGAGTGGTTTATCAGGAGTACAGTGCTATCTGGATGACATCCTGGTCACGGGCAAAAATGAGGAGGAACACCTTACGAACTTGGAAGCTACTCTGCAAAGACTGGAAGAGTATGGTCTATGTGTTCACAGAGACAAATGTCAGTTTTTCCAGCCCTCAGTTGAATATTTAGGACATATAATTGATGCTGATGATCTCCATAAGTCTCCAGCCAAGGTTAAGGCTATTGTGGATGCTCCGCTACCTCAGAACGTAAGCCAACTTTGCTCTTTTTTAGACTTATTAAACTATTATGGCAAGTTTATTCCACAATTAGCGACGCTCCTGAAACCCCTACATGAGCTTCTGGGGCCGAAAAAGGCCTGGAACTGGACTGAAGCCTGTGATGTTGCATTTAATGAAGCTAAACGCTCACTGGTAAACTCTAAGGTTCTGACACATTTTGACCCATCCTTGTCCCTACAGTTGGCTTGTGATGCCTCCCCTTATGGAGTTGGGGCTGTATTGTCACATATTATGCCTTCTGGTGAAGAGAGGCCGATTGCTTTTGCTTCACGCTCCTTGACTAAGGCAGAAACTAATTATGCCCAAATTGAACGCAAAGCACTGGGCATTGTTTTTGGCGTTCAGAAATTTCACCAGTACCTGTGGGGAAAGAAGTTCACTTCTCATTGATCATCGACCCCTGACATCAGTTTTGGGGCCACACATAGGCATCCCACATTTGGCTGCTAGTCGGATACAACGATGGGCATTGATACTTTCTGGATACACATATGAAATCAAGTACAGGCAATCCGCTTTGCATTGCAATGCTGATGGCCTTTCAAGGCTACCCTTACCAGCACACCATCAGGATCTGGGCCAGGAAGGAATCTTTTACTTTGAACAGGTGGAAAGCACACCCATCACAGCTTCTCAAGTGAAGAAAGCAACACGGGTTGACCCAGTACTCTCATGAGTTATGGATTTCGTGATGCATGGAACGTTCTTACCTGACTCTCAGGTCTCTCCTGACCTCCGCCCCTATGTGTCTAGGAGGACAGAGTTATCGCCCCAATCCGGGTGTTTGTTGTGGGGTATGCATGTCATTATCCCACCTTCATTAAGACCATGTTTGTTGGAACAGCTCCATTCAAGTCACTGCGGCATAGCGCGCATGAAAGAAATTGCACGGAGCTATTTCTGGTGGCCGGGCTTAGACAAGGACGTTGAAGAAACAGCTAGAGCTTGTACCTCATGCCAGAGTGTCCGGAATGCACCTCAGTTGGCACCTCTTCACCCATGGGATTGGCCCGAAAGGCCATGGCAACGTATCCATGTTGATTTTACTGGCCCATTTGAAGGATGTATGTTCTTAATTGCTGTGGATGCCCATTCAAAATGGCCAGAAGTCTCGGTAATGCAGTCCACTACTGCGGAAGCCACTATTCAGACCCTGCATGGCTTTTTTAGTCGTTACAGTCTTCCAGAACAGCTGGTGAGTGACAATGGACCACAATTCGTTTCTCAAGATTTTGAAACTTTTATGAAGGCCAATGGAATACATCACATCTGGTCAGCACCATATCATCCTTCTACCAATGGACTTGCTGAAAGGTTTGTACAGACTATGAAGCAAGCTCTAAAATCTGCAAAGGGACGTTCACCTCTTCATAAGCGTCTGGACAACTTCTTGTTGTCCTACAGAAACACTCCACAGGCTACAACTAAGGCATCTCCAGCTTTTCTTATGATGGGACGGCAGTTGCGCTCTTGCTTTGATTTGTTGAAACCACGAGACACACGGCAAGTGGTTCAACGCCAACAGCAGGACGAGGTCAGCAGACATTCACCAAGAACAAAGGGCCGCACCTTCAGTATTGGACAGCCAGTTCTTGCACGAAACTATGCTTCAGGAGCTAAATGGGTCCCAGCAATGGTCATTGCCCAGACAGGACCTGTTTCCTACTCTGTCCAGACAGCGAGTGGCCTAGTTTGGCAACAGCATGTAGATCAGCTGCTTCTCCGTCATATCCACCCAGAAGATGCATCTCCAGCAGACATATCTGACTTCACCCTTACTGATGATACAACATCAGAGCATGAAACTACTATTTCTGTCTCTCCTGCTCCAGCCACCCCTTCAACGCCTTCAGCCTTCCTGGACCAACTGGACACAACATCCTCTCCGGTTCCGGCTACTTCCCCAGTACCTGTGATCCCACCACCACCAATACCACCTTGTGGGGTGGGCACACCAGAAGTTTGCTGTAATCCACCTCGCGACAGAAGGCCTCCTAATCGGCTGGATCTTTAGCTAGTGGTGACCCCCTCTTCATGGGGCAGAATAGTTCCCCGGGGGTTCGCCGGAGATGGGGCAGTCTACCCTCATCTCCTAGTTTAGTTCTTATTCTTTCGGGGGGGGGCTTTATTCTGCGGGGAGTGTTCATTAGAGGGGGAGGAATATGTGGTGTTTTGGACTACGTAGGGTCATTGGGGTTGCCATAGTGATAAATGGGAGAGTCGTTTAGGTGCTAGGAAAACCTGTCTGTCTCCTCTCTCTCTCTCAGTTCTCTTTCAATAAAGACTTCTTATACAGCTCTGAATATGCTGTCCTCCTTATTGGATTATAATCTCCCTTAAAACTCTACACTATATACTCACTCTTTGCAAGGGTGGTGTTGACAATGCTCTATAGAGCAGGGCATCTTAAGGTTAATACCTCACTGAAAGAAATGCATGGACAATTCTTCCCTCAGAGCTCTTATCCCACATTGTCTGCAGACTCAGGCAGGCACCGTTAACACTCAGTTCATGTATTCAAGCTTTTCTTTACAATCACACAGGCTAGGAACTTATCTCAGTTTTTTAAAATGAAAACTGAGATTCTGATATAAACACACGACTTCAGGAGCTATAGCCCCATAATCTGTTGTTCCTATACCTTCATCCAACTCTGAATCTTGTGCATGGTGCTGCTGAGTGCCATAGAATATACAAATAAAGTAACAAAATATACTCTGTCAGTGAGTTAGCTATAATGTATGATACATTTGGCAGCTAAATGCAGCTGCTATTCCAATCAATATTTTATTTCAATTTACAATGAATTTTTTAAAAGCACCTCTTCGTCTCTAAGTGTCTTTAACACAGGCTAAATTTACAGCAATATGAAAAAATAAAACCAGCATTTTCTTCTCAAGCCCAAACTACAAAAGCAGAAAGGCTGAGACATAAAATGAGTTACAGCTAGCAAGGGACACAGAAGGTAATAAGAAAAGATTCTTAAAACACATTAGGAGCAAGAGCCAGATGAAGGAAAGTATGTCTCCTTTATGTATCTGGGAAGGAAAGCTAGTGACTGATGGCATCAAGAAGACTGAGGAGTTTAATGCTTTTTTTTTAGTCTTCACTAAAAAGGTTTATGATGACCCAACACACTTACTAAAACAACAGGAAGGAACATGGCCAAAAATAGTGAAGTAACAGTTTAAAGAGCATTTAGATAGCTTGGATATATTCAAGTCAACAAGAACTGATGACATTCATCATAAGGTATTTAGGGAATTAGCTGATGTAATCTTGTAACTATCAGCAATTATCTTTGAGAACTCATGGAGGATGAGTACCTTTCTTTTAAAAGGTAGACAAAGAGGACCAGGGAGTTACAGATCATTCAGCCTAACTCTGATACCTTAGAAAAATACTGGAACAAATTATTATACAATCAATTTGTAAGTTCTAGAATACAATAGAGTTAAGAGGAATACAGTAGATGGCATGGCTTTGTGTCAAGAACAAATCATGCCAAAACCAACCTACTTTTCTTCTCTGACAGGATTACTGGCCTAGTAGATAAGGGCAAAGGATATAGTACATATGATTTTAGAAGGGCTTTTGACACAGTCTCATGTGGCATTCTCATAAGCAAAGTAAGAAAACATGGCCTAGATAAAATTACTACTAGTTGAAAAACCATATTTGAAGATTACAGTAGTTGCTAATTGTTCACTATCAACTACTAGGACATATTTAGTGGGCACCGCAGGAGTCAGTTGTGGGTCCAGCACCACTCAATATTTTCATTAATAGCTTGGATAATGGAGAGGAGAATATGCTTGCAAAATTTGCAGAGGACACTAAGCTGGGAGGGGTTGTAAGCACTTTGGGGGACAGGATTAGCATTCAAAATGATCAATTTAAATTGGAGAGTTGCTCTGAAATCAGCAAGATGACATTCAGTACTGACAAGTCCAAAATAGTTAATGTAGGAAGGAAAAAAATCAAATACCAAACCAGGAATAACTTGCTAGGTGGTAGTACTGCTGAAGAGAATGCGAGTATTATAGTGGATCACAAGTAGAATATGAGTCAACAAAGTGATGCAGTTTCAATTAAAAAAAAAAGCTAATATTCTGATGTATATTTACAGGAGTGTCATATGTGAGACACAGGAGATAATTGTCTTGCTCCACCTGGCCCTGTGGGGCCTCATCTGGAGTATTGTGTTCAATCAGAACACCATACTAAGAAAGATGTGGACAAATTGGAAAGTATCCAGAGATGAGCAACAAAAAAAAAGATGAAAGATTTATAGATCCCAGCCCACAAAGAAAGGTTAAAAATCCTGGGTATTTTTAGTTTTGAGAAAAGGAAGGCTGTTGGCAGTTTCCTCCTCATTCAGTATTGTTAAGGGCTGTTATAAGAAAGATGGTGATCAATCATTTTTCATGTCCACTAAAGATAAAACAAGTTATGGGGTTAATTGGCAGCAGTGGAGGTTTAGGTTAGATATTAGGAACATGCTTACTATCAGAGCAGTTAATGTCAGGAATAGGTTTTTAAAGGAAGCTGTGGAATTCCCATCACTGAAGGTTTTGAGAACAGGTTGGACAAAACTTGTCAAGGAGTGGCTAAGTTTACTTGTCCTGCCTCAGTACAGGGAACTGAACATGACGACTTTGAGATCCCTGAGAGCCCTGCATTTCTATGAGTCTTTGATTAGCATCATTCTGATAAAACAATTCAGTGATTTAAGTGCCAAGGACATATTTATTTTACAGAGATAAAAAAAATAACACTGCATTGAAGATTGTCTATATGTGGGCATGGATACAGACAAACAGTGGATAACAGACAGCTAATTTCATATATACGATTTGGGAATACCTACCGGTAGTTATCATATTTGCAAAAACCATGTGTCATGGCAATGAGCAGAAACAAACAGAAACCACACCAGGAGCACTAAATAAAGGAGGAATGGAATATAGTCCTTAGAACAGAAATTTCCTACAAAATTCTGTTCTAGCATTTGGACATGAGTGATGGATACACTAGAAGTGCATTGCATAAATTAGCTTAGAATAGTTATGACGTCCTGTAGATATGGCATTGGACCAAGAGTTAATCTTGGATCTGTTATGCCTCTGCTATGCCTGCTGGGTACTGTACATTGGCCTAGTCATTTTGTCTCTGTCCCCCTCCCACCCTTTATCTTGTCTACAAAGCATTTTGGACAGGGACCCCCTTATTATACATTTGTATAGTGCCTAGCACACTAGAGCCCTGATCTTGGCTGTACTTCTCTGTATTGCCATAATGCACGGAATAAATTAGAGAACAACTAATTGTATAGTAAAAAGAATTGATTTTAAAAATGATGTATGCCATCCAGCAGAGGGCAGCAATATGCATATACACAACCCAGTGCATAAAAATAGTCTTCACAACTGGAATGGCATTTTGCCCCAAAGGATCAGTATTTCGCTTAATAAAAATTCAATATACATAGTTTTGACCCTTTGTCATTCTTCTCACCAATGTGCTGTTCTTTCTAACAATCACTTTCTTTGGTTGTTAAACTGAGGTCCAGAAGTTTACTGTTAGTGACCCTTACTTACAAATCTGATAAGCATCACCAGAAATCAAGAAGCACTTTATTCACAGAAAAATGCACAGAGTAACCATTTCACTGTGATTGTCTTGCTCACTAATGTTTTCCCTTCTAATGAATTATGCGCTTGCTAGGCAGGAATTGCTGAGTTTCCAAAGGGATAGCCGTGTTAGTCTAGTCCAGTAAAAAAACAACAAGCATTTGTGTGGCACTTTAAGACTAACAGATTTATTTTTTGCATGAGCTTTCGTGGGAGAAGATCCCACTTCCTCAGATGCTTCGAAGCATCTGAG
>ML681979.1:55297459-55316569 GCA_007922195.1 Podocnemis expansa
TCCTCAGATGCTTCGAAGCATCTGAGGAAGTGGGATCTTCTCCCACGAAAGCTCATGCAAAAAATAAATCTGTTAGTCGTAAAGTGCCACACAACTGCTTGTTGTTTTTTTACAGGAATTGCTGAATTTTTATGGTACTAATAGCTTTAGCTAGACTTTGCTATAGGTCAGAACTAGATTTAGTGGATCTGGGAAAACCTAACTAAAAACTAAGGGATTTTCTTACCAAAATGTAAAATTCTTGTTAGCAATACTGGTGCATTATCTTCTATGGGTAAAGGGTGTTCAGACTGAGAAAAATTGTAACACAATTGAAAACATAATGCTGGAGTCTGTGATAGAATACAAAGCAGCCTAATGATTTTTGAGATTGAAGTGTTGCTATTGATCTGTGAAACAGTTTATTAACATTAAAATGGATTAAATCATAAACCAAAACTAGAAGTGATCCCTTTTCTCCAGCTTAGACTCATGGTAGTGACTGTAAGATCAGTGTGAAGAAAGCATGGGACACATTCTCTGCTACGTCTACACTGGAGGCTCTGTTAAGTTGACTTAATAAGGTTGACTTCAAGTTGACTTAAAGTCGACCTTGATAAGTCTACTTAAAGCATCCACATTCCAAACTCCTGCAGACTGCCCAAGTCCACACTGGCAGCTGCTAGGTCAACTTAATGCTTAAGTCAACCTTATTAAGTTGACTTAAGGGGTATGCCCCATCTACACTGGCTTAAGTTGACTTAATAGGGTCGACTTAAGCCTTAAGTCAACCTTAAGAGGTACTGTTATTAAGTCGACTTAAGGAAGTGCTTAAGTCGACTTAACAAATTCCCAATGTAGATGGAGATTTCCTTAGGTCGACTTAAAGAAGGTTAATTCAACCTAAGGCTCCAGTGTAGACATATCTGATGACAGTAGAAGCACTGCCTTCTTATTGAAGAATCACTGAAGTGACTCTTTGCATAAGTCAGCTTTATGTAAGCCAGGGGTAGGCAACCTGAAAGACAAGAAGAGCCATTTTTAAAAATTCCTTCAATAATCAAGCGTTTTGAGAGCTGCAATGGGTGTAGCCTCCAGATGGGGGAAGCTGGGAGCTGGGCCATCATATGACAGAAATGCCTCTATACCTTATATGTTGGACAAACAGGACAATTCCTGCGTAAAAGAATAAACGGGCACAAAACTGACATCAGAAACCACAACACACAAAAACCAGTTGCTGAGCACTTCCATCTTTCTAATCACTCTATGGACAATTTGTTAATGACTGTGCTCAAGAAAGTCAATGGAACATCAAGACTTCAAAGAGAAACAGATGAATTAGAATTGATATGCAGATTAGATTGTGTGAAAGCAGGATTAAATTGTGACTATGACTTCTTTTCCCATTACAACAGGTGATTTGACTTCACCCTCCTCTATGTGCGGTTTCCCAGGGTTTGAATCTTAACAACTGCTCTGATTTGCTGTTACTGCATGACCTGATTCTATCTTATGCTCCCTTGCATTTATTTTCATCCCATTCTGTAAATTCCCCCATCTTCAAAGCATCATGTGATGAATAAATCTGTTAGGCTGTGTTCACACAGAACTCTTATTTCGAAACAACAGAGGTTGTTTCGAAATAAGAAATACCCTGTTCACACGACGCACGGTTGTTTCAAAACAATGGCACCCGTTGTTTCGAAACAACGGCGTTGTTTTGAAACAACTTAAACCCCATTTGGGGGTGAAACAATGCAGTCCGAACATGTTGTTTCGAAACAACAGTGACTTGTTTCGAAATAACTGTTGCCTGAAACTGCTATTTCGCTTTGAGCTTTTTCCTTAATTCGAATTAAGTTATTTCGAAATAAGGCATTATTTCGATGCAAGTTGTTTCGACACAACTTGTATCGAAATAATGCCTGTGTGTGAACACAGCCTTAGTCTTTAAGTGCCACAGGACTCCTTGCTTCTTTTGCTGAACTAGACTAACACAGCTTCCCCTTTGGTACGTAAGAAATGTTTCTGTTAGTTCCCCCATCTTCAAAGTGTCTAACAAACTGGGATTTTCTCCCATGAAAACTCATGTAATAAATGAATTTGTTAGTCTTAAAAAGTGCCCCAGGACTCCTTATTTGTTTTATTTAGGAAATAGTCTCTTTCATCTGGCCCTCAGGATGCCTGTGAAAATTTGCACCTAGGCCTCTTCCAATATTACAGTCACTTTCCTGGCAATCTTTTTTCAAAGAGCTGCATGTGGCAGAAAGGAGTCACACTGGGGCTGAGAATTAACACACTGGCACCTTTAAAGAAACCCTCATTTCTTCTTCCACATCTTGAATGCTGTGTCTAAGCTGGTCCATGGGTCTATCCAGTTTGTTATCTTCCTTCTCCAGCAGGTTATGAAGTGGCCCTATGAAACTGTTTATAAACTGATGTTTCACACAGGATTCTCTCATGATTCCCCAATGGGCATAGGTCCCAATCTGCATTCCCAGCTCCAGATTCAGTGCAAGAAGTCTGATTTTATTTGCGTCATCTCCCAGCTCAGAGAAGAAAACCCTATTACATAGTCTCTACAATGACCCCTTGCCATTTCAGAAGTGCCAATTGATCCCCCTTACACTGGTCTTAAGTGCTTGTGTTATTATAAGGCCCATGAGCCACATTGGAAGCAGCTGGTGAAGAGCTTTGCCTTGGCATCCTCGTCTAAGTACACTGCACTGCATCAGTCCCCTCACTCACAAGGAGCAACATCTCCAAGGCTGTCAAGTGCTCACAAATTCCATTTTCATCTGCATGACCAATAAATTCCTCCACAGGCAAAAGTGGTGTTGCCATAGTAAAGACAGTCCCTCCAGTTGTAATACTCCCTCCCAGAATCACAGGCTATGTCTACACTGAAGAAGTTAGTTTGAATTAACTTAGTTTGAATAAATTAGTTTGAACTAATAATGGCTAATTCAAACTAACATGGCCCCACTAGAAACCCAAATCGAGCTAGCATGTCCAAGGACAGGAGTTGCTAGTTCAATTTAGGAAGGGGGCACCATGAGACATGTGGCAACATAGCAGCCAAGAAGGGCCATGCCCTCACTCAATACATAGAAAGAAGAAGACGTCCTGGGATGAAGAAGGTCAAACAGTGTTAATTCAAACTAATGGTTAGTTTCAATTAACACGGCTCCATTGGGTTAATTTGAACTAATAAGTTTGAATTAATCATTACATCGAAGTAAGCGTTCATTACTTTGAACTAAGGAATTCCTTAGTCTGAAGTAATGAAAGCCAGTGTAGCCATGCATTAATTTAGTTTGGATTAATCCTCATTAATATGAACCAAACTGTAAGTGGAGACATACCCACAGGATTTATTGGAACATTAGAAGTACCAACTCCAGCACAGGCAGGTGGGAATGAACTTCTGCTAATCCTCTAAAATCAGATTCAACAATGTAATCATCTTGTTTAATCTGGTCAATGAAATGGCAAATATTTTGTGTGTGGCTGAGTTTCCTGCCCTGGTTCAAAACATAATACACACACTCTGGAGACTCTGATCTCACCCTCTCTTGGTGTTTAGCTTCATTAACAATAAAATAACATATTCCAATCTCCAGAGTTAATTGCTCCAAGAGTACCTCCCCCTTAAATCCTTTCTCCTCAAAAAGCCATTCACATTTCCCTTGGATCCACACTGTTGAACAAGCCACCAGCCTTTGTTGGAACCCCCTAATTCCTTTCCCAGCCAAAGTAATATCTTCTAGCAACATGGGGGTGTTCCTGGAAAACACTGCAAACCTCTTACAAGATTTAGCTTCTCTACTTTAGCCTGTGCCATATTTGTGCTTTTTTCTGCCATACATATTCTGCCCATTACCGCAGAAATCAAGGAACCAAAACTCTCATCCCTGGTTTTAGTACCCCCAGACCTCTACATCCTTAATGCATTTTCTTTTCCACCCTCAGATTGACCATCATAGGGTTACAAATGCTGCAGCTGATCTAGATTCCAATAGAAGGGCATTCCAGGGCATACTACGAAAAATGTCAAACAGCTTATTCAAGCTCCAAACACACCATCACCCTGCCAACATACACTGCAAACTCCCTCATAAAAAATAAAACAGCTCCCACCCTCATAGCCCTCAGGCATAACTCCCCAAAACTCTTCTGAGCACCACTGGCCTCACACTCCTGTAAGATACTAAACATCCCCACCCCTTTGCCAGAAGTACCAAAAGCAAGCTCCTATAAGTCACCCACCTCCAGCTAAAACAGGGGGAAACTACCCAGTGCATTCCAGGCCCACTGTTACTGAGGCTGGAACATACAGATGACTTCAAGTCAGATAGACTGAAAAGTCATTATTAAATTTCACACTTGCCCATTTGCAGCCACAGCTACATGCAATGAACCTTCAAGCAGGCAGAAAACTCCTCAACTAGCCTCTCGCCCCTGTAGCACATCCACAATTCCAGAAAAAAATAATAATACTCTGTTTTAGGCATGCTTTTTATCAGACTATAAGGGATTGTTATGACTAGAGAAGGCACAGACAGGAGTGGGACTGTTCAATCCTCTCCTCTCCCTTAAAGGTTTGCACATAATATTCTTTGTGAATCAACTGCAAAAAAAAAAAAAAAAAAAAAAAGCCATTTTAATGCACCTGTCAGGGTTTTTTCTTTAGAAAAAAATAAGAGGGTTTTTTTTTTTTAAAGCATGACTGGGAAATAGTTCATTGTTAATAAGCAATCATGTTACTCTGAAAAGATCCATCCTGAGATAAGTTTACATTTCTTTTCTTTTTAGGTGGGGAATGCTACATCTGAGCAATTTAATGGTGCAACATTTTGTTTAGGGGTCTTGGGTAGTTCTCAATTTCTTTTACTCATATGTTTCTAATTAAATCTTAATTGTGCAATTCGTTATGAAATGAAAGGAGAGTTGTTAGATGGGGTATCTTTCTTGAGAGGAAAACAGTATGATCTTTAGAAAATAACTAATGTATTGAAAAAGAAAAAAATCATGCAAAAACCCCTTAAAAGTAAGTACACTGAAAATATAACACAAAAATTAAAAACTGCATAATAGTGAAATTATCGTATGTAATACTACTTCTTGATCAACATCAGTGATGTCAAAGATACATAGTTATTAACAAACATAAAAATATCCACTGGGATTAGATGCTATAAATTATGCTGTAAATTTCACAGGGGTTTTCTAGAGTAACTCCATTTTCATCCCCACATATCCATATGTTTAGTTAATGTGTTGCCACCTTTAAAAGGTATATCTGTTAATATAAGAAACTGTCTACTTATATTTGTTGTGAAATGTACTAGGTAGCATAAAAAAGTAAACAGATACCTTTTCTTGCATGGCAATACTTGGAAGGATTCAATTTTTATTGGTAAATGTTGGTCAACACCGATTTCACCATACGCATGCAAAGCACCAAAAAATATTTCCATCATTTCTAATCTAAATTTACAGGAAGACAAAGTAAGAAAATGCTGCTTGAGAACATATTGACTTGATTTAAGGGTATTTACTTTGTACAGTTTGACATGTGATGTTGATAATTTGAGTTTTAAGGTTACAAGGCTTTAACTTTCTGAATCTCAGCATCAATCACCATTAAATAATTATTGTTGGGCCCCCATCATTTGAGCCCAAATAATTTCAGCAACTGTGAAAATTTAAAATAGTTAATACAAAAAAGGCTTAAGAATAACTGTGATGGTATCACTTAGAATTATCAAAAAATAAACACTGAACTCTGTCAGTCCTATGTGTAGGACTAGATTCTGCTCATTGGAGCCCATTGAACTTCAGTGAGATTTCATAGTTATAGTGGTCTGATCCATAGTCTGCTTAAGTCAACAAGAGACTTCCCCACTGAATTCAGTAGACTTTGTATCAGTTCTTAGTGAGAACAGTATCTTATTTTATATTTTATATTTGTCGTGGAGTAATTATGCTATGATTGTATGTATTGCACTTTCCATGATAAACAATCCCTGTTTATCTTTGTTAACTGTGCTTACTGCCCAAGGACTAGATCTCTATCCTCCAGAAACACAGAAAAATGCTCCATAATAATCAATGCATGGACAACACGGGATACATCTCAAGACAGAATTCTCCAGAAACACAGAAGTATATTCACTAATAATCACTGAGTGGAAAACAGAGGATATATATCAAGACAGAATTTGGGCCTTCAGGTGTAAAGTGGTAACAAGTTCACATGACTACTACAGACATTGATGCAGAGGCAGTTTAAGCTGGTTGTACACTATTTTAACCTGACCCATGAAAGAGAAATTGAGAAGGTGAAGAAGAAAAAAATCAGAATGTCTTTGTATCATTCATTGCCAGAGTGGATCTAATCCAGATTACCTTCCCTGCACAAAAAGCTCCACAGAATCAAATTAGCATTTTCTTTTCCTTATTTCCTTCCCAATTCCATTTTACACTGAAGTGGTTAGGCACTTTACATGTACGGCAGAAGTCAACGGGACTGCTTATATGAGCAAACAGAAAAGAATTTGGCAAACGTCTCCAGTTTGCTAGTTATTTCTTTAGACATATCTGTTTTGGTTGCCTCCCTCCAATACAAGCTTTTGCCTCTTCTTTTCCTCCCTTAGTTCTGAGGTCTTCTATTCCGTGATGTACCAAAGGCATCCAGCACCCACATGCACCCAGGGGCCTATCCCACATTTGTGCTCCTCGGGGCACCCCACGCCATCCAATGCCTTGCAGCCCCCCCTGGCTGGGTGCTCCCCTGCAGCTGGCACCTGGGTTCTTCCCACCCTCGCACCCATCGCTATGCCATTGCTTCCATTTCTGCTGTTTCAAGAACACAAAGTGGTGTCTTTGCTGACCGGGCTCCTCCCTGACAGAGTTTTCCAGGACTGTCTTGCTAATTAGGAAATACACTGTCCTACCAAGTTAAACAATAAAAGAAGAGCTTTCTTTAAAGAATGATGGATTATTTCAGAGAAGGCCTGCTCAAAGGCTAAGAATCCACTGTAACAGTCTGAAACTGCACTGAAGAACTCCACTCTTCTGTACACTGATCCTAAAACTTGAGGTCTCCAGTATTAAAAAAACATGTTCCATTGGCTGACAAGTTTCCTTCAATGAAATTATGGGAACAAGTGTGGTGTGGTGCTCAGAAGAAATCACTGGGTGGGAGTGGGGCTTTTGTTACATTCCTGACTTCGCTACTGTCTCACTGTGAAGTTCCAAAGGGACAGCTGTGTTACTCTAGTAAAGCAAAAAAAGAAAGGATTCCTGTGGCACTTAAAAACTAACAGATTTATTTATCATAGGAGCTTTCATCGGAGAAAATCCCGCTTCGTCAGATGCTTTGAAGAGGGGGAATTTACAGAATGGGATGAAAATAAATGCAAGGGAATGTAAGACATGGGACCAGGTCATACAGTAACAGCGAATTAGAACATTTGTTAAGATTCAAACCCTGAGAAAAAGCACATAGAAGAGGGTAAAGTCAAATTACCTGTTGTAACCGGGAAAGAATCCATAGTCACAATTCAATTCTGCTTTCACACAATCTAATTTGCATATTAATTCAATATCAGCTGTTTTCTTTGAAGTCTTGATGTCCCACTGACTTTCTTGAGAACCGTTGGTAATAAATCATCAATGGAGTAATTAGAAAGATGGAAGTGCTCAGCAACTGTTTTTGTGTGTGTGTGTGTGTGTGTGTTATGATTTCTGATGTCAGTTTTGTGCCCATTTATTCTTCTGCGCAGGGACTGTCCTGTTTGTCCAATGTATAAGGTGTGGGGCCATTTCCGGCACATGATGGCATAAATCACATTCGTGGATGAGCAGGTGAGTGAGCCTTTGATGGAGTAGCTGGCTTGATTAGGTCCTATGATGATGTCTTTTGTGCAGACATGTGGACAAAGTGTCTCATTGTGTGAATCTGAGCAAGTCATTGGCCTCTTCTACTCCTAGCTGCTGTGTAGCCTAGTTACATGATCTGTAAAATAGAGTTAATAAGACTTCCCTACTCACAAGAGTGTTATGTGTGGCTTGATTGATTAATGTTTCTCAGGTGCTTTGAGATACTTGAATTGTTCTATGACTCTTTGTCACTAAGTGCCAAATCTCCTTATCTTATTCGTGTGTGTACTTCTGTTGCATGAATTAAGGTGAGCAAGGTTTTATTCAGAGTGGTAAAAACATCATATTGTGTATCAGATGACTTTCCTTATACTTTGTGTGAGCCAAAAAAAGGGCTTTCTAGAAGCTACATCAGGTTGTATGCACTGGATAAAAAATCAAAAATAATTACTGTGTTGTTTTGATCCAGTATGGTTTGTTAATGTCTAAAATTTACTCATCACATTCCAGGGATTCACAATTATTAGGCAACATGACTAATGAATGAGTTATGTTTCCCGGTAGGATATAATTTTGGGCACTGCATGTTTTTTTAGGTTCTCTCTCTCTTTTTTTAACCTTAAGGATATTTTTGAACATGTGAGTGTATCAGTTCTTCAAAAACCAAATCAATCCCAATTTTAAATACTGAATAGAAAAATCTTTTTAATTTTTCTATGCACAACAAATTATAAAAACACCTGTTCAAATCAGCAACTGATTCTAGACTACTTCAGCAACATTTCCATTTCAGCCAATGTGCAATCCTTACTCTTCTGAGTACTCCTTACTTAAATGAGCAGTCCCATTGGCTAGTACCATAGGACTACTTGTCTAAGTAAAGATCGCTCTTGTGAATAAGGAAATTCAGGATCCAAACTAACATGAGTTTTGCTTAGTAAAAAAGGAAACATGAGACTTGAAGGATAAATTAGTTAGCTATGTTATTCTAGAGAAAGATGAAAGTTGATTTAATTTTCTTACTTGATTTTGTGTGCACATATATTCTGATCTGCACAGGGATTGTCAATTCATATAGCATTTAATTAAAATACTCGAGGAAAGCTATTTATCAATAGAGTGCATACTCATTACATAGAGGTATCAAAACCTTTAATCTTCTTGGGCAGCATATCAATGTGATGTGAGTTCCTTTCACATCATATCAGAGCTACATATGACTGAGGATCTGGCTGTGCTACACAAAACCTGTCTAAAAAATGGCAAAAATGAAGGCTGCAATAAGATTGAGAGTGGGCTGTCCGTAGGAGGGAAGGGTACTGAGCAGCCCATAGGATCAAGCCCACATTTCAATAAATAAATCTTTCCTCTTGTATTTTAAAACAACATTAGTAAGTATTCAGGAGTTTAATATAATTTGATATTAATAAGGTGTGGTGAAATCTAGAGCCCACTTTAGTTCAGGTGGTGAGAAATTTGGGCAGATGAAGACACTTAGCCTTTGGTGCACAACTAGTATTTCTCAAATTGAATGTGTTCCCCAGAGTGCTGTATATCCCTAGAGGGCTCTGAGTTACTGTTCCTCCATTATATTTTACAAATGCTACAGGGATTTTAAAAATATTCATCTGTCCCATGGATGAGACGCCAAGACTGGCTTTATGCAACCTCCACCTCCCAATCACCTCTGGAGGCTTCATTGTGTCCAACCTCCTGCATTATCATACACCCCATATCCCTAGCCAGTCTGCTCTGTGGTTCCAGAACATAACAAAGCAGATACCTTCCAGGCTGCTGCTAGAACAGGGGTTGGTCCAGCGCCCCACCCGGGCAGGACTACTAGGCTCAGCCTGTTACCCTTTTGCTCATGAACTGTCCTCTACAATATTGGCTACCAGACAAACATGAGCCAATTTACAGCCCATCCTTTCTTACAAGTTGATTCTGTATTTTGAGGCACCCCATTACTGAAAATCATCAAGAAATCGCTGATGTGTACAGAGTGGCTGGATAAGGGTATAATCTGCGTTTCTTGGTTGATCTCAAGAGATCAGTTTCCGCCACTCCAAGCTCTTCAACAGCTATACAACCTACCTTGTCCAGCTGGCACATCATTATAGACAGCTTAAGTATCTCTTGAAGGACGTATTTGGACCAAGTGTGCTGGAAGCACAAGACATGCCAGAACATGTGTGGATGTGGAGAGGGCTCCCTAGGTTTGTTCAATCAGCTGGAGTCTGTTACAACTTCCTTCCCAAAAGATCTTCCACAATTTAGCATAACGACTCTGAATACATACAAAAGGGCTCAGCAAGGTATGTGCTCAGGGGGCAGTCCAGGGCCATACTACTATTTTTAGCATGCTAGCTCAATAAATATTAAACATGAATATGCCACTGCAAGCTAGGAACTAAATCCTGAGCTCCAAGTTTAAACGTAGCCTGAGATTGGCTGAGCCAGGTCTGCCATAAGGCGTTTTGTAATCCTTGAACCCTAGGCAAAGGGAAAGCACCTTGAAAAGTGTTAAAAACTCTACTATTGGTCTTCAATTAAGACTGATCCAGCTGAGTATTATATTCTGTTCACACTCACTCCATGCAGATTACAGTTGGGCTTCTGCTTTTCACGGTTTATTCATTTCAATTTTCAGGTTTATTTTTTAAATCTTTTTTTAGTTTTATGTAAGTTTCTAAAAATCAGGATTTTTCCAGGGCTTTCTTTTTGCATATATGGTAATGAGTAAAGTATATGAGATGCATTATTCATTACAGTAATATATATTATAGTGAGTAATCTTTTGGAATGGTACCTAATCTTCTCTGAGGCAGTGGTTCTCAACCACTCTGTCAGGACACATTACTGTGTCACCGCGCAGTGGTAAGTGTGTCATGGAGAGCCAGGGAGATGGCTGGATTTGGCCTGCAGGGTGGGGGTAGGCTGGTGTGTCCCATAGGGTCACAATATACAACCAAGTGTGTTGTGACTTGCAAAAGGTTGAGAACCATTGCTTTAAGGAACACTGTTTCAAACTGCATTGAATTAAAGCACACCAGGGAATCTTTAGTGCACACCAGCAGGGTCTACATGGACCATCTAATATACCACACATTAGTGCACTGTAGAAATTGAACCCCTGTATTATGCTTGACTGCTCTATGGAAACAAGCCGTTAGATATGAGTAACCTTTGCCAGCGTTTTTCCTAAGTTTGTTGGACAAACACTGATTTCTTTTTTCTTTTTCTTCTCGTGTGTTCATTTACTTGTATAGAGAGGACTTTACGGTCCCTATCAGTTAAACCCTAATACCAGAAGTCCTTGTTACGGTGAATAAGCCTTGCCAAGACATTACCGCTGGAGATGTGGGTATCCCAGAGCCAAACTGGCTCACATGTTGGAACTGTCCCAAAATGCCACTGGCCCTCTCTGGCCCATGGGGAGGGCACCCCCAACTGGTGGTTCCAGGGAATTAGCTGGAGGGGGCGTCGCCTTTGGCCGAGATGATCACAAAGTCTATAGGCCCAGATTGCAGGGAGGATGAGCAAGCACAAAGTCTATGCGCCTAGCCCCCAGGCAGGGTGGGCAAGCACAAAGTCTATGGGCCCAGCTCAGGCAGTCAGGGATTACTCGAGATGCTTTTAGCCAAGAAAAGGGGGTTGAGAAGGGAGACACAGGCCCACCTGCTCCACCACATCTCAGCCCAGGGCCCTAGGGAGCGACGGAAGGACTCCTCCTCTGGGTCAGCGGGGCTCCAACCGAAACACACTGCCTTGTGGCATGGTCCGGCATGCTGCCCTACCTGGGCTACTTCCTCCAACCCAGCCTTGGGTAGCTATTTCCAGAGGGGGTAGCCATCCTCGGGGTCTCCCTTGTAGAATGCTTGTGGGATCTCGGCAAACCCCGCTGTGTCCATGGGTGGCAGGTCCAGTAGTTCCTCTGGCCCATCCGCACTTGGCAGCTCCTCCAGAGCGTTCGGCCCATACGTTGCTGGCAGCTCCTCCTCGGCCAAGGGGAGCTCCTCCAGGTCACAGGGAATGTAGGGGTCTATGTCCATTGCCTCAATTGGCTGGGGGTCAATCCCAGCACAGGGCAGCTGGTCTCTGGGGTGCAGTCTCTGGGGTGCCTTCCCCAATTGGCAGGTTCAGGGTTCGTCACCCAGTCCCGGGAGGCTGGGTGGGCCATATGGCCAGCCTGCCAGAGGAGGCTGGGTTCTCCAGGAGCCCAAGGCTGAGCGCCTTCCCTCTGGCTGCCTCCCTGCAGGCACATCTTTCCCTTTCAGCAGCTCAGCCCCTACTGAGCCGCTGGCTGGGGTCTTTATACGTCCTCTTCCTACCTTGGCCCCTCCCTTCTTCTTCCCGGTCCTGGTGCCTGCAGTTTCCCAGTCTGACCGGGGGTGGTGTTCAGGCTATTCCTCTGGCCCCAGCTCTGAGGGAGGCCACAGCTTACGAATCCCTTTGGCTGGAAGTAGGTAGGAGGATTAATATACTGATAGATACCTCTTTAAAAGTTAATTCCCAGAACTGGTTTGGGATATATCTCATTATCTTGTAAACTCCCGTGGAAAGCATGGGTCTCTGAAACAGTGCTTGGAGCCAAACGACTCACAGTGTTTTGGTGGATGAACAAACTGCCTCCAGGGTAGAAGTCTCGCATAGTGACTTGGCTGACTCAAGAGCTAAAGAGGGAGTAGTGTTTCACAGATGAGGGACCACAGACATATTTTAAAAGATATGATCTAACTCAGGGGTGGCCAAACTTACAGAACTCAAGAGCCACACAAGTTGATTATTAAACCTTTGAGAGCCACACTGAGGCATATAGCCATATACTTTTACCTACTCCAAAGTTACTAAGCTTAAAATTCATTGCACACGTTAATTTTATCATAAAAAGAGGACAAATATTGATCCTACTAATGTCAGATTCTAACAATTACTTACGGTTACCATGAAAATTAGGCTTGTACAGTAAAAAACTTAGCTGTTGCTCGATGAAGAAGACTGCAGGCTAGTGGTGAGTTTTTTTAATTTCCCACCATGCCATGCTTCTTCCTGCCTTCCCCGACCATGCCACCACTTCTCCCCTCATCCCAACCCTTACCTGAATTCCTAGCCTGGGTCCGCTTTCCTAAATTGTTTTGCTGACGTTCTTCCAGGAGCCACAATTTTTCATTCAAGAGCCACATCTGGCTCCCGAGCTGCAGTTCGGCCACGCCTCATCTAACTTCTCAAAGCCCTTTGATTAATGCTATCAGATGGAAACCCAGATGCTGCTCTTCTTTCCTTCCTGCCCCCTCTTTTTTCCCTCTACTTTCCCTCCTTTCCCATTTCTTCATGTTTTTGTTATTTTTTTCTTGTCTCTGTTTTCTCCTTATCTTTTCAGGGGAAGAAAAATTCAACAAGCAAGAAAGAAAGAATTCATGACTATCAGTGGGCCCAATCCTGGATTTCTTAAAATGATTCAATTTCCATTGTCTTCAAGTGGAACCTTTGCATGCAGCATGAGGTCTTTTAACACTAGCAAAAACCGTATCTCACAGTGCTCCACGTTAATCCAATTCTCAAACAAACTTTTTTTCAAGTACTGTCCTTTATGACCTCTTTAGAATTTCTATTCCTTTAGTCCATGCTGTAAATTGAGGCCTTTCTGACACAGAACCATAAAAAACATCTTTAGGGAAGGGATTTTTTTAAGCTTTATTATGTCCCACCATTCTTGCAAGAATATACAAATACATTTTGACTTACACTTTATTAATGCATGTCTCCTTCTGGGCCCCATCTAAAGTGGATTGAAATAGAGCTTCTGCAAACTTTTAATCAAAGCTGTGAAACCTGGAGAACAACAAGCCCTTCAGAGTTGTGATCTTTAATTTGAAGCTTGCTGCCATTCACCCAGGGAGCTCCATCTTCATCACAAGACAGGACTGTGCCCAAGAGGCTTTCAGTGAAGAGCAGGGTTTTAAAAAGAAACATTGCACATCACCCCACCATGCTAGTGGGAAATTCAACCACATGTCAACAGAAGAGCCAATGGAATAGCTGAAATGAGAGGTAATGTTCAAGGGGAGCTTAATGTATTGTGATGGTCTTGAGGTTGTTGAGAGGAGACACAGAGGAGGGAGCAAAATCAGAGCTAGAGGTGTTAATGAGGTCTAGCTAGAAGAGGAAGGGGAGCATGGCTTGAGCAATACAGTAAAATAGGACAGGTGAGTTGGGTGGACCTTTCAGACAGTGGTGATTTCCTCGCTGAACTGCACAATGGGAGGCCAGTTTTGCACATTGCTCCCCTTCGCACTGCTTTCACTGTGAACTGCCTCTCTACATGGCCTTGAAATGTCACATCACAGCTCAACATGTTTAAGAGTCTATCTGGTATATTTTGCTGCCACCATTAAACTTGCAGGCTTGAGTAATGTTTTTAAAAGGTTGTCTTTCCAAATCACAGGAGCCCTAGACTGAAACCCCAGGTTTGGGCTTTGTTGGGTCCTAAAACAGAGCCTCTGTTATTACTAAGTAACAAGAGTAAATTACTGTTATTTCAGAAGGACAGTATGACTGAGGCGATACAGAATGGAAGCCCTAAGACAGAGGTCTCAAACTCCAATCACCACAAGAGCCGCATGAAGACTAGTACAATAGCCTGAGGGCTGCACCCCTGAAACCTTTTCATACAACGGTACTGCAAATATCGGTAAGAATAGTGACATTGCGAGCCACAGGAAATAGCTTTAGGGGCCACATGTGGCCTGCAGACCATGTGTTTGAGACCCCTGCCCTAAGGGATCCAATAATCCTGAATACCAAAATCTCATTGCCATTTCTTCCCCACCTCCTGTGTCTCAGGCTCATTTTGGAGTGGCAGGGGTAAGCCCATGAAGGTTGAAGGGATGCCAGAATGGCAGGGGTTGGAGCTGAGTTTGTGAAGCACAAGAGGTCTGATTCCTTTTGGCAAATCAAACGGATTGGAAGGACACAAGCATTTACTTGGAGGGCTGGAAACCTGTTCCTTTCCCAAGAGACCGGCTCAGATCTGGAAGGGAGTCTTATGCCCAGCTCCCTCTCTCACAAAGGAGGGGCAGATCCTTGGAGAGCTTCCCGGGTTACCGCCTTATTTTCTGTCCACAGCAGCTGCCTATTTCCAGTTTCTTCCACCAGGGGTCGACTTTGTTTCTTTTTTTCTCCCGGCTGGCTCCCAGTTCAGATCAGCAACTTCCAGCCGTTTCTTACCACTCTCCAGACATGTCGCGGGATTTCAAGACCTGGAGGCGGCCGCAATCCAAACAGCCAGGGCCACTCTCCTGGGTGACCTGCATCATTGGTTTGGGAAGGGGTCTCAGCGCAGGGCTCTTGCAGCCGAGCAAGCACTGAAATGACACCAGCTAGGCAGAGATCTCTGCTGGGCCCTACGGGCCGTGTAGCCGAGAGGGAAAAGGGGCCAGAGAGGCGTCCCGCTGGCTGCTAATGACCAGCTAAAAATAACTTTCCCAGAGCTAGTCACCGGGGAAAGGGACTGAATGGAGCCGGCGGATGAGTTAGGCACTGCCTAAAACTTTTCTTTTTGGAAAGCGGGTGCAAACAGAGAAACTGCTGTATCTCCTAGGGGTGATCCGATGCTTTCTGGGGCGTTTTATTGTTCAGATTGAACTGCCCCTAATGTGCCTCCCCAAAGGCTCTGCGCCTGCCACTGGACTTCGTCTCGGTGAACAAAACTCCTTCGGGACTTGTCTCCTGTCCCTAGCGGAAACCTCCCAGTGACACCAGTGCTTATGTACCGGTGAAATCCCCAACTTCCCAGGGGAGTCAGCGGGCAGAGAGCCCCCTGCACCCCTCCGGGGCACGCTGCGCCGCTCGGTGTCCGCACGGAGCGTTCACACGGGGACAAGCTGACTCCGGCGGCGAAGTGTTTACATGTCACTTTCGCTTGCCTCGCGCTGCCCAGCCCGGCGCTTTCTCCCACTTGGCTTTCCGCGCCTTTCGCGGCGAGGATATTAATTAAAAGCAATACATGATTAAAAAGTAATGAGTTGAATAAAAATTATCTCCGCTCATTTTCTGATTATGTTAATTGTTAAAAACCCTTCAATCACGCCGTTGCAGTCAATGGGTTTTAATGTGAAATTAGTGGGCTCTTGATAACTTACAGTCCAGAATAATACCAGAGGTTTAGTCATCACTCCTAATAACCAGCGTGTTCCTGAGAGCGGCGATTGGGCAGGATTTTGCTCCATTCAGCCCTTCCCCCAGGAAAGCGGCCCTCTTTGTGGCACACAAGTTCCTCCACTTCGTTAATCAGCCCCTGAGCCCACACCTCTCGAGAGAGGGATCTGGCATGCCAATAGCCACACAATACCTTGCTGTGCCCGCAGCTCTGTTTTGTATTTTTCTCCCCAACTCTTGTGGAGCCTTGTAGCAGTTTTTAGTCGCTTATCAGTGAGGTGTGCAATGAACACCCCTGCAGCTAACGCATGAGGCTAGAAAGAGACGCGTGGAAAGGCAGAAAAAATGTTTCCTGCGCGCATTTGCACACCAGAGGAAGGTAAAACTAGGCAAGGATGTAAATTCCCAGTGCTTTTGCCCTTCGGGATTACAAATGGAAATGCGTTCAGAGTCCTTGCATTGTCCTAAATACCTTTCGTCTGGGGTTTTGGAAACACTAAATCTCCTAATACTAGCCCCCATTCCCCGTGCCCAAGGTGGGTGCTCAGCAGTATTTCGTTTGAGAGTTTCCCTTTCCTTACATCCACTGGGCGGCTCGGAGGATGTGCGTGTGAAATAAACTGCTGTAAACCGACTAGTAATTTGGATCCATTTCAAGTGGTAAATAAAACACGCTCCTAACTGGAAGAGAAGAGCGCCCAGAGGAGATTTCTAGGGGGCTGCCAGTGGCTTGTGGAAGGACGGGGTGGTTTTTTTCAGCCCTGTTAGTCTAGTTCAGCCAAAAAAGCAAGGAGTCCTGTGGCACTCAAGGACTAACAGATTTATTTCTCCCCTGAGCTCTCAAGCTCATGGGATGTTTTTTTGCCTCCCAGCGCCTCTAAGACCCCAATCCACATCACTGAGTGGAAGAGAAGAGCGCTATGCAGTGCTAATGTTTGTCGTGCAGATCAGACTTTCAGTGGAAATGAAACTGGGTCCAGAGAGTGGCTTGGTTTTAGATTTCCGAGGAAGGTTTCCTGCGGGTCTGGAATAAAAGGCGGCGTGAAATTTGCTGGCCCTGTCGGATTGGCGGTGGTTTTCCTCGGCCCCGCCGACCACGAAGTAACTGGGGCTGTGTCTCTGTGTGTGCTGGGGGAGAGGGTGCAGGGACAGATAAGAAAAGCGGGTTTTCACCTGCCCCCAGATGAGGAGCTGAGGGAGGGCGGCGGGATCGGGCCTTTCTGTGGGTTTGGCCGCCCCCTTGAATTACACGCCGGAGTCCCAAAGGCCATTTGGTCCGGGAGGCAGCCTCCAAGGCTACGGGACTCCCTCGGATCGGCCCTGGGAGGCCAAAACCCTCCTGCCCTTCGCCGGGACTCGCCCGTGACCCCGGCAAGCCTCAGCCTCTCCGCACAGCGGCCGCGATCTCCCCCGCCTGCCCTTCACGCGTGGGGCCGGCCAGCGAGGTGCGGGGCTCGGCTTGCAGGGCGGCTCCTCGCCCTCCTTTGTTGGTTGGTTTTTGGATTTCCCCAGCTCCCAGCTCACACCTCCCCAGCCCTAAACCCACAGCCAGCCGGGCTCAGGGGCGGGGGAGCGCCTCCTTGCATCCCCCCTGGCGCATTTTCCTATTTGCATCGCCCTTGGCTGCGGATCATTTTAATAAATAACAATGGAGGGCTCGTCTGCGGCGTCTCAAGCCAATAGCGGGTCTAATTCCCCTCTATCAGCGCTTATTGATTAGCCTAATCAAGATGAAAAGGCGGCCGGGCCGGGAGCAGCTCGGCGGCGCATCATTAGAGATAAGAGTCGCTTCATCCCCGGGCGGGGGGGATCGGTTCATTTGCATGAGCCCGGGAAGGAGAGGACAAAAATCACTAATTAGGGCGGCCGACTGGCTCCGGCTCTTCAAGCGCCCTTGGGAAACGAGAGGGGCCGCCCGCGTCTGGAAACCCCGGGCCGGGCGTCTGCCCAAGGGCCGCGCTGCGGGCCGGATCCGGCCCGCCAAGGGCGCAGGCGGCGGCTCTTCGGCCGACCCAAGGCCAGTGGCCCGGGAAGGGGCTGTGCGGCCGGCCTGGCCCAGCCCCAGGCACCCGCTGCCTAGCGGCCCCGCCGCTCCCGGCACCCAGCATCTCCGCCGCCAGATCCGCCCTCGGGGGCAGCCTGATCCCCGCCCCGGGGCGCTGAAAATCAGCCCCCAGCAGAGGCTGGAAGGGGACCCCCCGCGGCTCCCCGCGCCCCAGCTGAGTGTGTCTGCCGCTGTCTGGGTGTCTGTCCCGGACACACGTCCGCAAGGGCTGGGCAGAGCTGGAAAGGCGCGGGGAGCGGGGGCCACAAGGCGAGCCTGATGCTCCCGCGCGTCCCGGGCTGGCGGCTGGTGCGTGTCCCGGGGGCACGGCCACACACCCCGCACCCGGCTCAATAAAGTGGCTTCATTTGCAGGGCGGCGGTGCCCGGTGCGGGGCGAGGAGAAGGGAGGGAGGCGGGCGGGGTTTGTCCGTCTGCTCAAGCCCTGTCACGCTGGCAAGGAGCCGTCTGGTGGGCGCTGGGCTGTGCGGGGTCTCTGGGCAATGCACCGGCCGCGGCAGCCGCAGGAGCTGCGGGGAAACGGAGCCGGTGCCGCTCCGGGGGTGAAACCGGCGGGACACTGGGCGCCCGGCCCCTCTCCGGCAACCACCCGCCGCGGGGAAAGTGGCGATGGCCGCAAAGGGCCCCCTCTCTCCGCCCCGCTCCGGCAGGTTGGTGCCCGACAGAAAGTGGGGAGAGCCCTGCCTGCCCTTCCCCGCACACCCACTCCTGCTCTCCTCGCTCCCTGCCACACACACACACAGGCTGTTCGCACACAGCACAGCAGGTAAGTACACACACACACACACCAGCACATTCCTACACACACACTCCCCCTCATACTCTATCTCGCAAACACACACACATTCCCCCCGCAAACACACACTCGCTCACACACTCTAACAGACTCACACACTAACACACACTCTCTTGCAAACACCCCCCACACACTCACGCACTCGCTCTCCTCTCATACACACTACACACACACACTAACACACTCACAAACACACTCCCCCCTCTCTCACACACACTCTCAGG
>ML681979.1:55316749-55331189 GCA_007922195.1 Podocnemis expansa
GGGTACTCACACCCAACATAGCACCTACATTCTCACACACACATACTGTCATGCACACGATCTCTCTCTCACACACACGCACACACACACACACACACAGCTCTGGGCAGCAGCACGCGGAGGCTCCAGACGTGCGGATTTCTTTTGCCTCCCCTCGCTAGAGCCCTGCAGTTTTTGTCTCGCTCTGCGGCTGAGGGCTCCTTCCCCCTCGGTCTCCCCACACAGAATAAAGTCAGTCTGTATTTAATGGTTATGGCGGATGTGCGGAGGATTTGGCAAACGAAGAGGCCTTTTGCTCTAAAATATTGCTCCTTACGTCGTGTGAGTCTCCCAACCCACCACGACCCCATATTCTTCTCCGGGTGTCTGACTCGAATGACAAACGAGCTGATTTTTTCAGTACATCGCTGGGAAATGTAGTGGGTGATAATAGAGATTTCTCTTTCATTTTTTACGCTTGACTTGGTTATTGTTGCTTTTCTTTTCCCGTGATTCCTTCTGAGGATTAGCTCTGACTTCCCCACTATTGGCGGTCAAAGTGGCCCAAACTCTGGATGACAATTGATGGGGATCAAGGGATTGCCCATTCTGTGCCTGTAAGAACTGATTTGTGCCAGAGAAACTCATCAAGTATAGGCGAAGAATAAAAAGCGTTTGGGGGTAAATGTATTCATTGAGAAGGGTTCTCCCAAATTGCTTCTAAGTTTTCTTAATGAAAAGTAACGCTTGCAGCAATCAACGGCTTTTTGACGGATTACAAACCTTGACAGAACTATGGGACTGTATTTAAAAGTGCCCCGGCCTTAGCATGGGGGCAGCTGACTCACAAAAGTAGAGGAACGAGGGTCAGTGCCGCAAACACAAAGCTGAGGTTTGAGGCGTGTAGGCGCAATGAAAGGTGCATTAATTTCTTAACATGGTGCACACAGGAAAAGTGAAAGCCCAGGCCGGTGGAAGAAGAATCATTAACTCCCTACCCCAGGCACCCACCCAAAGCCGCCATTTACATCAAAATAGTGATTGTCGCTGCAGACAGGAAAATCCTGCCGCAGCAAAACTCCGTGTAAAAGCTCGAGGAAAGAAAGAAAGGAAGAAAAACCAGCAATCCGAGAGCGGGGATTTAGATGCACGGAGGGATGGAGCCGGCGAGGTTCATGAAGGCTGGGGTGCGTGTGTGTGTGTGTGTGTGTGTGTGTGTGTGCGCGTGTGCGTGTGTGTGTGTGTGTGTAACTGAGGAAAACCAGGGACACCCAGCCTAGAAAATGAGGAGCGGGCGAGCAGAATGGAGGCATCTGACTTTTTCCAGCTCTGCTGCCCTGGCAGCGACAAACAAGGCGGTTTTCCCTCCATCCCTCCCTCCTCAAATGGCTGGCAGCCGCGACCCCAAAGCCATGGCTGAGAGCTCGCAGAAAGAAAGAGCCCTTCGTCTTCCCCAAAACTTTGTGACACAGAAGATGTGTGGTAATTACGCCACGCGGATCACACTAATCAAACCTGTCAGGGGAAGGACTCGACTTTTTTTTTTTTTCCCTCCTCTCTCCCCTCACCCCTGCTAGTTATTCTCCTTCCTCGGTCCCCTCGAGTTTAGCTTTTCCAGCCCTGGCAGTGCCAGGAGCCCGGCCCCCCTCGGGCCCTTGGCACGCCAGACGTGTCCCCCAAGCTCTCAGGGAAGTGTGGCTCGCGATGTTTAAAAATCGATTTCGTTAATTAGTCGAGTCATGACAGCCCCGGGGAAGCGCCTCTGAGGAGAGGAGAGAAAAAGGGAGGGAAATTATCTTCTGAGGCGCAGGAAACATTTGTTCCTCTGAGCCATTTCTGATGCTTTCCAGGCTCTGGGGTGTTTTTCTTTTATTTTCATTGCACCGTCAAAGTAGGCAGCGAGCATGGCCTAAAGTGAAAAAGAAGAGACCAGCGAGGGAGAGGTTTAGAGGGATCCTCGAGCCCTTATAACCCCCCCAAACCCTGGAATATTAACTTTTTTCCCCCTTGCATCTTGTCAATGCTATCATGGCTTTGATGGGAGGGTCTTCAGGGTGGCACATTTCTGAACTTAACCCCTTTTCAAACTAACTCTCTGCCTCCTTGTTAGTGCCCAGCTCTGAACTTCTGTAGAGTATTTTTGTGTGAGTCAGGGTTCATTCACTCGGGCTCTTTTGTAGGACTTTCTTCCTTTCAGCCCTCAGTGTGTTACACCAATTAAAGGACGACGTGCTGTAAATGTAATGGGCCGAGGAGTGATTGTTTTTGACAAGCAACAAAACACATAGATCCACCCCTTAGATTAGGCCGTTGAAGGGGGGTTCATGCCGGTCAGTTTACTGAATAGTTCATGAACTGTAATTCTGAGGGCTCGTGTGAAAGAAAATGTCTCACTCTCTCTCTCAGCCCCTTCCCCTCCCCCCCCAAGACAAAAAAAAAACAAAAAAACCGCAAGCAGCATCTAGGAAGATGGGGGTGGCTGGGATGGTGAAGGGAGAAGGAGGGCGTGCTCATGGCCCTGTCTTGTCATTTAGAAAAAGATAACAATCAAGCCACTTCATGATACTAAACAAGCCAGCCTCTTTAGAGATTTCCCCAGCCATCATCTTTATTTAGCAGCTGAATAAGGATTTGATTTAATAATCACCTCCATGTAGCTGTGTTTATACCCTCTTATTAGTGGGGTTGGGGCAGTGCCCATGAGCAGCACCAAAGGACCCAGGATGTCATTATACCAGGCAGACGACAGGCAGGTAACAGCGAAGATGGTCCCTGTCCCTCAGAGCTTACATGCGAGGGGCTTCTGCTGTGTTTCATGCAGGCCAGATGATAATTGCATTTGTACATGTGGCCTGTTTCCAAGGTCTGGAAAGAGCCTAAAATGATTCCTCACCACCTGCCTTCCTGTGGGTTTGAGTCTGTCCTTATCGAACTCCCTGGCAATATTCCATCTGAGCTCAAGAGAAGCGCATCAAAGCACTTAGAAACTCTGAGGGCCCACTTCTGATCTCTGAGTCCCTTGGGATGATCAGGTGCTACCCTGTAGGACTCAAGAGTGGTTAAAATCTGACTCTGCCTCCACCAAGAGGGAGTATTCGAATTTCAGTGGCCTTGTGGTGGCCACAATGTGGCCATGCAACTGTAGTTCTCCATCTTCAAGCATCTGAGAAAGTGGGATTTTCTCCCATGAAAGCTTATGCAATACATAAATGCGTTAGTCTTTAAAAGTACCACCAGACTCCTTGTTTGTTTTGGTGACTGAGTATGGGCTTGCTGCTTAAAAGTGGTCAGGCCGCTGTCCCCACCCTCTGGCTCTGAAGCCTATGGAACTTTGAAGAAATTTAGGGGTGGTGTTGGCCGCCTCCCCAACCCTTCCATTACCCAATCTTCTCTTTCTTGAGGCCCCACAAAGGGTTGCAAGGGATCTAGTAGGTGGGGGCTGTCTCCTCACCTCTTCCACAAACAGACAAACCCCACCAACCAGACATGGAGGGATCCCCAAGAGTGTTCTTGTGTGACAATTTCCTCCAAAGAGACCCTCCCAAGGACATGGCCCATTCTCTTCTTATCAAATAATATTTCCAGTTGCCATAGAGTCAGTACATTATTTTAGATTTCTATGGAGGCTCTATGTATTTGCACAAGAATTTCAGAGTAATTCAAGGAGTTCTTCAAGTTTCTACTGAGAGATGCTAAATTTCCACTGCACTGCAATGAAGTGAGAGTGTGCAAATCATGCAGAGAATATTTAAGGTTACTTCAGTGTAATGATACTGTAGCTGTGTGGGCATAGTTGGCAGTGCAAAGGAAATATTTCCTAATTCCTATTCCCTTCCACTCAGTACAATGGGACCTAATTTCTGCAATAGCTTTTTGATGCAGAAAGTTGTTTACACTTATAATAAGACTACTATATGCTGGGTAAAATCTGTGTTTGTCACTGCTGCAAATTAATGAATATGTGAATCACAGCTGAACAGTTTAACTCTCATTGACTTTGTTATGCAGAAAGATATCAGCAAACAAAAAGATGCTTGTACTAACTTGCAAATAAAGTATATTACACTAATTCCAGTCTGCAGGGCCTCAACATAACAGACCTTACATGTTACTGGTGCAGGACTTTCTGTTGTCCTTTCTGGGCCTCAGACCAATGTGGTTTTGAAGAGCAAATGGGAGCAAGTGGAACCACTGTGGAAGTAACTTGGTTTTTAAAATTGTCTGTTAGAAGCTGCTCAAAGATTTGGAATCTGTTCTTGCAGAGAAGGAGTAATTAGATAACACAACCAAAGGGGAACATGTAAGTGTTGTTTACCACATCCCCTTGCAGGTGATGTCTATCACCACCAGATTTGCACTGTGGAATAACCATGCAATAAATTGCAAAATCATGTGATGAACAGGCAAAGGGACAACACAACACAGGAGCTCCTGCTCTGTGGCCAGTGGTCTGACAGAAGGGACAAACCTAATGTCCACTGGCAGTAATGTGAGGAATCTCTCTGAGGAGCTTTGGTGGGCATTGCAAAGGAGAAAATGATTTGGCCCATGGTAACTAAGGCAATTCACTTTATGGTTGGAGGGATAGGAAATAGTCTCAGTGGAAGGTGTGTGTAAACTCTGAAGCATTTCTTGGTTAGCATTTCTGTAATGTGGTGCGTACAATATAAATAAAGATATGGTTTGGTAGAGATTTCAGTGGGTTGAATGAGGAAGGAGCTGCATAGCCCGCTCTTGGGTTTGCCATTTCTAAGGTATCCATCCTAAGCTCATGCTAAGAAACTTTATATCACCAGCTCTTTTGTTGAAGTTCATTTACATCAAACATATAGCAGCTGTTCAGCTGCACACAAGAGTTTAGGACAGGAGGTGAAGAATTCTGCATCCAAGTGCAGCGTGTAATTCTGAATGGTAACTGTCCAGCTCAAAAGACAACAGTGTCAGTGCCAAAGCAGTTCAGTTCCTGTATGGCGGACTGTGCAGTGTCACAAATTGTCATTCAAGCATTAGACTTTTTAACCATCTTTGCCATAGATATTGCAGGCACAAAGCACAAACCTGCAGTATCCTCCTGGCTTCAGTTATATCATAAGGATCTTGTGGGGCTTTACTAGTTCAGGTTTGCACTGTGCTTTGAGCATCTTGGTTGATGACTGCTATGTGCATGAAGTACATAAATTTGTTAGATTTTAAAAGTGTCACAGGACTCTTTGTTTTGCAAAACTTTATTGTAACCTTTTCCCATGTGTTAGAAAATGTGTTATTCACCAGAACACAATGGCTATGTCCACACATACATCATCATTTTGAAATAACCCATTTCAAAATGAGTCATTTCGAAATAAAGCCCTTATTTTGAAATAAGTTAATTCGAAATAACCGTTTGCTAATTTGAATTAAGGGAAAGCCTGCTTTCGAAATAGCTGTTGTTTCGAAATGGTTATTTCAAAACAAGGCCGTTTGGACATGTGGTTTCAAAACAGTTGTTTTGAAACAATGGTGTTGTTTCAAAACAACGTGTCCAAATGCCGTTGTTTCAAAGCAACCGTTTCGAAACAATGGCTATTTCGATTAGATGCGAGGTTTAACCGTTTTGAAATAACGGTGCTTTGTGTGGACATGCCACTTCTTATTTCGAAACAATCTCTGTTGTTTCAAAATAAGAAGCCTGTGTGGACATACCAATGAGATCCTACAATTTGGAAATCAAAATGCTATTTACCATGTAATCATTCTGCAAACCTATACTTAAGACAGCAAGATTTCAGAAACAGTGGATCCTGTGTGTGACTTATAATATTAGTTGTAGATTATATGGCATGTGGAGAAATGGGAATTTTCAACCATTTCTAAAAGGAAAGTACTGACAATTTTTATGGAAACTTAGCATCTTTGGATTCTGAGCAGATGATGGAGGATTCATTTACAAGTGCTTGCTTTCTGACATATATAAATGTTCTAACACTTTCTGCAACTCTATTTCCTACCCAAGGAGAACATCAAATAGAGACCTGTGCGTGTGTCCCCTTTCGCTGCTCCCTGCAAATATTTTAATCTGATTGAGCTGATGTAAAATTAATATTTTTAAATAGCCTTGTGAAAAATGCAGCAATAGCCAGGTTGCCCGTAAGTAATCCTGACCACCATACTGGCAGTGCTTAGACTGGTTAGAGTCTATCTGACTGGCAAGTAATATAATCTTCTGCAAATATGGCTTTCATATCTCTTCACTTCATAGATATAAAAAGCCCTGGCCAGTTTATCAGGGTTAACACCTTATGAATACTTCACCAGGTAGTTGCATGCTGATGTGGAGTGCGATACAGGATCTGTGACAAAGAGCTATTTACTGATAAGCAGCATATCCAAAGACATTCCCCATGTCAGCTGCTCTCTAAATGCCCAATACTTTCCTCTCCCTTGTCCATAGATCATTCCACAGTTTGTGCAATCATTTGCCTCCCATATTGTAACACTTTTTATCTAATCCCACAGTTCTGAGATCTTTCTGTGGTTTTCTCAGAATGTTTGAGAATTTCAAAAACAAATCAGTGCAGAGGAAAAATATAGGAAACTAGCCATACAGATCACTTCAAACAATCAATTTTAAGAAGGAAAGTTTTGTTCTGTTTTTTAAACACAAAGTGGTTGTTTTTTGGTTTTTTTTTAGCTACAGAGAAGGGAGGGCAGGGAGTGTCAGATTAAAGCTGTTTTATATTATCAGGTCTGTGAATGATCACTGGTAAAAGTAGAGAAGACTGACTGTTGTGCAGAGAGATTAGCAGAATTCACATTGCCACTGAATGAAAAGGTGGGGGAAGGCAGAAAGCTAAGCAGTGAATTCAATTACATCTGAAAAAGAATAGCCTAAATTAGGATTCTCTCCTTGAGCTTGTTCCAGGGACTATATCTGAAAAGCTAGTTGAAAAATACCAGTTAGCCAAACCCAAGTTTTGCTATTATGTCAAGACTTTTATTTCATGGTGGTTTCTGATTAGGAAATATTTCTCTTGTTTTGTTCATGCTGCTGGCAGGTGAGCTCTTAATTTAATTTTGGTTTCTGATTACACCAGCCAGTGTAAACTTGTTTGTAAGGATTTCAAAAGGAACACAGGATGTGATCGAAAGTGCACTAAAGTCAATGGAAAGCGTCTCAATGACTTCACTAGGCTTTGGATAATGCCCATAGTCCCCCAGTATGTTAAGCAGTCTCAGACTTCTATCAGTTTGTACATTGCACAATGCATGGTAGAGTAGAAGAATATCTTAATGAATGGAATTTGAATTTCTGACCTGTGTTTGGCGTTATAAGGTGTGTCAGTTATATAGCATTATAGTAACTGACCTGGAAAGTTTGTATTTTAAATGTATATGCTGTGTCGTGTAGTAATTTTTATAAGTAATATTTTGGTGTAAGTATTATTAGCTTTACAGTACACTGAGAAGAGATCCTTTGACTAGGAAGTTTAGAATACCTACCTTTTGTTGTCTTGTCTATTTATGCAGTAAGAGTCTTAGGGCAGACACTGTCTCTCACTCTGTGTTTCTAGAGTGCCAGGCACAATGGTACTCCAGTCTCAGCTTGGGCATCAAGGCACCACTGTAAGAATAAAAATGATATGGTTACCAATGCTGACGGACAATAGCCTCCCTGGGGTGGTAGCCTCCCATCCCACACAAGTGGGCAGCTAGGGGTGGAGAGCACAGTAGGTAAGATCTTGGCTCTGCCTTCTCACCCCTGTAAACCAGAAAGCACAGCTGAGTTGCTGGTGTGGAGGGCGAAGCAATCAGGCAAGAGTCATTTCCCCTCTGGGACAAAGGGGGGACCCATGGACCAGATTCTCTGGGTCATAATCTGGTTTCAGGTTTTCACTGTAGTTGTGCAACCTCTTAGTGAGGGTTTATGAAAAAGGCAGAGTTGATTCCAAAACAATTTGCTATTTGGCCCATTGCATCTAGTTTTACAAATTTTAGGAGGCAAATTCAGGTTCAGAGCATAGAAGAAATGAAGTGGCAGGAGAGCAGGTGATGAAAACTTATATGACACTTGGATCCTGGCTGGATCACTTAACTCCTCATTTCCATATTTTATAATGTTTACTTTTTATAACATGTATAAAGAAAAATGTAATATTGTTTTGGTGTGTTAGCTGGACTTCTCTGAAGCACACTCTCAACCTCAACTCTTTTTAACATTTTATGTTTATGAATTTGCTGTTTTTCATGAGCAGGAAAGGCTTAAATTGATTGAGTACACACGTCTAAAGTCTGCAAGAGGGAAGTCTTGTCTGACAGATCTTAGGATGCCCACTGAAGCAGAGATCTTCTTCTGAAAACTTTAATGAGTTCTTAGGAGACAATGGGGCAGCAGGGAAAACAGGAGGGTGGTGGACAGTAGAGGATGTGTGAACCAATTACATTTTTAGCTCTAGAAAGGTTAAATCCTTAAAGTTTAACACAGAGAGCCTTTTCCTGTTCCATCTATACCTCTCCTGGACCCTTCCCCCCACTCCCATTTTTATACTTTCCAGTTCCCTGCAACCCTCTCCATACCTCTGTCTTCTACATCTTTTGCCAAGTTGTCTATTCCCAATTCCTCATCCCTTCTGTTTTCCATGTCATTTCCCTATCATCTTCAGTTCACAGCACTCCCTCTTAATCCCCTGTGTGCTAGCTTCCTATCACCCCTGCATCTCCTCATTCCCAGAACTGGGAGCATATCTTTATACCTTCCCTTCACATGCCCTCAATACCCTGCTTCTAGCTGATTATTAATCATGACTATTTATCTGCATTGCAGTAGCACCTAGGAGTCCAAGGATTTGTTGCAATTGCAATTAAGACCCATGGCTCGGCAGTACCAGCTGATTCAGGCTTGCTGGGCTCAGGCTACGGGGCTGTTTAATTGCAGTGTAGCTGTTTGGGCTTGGACTGGAGTACAATGTCTAGAACCCTGTGAAGTGAAAGGGTCCCAGAGACTGCAGCCCTTGCCCTAATGGTCTACACCACAGTTAGACAAACTGTTAGTCTGAGCTGAGCTCTGTGAACCCAAATCAGCTGGTATGGGCCAGCCATGCAGGTATCTAATTGCAATGTAGACATATCCTCACTCATGGCCCAGTGTCTCATTGTGGTAACTATTGTACAAAAACCAAACAAAAATGCATCCCTGCCATTCCCTGCTCCTTCTCTATACTCTTCTTTTGTATCCCCTTCCAGTTTCCAATCCCATCTTCCCTTGGTCTCTTACCCTTCATTCATTTCCCATCCCTGCAACTGCAGAAGCATAGCACTGAACCAGGCAGCAGCAGGTCAATTTACAGTTATAGTCATCATTAAATAATTGTAGTCACTGCTCTGTGTCACTGAAAAGCAGAAGGAGGCTCCTTGATAGCAAAAGCAACCTTTGGGCTCAGTGAAAGAAAACCTCAATTTTCATTTTTAAATAGCATTTCAATTTAATTTCTAGCAGGTAGGCTTGCAAACAAACTGATGCAAACCAATTGCAGTGGCAGAAACATGCAAGCATCTGAGCTCCCTTTGTGGAGCAGAAAGCTATACATACACAAACTCATACACCTTATATACTTACCCAAAAGTATGTGTAGAGTGTATTCAAAAACTATTACCTCTAACCCAACTCTAGTCCTCTACAAAACACACTTGTCCGCTCAGAGCAAATCAGAACTGGGGTCTTCTACAGGCCTGACCAAGAAGAGCCAGCAGCCCGCAACCCCCCCCCCCCCCCCAAAAAAAAAAACCACAAAAAATGACCGACCAACCAAAACCAAATACAACCTGCAAGGAGAGGGTGGCTTGCTTCAGCAAAATGAAATAAACAGATAGGGTCAGCTCTTCAGCTGAGTGCCACTGAAGTAAATGGAATCATATTGATTCAGCCTGACTGTCCCTCTGACCTACAGTCCTTACCTGTGCATAGCAAAATGGCCAATTCTCCTTGTTGCTTGGAGCTGGGATTTTGCTGTACCTATTTGTTAGCTGAGGTGGGTGGCAGTGCAGTGGCAGAGTGAGAGAAAATATGTGCTTTATCTGTGCCTCCTTTTTACATCCCAGTTCTAATCAGCCCCTAGAAATCCTGGGTTCAATTCCCGGGGGGTTGGACTTGATGATCTCATGAGGTCCCTGCCAGCCCTATGATTTGATTTAATTGATTTGAAAATAGTGAACTCGTTTCAGGCTTACCATTGCATGGTGTGTATCTGCTCTGTCACACCACTCTGAGCTACTTTTCCTTAGCAAGATTAACAGAATGATGTGGTGTTTGTAGACCAAGCCTTCTGGAGATAGCATGAGACAAGTCTCCTCACCACCAAATTAGGAAGATTTCCAAAAAGTAGGAAGAAAATATTTTAAACATGAAGGGTGGGACTGTGGGCTGCAATCCCAGGAATAGCAGCATGGAGAGGCACAGCTCTGAGTCACATTTTGGTCCTCCCAATTTGGGTTTCCTCCTGGAGCTACTGCAGCCTCTTCCCCCTGGCCTCCCCCCAACAAAAGCCAGGAAGTCAGAACAGCCAGAGTTTATCCAAGTCACAGCATCCACTCCAACCTCCTAGGCTACCTATGGACAGTTCTACAGTCCACAACCATAAAGAATCCACATAGCTTCATGAGCTACAAAGGGTCTCCATCTCCCCTTGACATACCCCTTTCTGCCCTTTGCACATTCATTACATACTGGCCTCTCCCTAGGGCAGCCTACACAGAGATTACACCACCAGGGACAGTCTAACCAGCTAGCTACAGGGCTTTCACAGCCCCAGTATGTAGCAGAAAGGAGAAATCTTCCCCTCTCCATCATTTTAAAACTGCTTTTCAATTTTTTTCTAGACTGACTGGAAAAAATTCTTTTCAGTTGGGCTGTAGCAGTGGAATTTGTTTCTGATAGGAGAAATTAAGGGTAGCAACTGGAAATCTGGTTAGCAGACAAGCACATAAACAAAATCCAATGACTGGACAACTGTAGGTTACAAATAAAGTGCAAATTTTTAAGCAAGAATAACAAACAGTTTGGAATCACTTAGCTCAAGATGTGGTAGATTTTCCAACACTGGAATTCTTTAAATCAAGAGTTGAAGGTCTTCCTGAACAAAATATGCTCAAATTTCACTAGAAGGTATGGTCACAATACAGGAATACATGGGTAAAACTTGATGGCCTGTCTTATGTAGGAGGTCAGACTAGAAAGATGATCAAACTGTTCCTTGTGGATTTAAAATCTCTATATGTATTAATCTTCATTTATTGTTGTGGAAGCAATTGCTTCTGTATAACACATTACTAATATTTAATATTTACACAGCATTTGTCTTCTGTAGATCTCAACGTGCATTACAATAAGTGTTCCATTTTATAGGATGAGAAACAAGAGCAAAAAAAAGTTAGGAGAAAACCGGAGTTGTGGCTGCTCAGTCTCTCAAGAAGGCAGAGTTTACATATCTCAATTGAAATGCTCAAAATAAAAAGGCACTTTTGAAAAGTTTGGCCTAAGATGTGTTACTGACAGAAACAGGAATAGAACCAATATATTCCCTCACCACCACCAGTGCTCTGTTCACCAGACTATACTATCCCTGTGTTCCCCATACCACAGCATGTGTTCAATGAGCTCTGTAATAATTTATGATCAGCTCTAGCCATGATGCAAATGGGAGAAGCATGTGGCCCACTTTCAAATCACATTTCATGGGAGAGAAACACTGCTGTGGAGCAAGGCTCAATTAGGTCCAGATCACATTTTTAAATGTACACTCAGCAGCCCCAAATCGTATGACCATTACTCACTAAATAATCCTTACTCAGCAAGTGGTTCCTTTGGAACCACGGTAACTACTCACATGAGTGGACGTTGCAGTGCAAAACTCCTAGTCAGTAAATTAAGATTTATATGCCATTTATGTGGAAGAAATACAATCAGTTCAACTGGACAAATTGCTTTCTAGATTAATGGGATTATTTAACTTTCAAATGTTTTAAAGTACAGCTTACATGAAAGATATGACACAAAATAAAGTAATGTTGACTTGAAGCTATTTGATTGCAATAACATCTAGACAGTAAGGTAGTGTTGTCATTCATGTCTTATTTAAGGTCTGCTTCTAGGATGTGGCAATAAATTTCTACTATTAGAATATTTTATGGTATAATGGAATAGAAGCAAAATTCCCATTGATGCTGGGAAAGGTTTTGTCTGAGCTAGATGTGCCAGAAAAGGCACAACATCCTTTTAATGATCTGGTACTTTCTAATGGCCTGAAATATTTAAAGCATTTGTTACTTATTGTGGAGAAAGCCAATTAAACAAAGTACTATTCATCCAACTACTTCATTTTTTAAAATATTTCTAATACATTTTCTATCACTTGGAATCATTGAAAGTATCTAGACATTTATACAAAGTTTGATCCTGCATTTCTGAAGTACTCAGAACCCAATGCAGTCAATAGACATAATGGCGGGTGGGCTGGGGCTGTGGCATTAACCATAGAAACATTTGGGATAAATGTTGTCCCTGTCTTCAGAATCTGGAAAATGACAGCCCTTCATGTCCATGTGAAACATTGCTCAATTTATGTGATGGTGATGAGCAGTACATTGAAAGGGTGACTAAAGAGACAGGAAGTAAAATGTGCAATAGAACTTGTTAATTAAATCTGGCAATGACTACGCATCAGGCTTTGTGTAGACATGTAGAGAAACGTACAGAAAACCACCCCACATTTTAAAAATGCGAAGTGCAAAAGTATGAATAAAATATTCAAAAAAACATGTGCCTCTCAATTCTACCCCCCCTTGTCCCGATAGGTAAAAGAAAATATTCTCATTTTATAACTCAGGGATTACATAATGTTTCACATGGCATTTTCCAGAGTAACAACACTGTGGAACTGGCGCGGTTCAGACTGCAAAAAAAATTCAGTCTCCATCAAGACCTTTCAACCTTAAAGTAAATATATTAGTGTAGAATAAAGTGTTTATGGTGCAAATGCATGCTCACTGACCATTGCCAAATGGATTGGTTTAAAGATAGGAAGGAAAGTGGACTGGATAGTATTTTCCCATGCAAAAGTAGTGAGTTCTGCTCAGGAAGAGTAGGATGTTAACTCCAAGGGCTTCCTGTGGTGGAGAGACAGCAGCAGCAGTGAGTTTCTCTTGCTCTTCTCCCCGCCCACTCTCCCCCCACCCCACCCCATCTTCCAGGTTCAATAAAGATTACATCATGGAGAAAGCATGCAATGTAGCCTGAGACTCAAAGCCGTCACAATTGGCGGCTGTTTAACTGTAATGTCGCTGAAACACATACTTCCCACCCCTCACTTTCCCTCTGACCAGCCCCCCCCCCCACCCCCCGCTTCCCACCCCAAGCCCTCTGCTTTTCGTACTATTAAGGGTAGCATTATTGGGGAGAGGAAAATCTGATCAAAACTGTCGACCGCCAACTGCCGATTTTCTATGGTTTCAATAAAGGCCACCTTAACGATTTCCCTAATTAATGGATGACATCTTTGGCTGGAGGAGAGGCGATGTATTCTACTCTGCCTTAGTCTTTGTTAACCTTCTAATTAACTTTCATAGGTCACCCAGGTCTCCCAAACCTAAAAGTGAAGAGGGCCATTGTGCTAGGAGCAGTAAACTTACTTTTTCTGCCTGGATACTTAACAGGGGGAATGATTATAGGCAGAGAAAAATAACTCCATTTAAAGCCTTTGTGACTGCAGAGAATGCATAGGTCCCTGCCTTGGAAAATAATTGAAACACCTTTTATACCAATATTTCCATGCATAATAAAACAAATTAGCAAAATGCATCTAAATTCAGATGCACGCTTAGAATGTGAACTTGGGCAGGTCAACAAAAGGATTTAAATTTACTGTGCAAATTGCAACGGCAACAGCTATCAGCCTTTTTACTGAATGATCTCAGGCAGACAGTATGGGCTAATAGTAACACACACACACAATATTGGGCCAGATTTATGAAGGGTAAAATGACTGCAATCAATGGAATTGTGTCAGAATGAATTTGGCCCACTGCCTTTTGTGGAATCTGCTATGAACTGACTATGGAACAGGAGACAAAGATGATAGACACAATTCTCTTTCAAACAGACTGATGCAACCAGAAAAGGGTGGGCAGAAGGCATTTGGGTGGCCTTTTCCTGTGCCTACAAAGTTTTCAGTGAAATTCTGCCTTCCTTCACACCCATACAATCCCACTGAAGTCAATGTGTTTAGTATGTTGCTATTAAAGTGTACGGTATAAGATGACAAAGCTTTCTGGAGGCAACCTGAAGTTAACAAACCTGAAAGGAATGGTTTATTGAAAAATAATTCCTAAGACTGCCTCTGTGACATTGGGAAAACACAAGGAACTAACTCTAATGTAGAGTAATAATAGTATAGTATAGTATAGTATAGTATAGTATAGTATAGTATAGTAT
>ML681979.1:55331199-55363407 GCA_007922195.1 Podocnemis expansa
ATAGTATAGTATAGTATAGTATAGTATAGTATAGTATAGTATAGTATAGAAAAAACTATCAGGTAGCTCTCCAACTGCAATACACATCTATGCACACCCACATACAAAGAAAGGGCTGGTCTTCACTGACAGCAGCAAATTAATCAGTTCAAACTTCCTGATAGACTGCTCCGGTGTGTGATGACCCACTCAGCCAACCAAAAAGTTCTATCGTGCAACACCACCCCAACAACTGGGAAGCACCCCTCACTTCAAACCAGCGCAATGTGTGTGCAGGCAGTAGATAAAAGTCAAACACAGCTACACAAGTTATTTTAGGTAATCTGCATATCAACCTTTGACTGCCACCAAAAAGGGAAGGCAGTGTAGACCTGCCTGAACATACATAAAGCTCCTTTATCTTATATAAAAAGGAATTCTGAACCCCAGCAGTTTACTTATTCAAAAAAATTGCCTGGGGAGGGAAAATGTCGAGAATTTTTTGCATTAAGTAAGGGAAACAAAGGAGAATGCAGGGTTGGCAATCAGGATATCTGAAGTCTATTCATGGAGCTGCCACTGACTTGTAGAGTGAGGTTGGGCAAGCTACTTAAGCCACTAAAAAGTTAAGTCAACCCATCCATGTTGTTCAGGACTGTGAAAAATCCACACACCAGTGTGTTTTAGTTAATTTGACCTAACCCACTTCCATCAACCTAGCAACCACCTCTCTGGGAGGTGGATTAACTACAGCAATGGCAAAACCTCTTCCATCTCTGTAGTGCATGGCCTCATTGATGCTCTACAGCAGTGCAGTTGTGCTGCCATTACATTTCTAGGGAAGATATAACCATAGATTATCTATGATGGGCTTTCTCTGTCGCCGTGGTGGGCATTGTGCCAATAATGTAATGTTTATTAAGTAATTTGAGATCCTTAGAAGAAGCCATTCCAAATACTAGGTAACAAACCAAAAGGTCAGTTATTCGATTCTGCCACTGCATCCATGCACATTGTGTGGCTCTGAATCTTGAAATAGGTCACAAGATCTGGCTGCAGTCTGTGTTTTATACTGCATTCAGTTCCTGCAGAGAACTCTCAGGGTCACCAACAGGAGTTCCCCATGCAAATCCAGGGAAATACAAGGCACTAGCTGTTTAACTTTTTATATACTAGAATTCAACCATCTTTCTAAAGTTTACTTCAGTTTGAGGTCTTCTGCACTTGTTCTGGCAAGGCCTAATGGGAGGTGTAGTTTACTCAAAAGGGGAAAAATATCCCTTATCACATAGGGCTAGATTCTGAATTGTGCTATAAAGGAGCTGCAAAAGAAACAGGAATGGTACCTTCAGACTCCCACGGTCTCAGGAGGGTTCCTGAGCATGTATATATCCCATGTAATGGTTTCATGCCAGCCCTTCTCACAGCCTTCAGTGCAGGGGATGATCCTGACGTGGGATGGGTTAAAGATGATGTAGGAAGCATGACTGGAGTGCAGTGCACCCCAGATATTCTGCTATAGTTAGAACAGCTCTGTCACGAAGCAGGTATACCCTCCAGGTTCCAGCCCAGGACCCAATCAGCAGTGAACATACCTGTCATTAGGTCAGCAGGGATACAACTAAGCTATGCTGATTCAGTTCCTGATACAACCAGATCAATGTCTGCTTCCTCTGGGCTACTTCCTACTCCGTCTTCCTGCTCTCTGGGGTTCTACTGAACTCCAGCACACAGGTGGACTTTCACCTGCCCTCAGTTGATGGCCCTCAGTCTAAGCTGAGGAGCTATTGAACCTAGAAAGCAATTAATTTCAGTGAACAATAAATGAAGAAAATAGGAACAGGCATGAAGGTCAAGGGGCCATAAGTAGGGGACCAGAATAGGACACCAAACAGAGAACCACAGACAGCACCCACTGCTCCTCAAAAGGATCTAAAAGCAGAGGACATGGCCAAGAGGAACTCTGTCCAGATATGTGAATGAATAGAGGAACAGAAATAGGTCCCTGTAGCAGGCTGCAGGCTTTGCCTGCCCTGCTACTTGAGCCCTAACAGACAATAGAGTGAGACCACCTGGGAAAGTCTGCAGGAAAGGGGGCTGATAAGAAGCAGATGGGCGGTACCCTGAGCCAGGCCATATGAAGGCTTCTTCAGTCGACCCCTAAGGAGGCTCCCAGGTAAGAACCCAGAGGAAGGAAATTGACTGGCAAGTTGCCAGGGAGTGGAGTTTGAGTCTAAGGTTGCTGGAAAGGGGGTGAGTGAGTAGCCCAGAGGGGACACAGAACCCTCCAAGAAAGGGGGCTGTCCTCCTGTGTAAAGGCTGGGACTGTGAAGCCCCAGAGCTTAATGTGTGATTGTATATGACTGGAGGAGGAACACTTACAAACACAGAGCACCATGGGGAGCATTATATGGACATTTGTGTGATTGTGGATGTGGGGGACTGGAGCCAAAGAGGGTGAGAGCAGCTTCCATCACTGCTCCACAGTCACAGAACACCCCCTCAGCCAACATCTCCTTGCTGTTATAGATGGTCACTTTGGCTAATGCTAAGAGGAGGTTGACAAAGGGGTCTTGTGACTTCATGAGGCCCCAGATAGGGAGTGCATAAATGAAAAGGTGCAGGGGGAAGTGCAACCAGCACTGTAGGAGGTGGTTCTGAAGGAGATGGAACAGGGGATGCAATCTGGTGCACACTCTAGATGAGTGGTCCCCAACCTTTTTCAGGCTGGGGACCCCTTTTTAACAAAAAAAAAACTTTGCAGCCCCCTTTGGCTGATTACGTAATCTGGCCTGCATGGGAAAACTGTGGCCCACACCACTCTGGTGGCGCCACTGGGACAGCCAGCAAGTGCCACCAGGGGTGTCATTGCCCCAGGGAGGGACCCAGGGCACGGGCCCAGGCCCCGCCCCTGGCCCACAGGCCCCACCCCCTGGCTGGGACAGAGCTGGAAGCCACTGTGCCGCTGTGGGCAGCTGGGTCCCGCACCCCGGCCGGGGACAGGGCCACTGCAGCCACTGATGGCTGGGCCCCAGATCTCCAGCCCGATTGGGCTGGAGACCAGGACAGGGGTGGCCCTGCCAGACCTGGGGCACTGGCGCTGGGATTCGGGGCATGTGCCCTGGCTGCCCAGAGCCAGCGATGCCCCTGAGCGCCACCATGGCCTACATTGCTGGAGAGCTGAGCCATGGCAGCTATGGCCCCCTGCCCTTGCCCCTTCTGGGGAACTGCCACAGCCCCATTCCCGTCCCAGGATCTGGCCACAGGAGGGGAAAGGCAGCCCTGGCAGTGAGCATCAGGGCTGTAGCTGGATTCTGGCCCTGGAAGGGAGAGGTTCTGCAGACCCCCTGAACACGTCCACAGGTTAGGAACCACTGCTCCAGATAAATGCGTGTCAGGGTCTTTCTCACACTGAAAAGAGCAGGTGTCAGAGAGAGGGGTGAACCACACAAAGTACAGGCACATGCTCACAGCTCCATGAAGGACCCATTAGCTGATATCCTCAGTGGACCATGGAATCAAGGCACAATGCAGCAGGGGCATAGCAATGGGTTGGCCCGGGCCCACCTACTTGGCCAGCAGGCCAACCCATCTCCCACCTGCCAGTGGCATATGTTTTGCTGTTGTGAGCACAGATGAGCCAACAACAGGCAGCTGTAGCCACAAGCTGCAGCACTGAGGAACAGATGAGTGGGTTGCTATTCACCCTCACTGCCTCGCAGCTCCAGGCCCAGGAAGCCACTGTGGCCTTGATGTGGTAGGGGCCAGGCTGCCACACCTGATAATCCAGTGGAGCATTTTTTAGGACACTTCCAGTCACATGACCAGAAGCAGAACTGGCTGGACCCACCCTGGAGTCTCAGGGACCCAGCCAGGAAATGGGGTTGGTCCTAGAATAGAGGCTGACCCACCAGGGTTCCTTGCCCTCAGTAGATGGCAAAACATCTCATCACTTAGAGCAGGGGTCTCAAACATGTGGCCCACAGCTGCACGTGGCCCCTCAGGCTAGTTCCTGTGGCCCGAAATGACACTATTGTTACTGATATTTCCAATATAATTGTATGAACAGGTTTCAGTGGTGCAGCCCTCAGGCTAATGTACTAGTCCTAATGCAGCCCCATACTAGTCCTCATGTGGCTCTTGCGGTGATTTGAATTTGAGACCCCTGACTTAGAGTCAGGGTGGGACACCAGGGTGAGGAAATGGCATGTGGAGCATGAACATGTACAGATGAGCCATCAACACACTTCAGAAACAAACCAATTGCAAGTCTCACAGTCAGCTTGCTGCTTGCGGGGGAGAGGGGGAGCTCACAGAGCAGAAGACCAATGAAAAACTCCAAAGGGCCAGAGGTGAGGGGTGGGCAGGAAGAACTCTTCCACAAGGTCAGTGCAAGGTAAACCCCAGAAATGGGCAAGAAGTCTGCCCTCACCTCTTAGAATACAAATTCGGGGAGGAGGGGTTCAAAGGGTGGAGAGTCCCATGAATCAGTCTAGTGGCTGGACATCGACCTAGTCTTCTGCATTATAGTCCAGGAGGTCTCCAATCAGGGCCATAGCATCCTGTTTTCTGGTCAGGCCCCCGAAAATGCAGGGTGGGTCTGGCCAATGACAGCCCCACCCCCACCCCAGGAGGGGGAGAGCTACTGTGTACAGGCCAGCAGCAGCACAAATTTCATAGCTGCAGGGCTGGGCACCAACTGGTGGCCACAGCTATGAGCAGAACAAGGGTGCTGATGCTCACAGGCCACTGGGTCCCACAGCCATGGGCAGAGCAGAGGAACTGGTATCTCTTCCCTGTTCATGGCCAGTGGGTGGCCCCTTGGCAGTGAAATTCAGGCTGCTGCCAGGAGCTAAAGTGGGTTGGCCTCAGGATGGAAGGCATGGGCCTGGGCCACCCAGGGCTACACCCCTGTCTCCAATTCTGGTGACTCCTGCCAGGACCAACCTCTGGCTCACTAAAGAGGATTCTACCATCTGAACACCAAACTGGGGATTATGTAGCAGGGTCTCCATGAGGAGATCCACCCTTGGTTCCTGGGGTACTCTGCAGGCCATGCACCTGGTGACTCCTTCCCCTCACAGATGGCCAAATAGTCAAATAGATCTTGGCATGCCTGATCTCTGCAGTCTGGGGCACCAATGACTTCCAGACAGGAGTCTGCAAAGCACAGTCTCTTGTCCTATTTTCTACCCCATCAGCCCAGAGTGAATTGACTGAACTGCTCCCTTTTGTAGTGTGGTTCAGGTTGGAGCATGCCCAGCAGGGGAAGGGATGTGTGTGGGCTTCCTGAGTCTGTACTGTGATGTTAACACCTTCTGATCCAGTGTAGGACAAGCATACTACATGGCAGGCTCAGAGAAGCTGTTCTGGGGTTGGTCTAAGCTGCACTGCAAGGGCACAGAGGCCTCCATCAAGGCCAGGATACAGGAGACATAGAGGGGCTTTCAAGCAACTTTTGCCCATCTTAGTCTACTCTTTCCACCTCCACACATATTCTCCTGTATCCAGAACAGAAAAGAAGTAAGAGGGAATCAGTTACATAGGCTTGGGTCAAAGTCATCACTAATGTAACTGAGATTAATTTGGTCCATAGTGTCTTTTCAACTACTGTCTGAAACAAAACAGGTAGCTCTAGAGTGAATGTACTGAGAATCCATGAGAACATACATCTTGAAACTCCCCAGCTGTGTAGGCAATAGCAGCTATTTGGCTTCACAAATTATTCCATTGTTGACCTAAATCAAAGATCTAGGGCCAAGGGGTAACACAGGCTAGCCTCTGCCCCGTTGAATCCCAAAGAAGCAGAAGAGGGCTCCATGGGGACTTAGTGAACATTCCTCAATGAGTGAATCCATAAAGCAGGGACTGATATGGCTTTCACCTCTGCAACAGAGAGATTTTTCATTTAATTATTTTTCTAGCTATAATCACGTCAGTGGTATGGTTTTAAAAGTCTTCCTTTACTTAAAGACACTACGTGTGAGAGAACATGAAAAAATAGAAGCTGTTTTCACAAACATTAGTGCATGACATATTGTGCTGCTGAGCTATAAGTATTTTTGTAACTGTAGAAATAAAAATTCAGTTGCATCTTGGGTCCCTGTTCTGGTGGACAGTCAAAATTAGGCTTTTGATAGATATCAACTTGTTCAGATAGACCCCTCTCTCTCTGGATCTGTGCATGCATTAAGCACTAACCATGCCTGAGAGACGTATAGCTCCGACAACCATATCCACAACCAGATACATCGACTGATAAATATCAAATGGAAACATAAGGTATAAATTGTTTTGTCCTGTCACACTTGCCAGCTCCTGTAATTGTTTAAATCAGTGGGCGTTTTACCACTGATTTCAATAGGAACACCACAGAACTATTTATATATTTAAACTATCCTCTGTCTATGGGCCTAACAGGCCATATAGTGCCTCTAAACCATACATTGAGCAACTACTAAGCACACTAGAAATCATATATATAGACCTAAAACAGTATACTGTCCCCACATTTGCAAATAATGGTGACAGATTTTCAAAAGGACAGGTACTCAGGAAATCTGGGTTCAGTTCTTGGCTCTGATGTAGACTTCCTGTGTGACCTTTGGCGAGTCACTTGATTGCTCTGTGCCTCAGTCCCCTGTTTTTGAAATGAGGATAGTATTATTTCCCTTCTCCTCTCCTTGGCTCTTGTTGACTTAGACTATAAGCTCTTTGAAACAGGGTGTCTGTATAGAACCCACCGCAATGGGGCTGGCAGTCAGGGTTGCTATAATTTTGGTAACATCATCAAAAGAATGAATAATAAATAAATAACTTAAATGCAATATAAAATTTCTTTTAACTGCCTATGCATAATGATATAGCTAATTAATTCTGTATATTAAGATAAACATTCAGTGAAGTGCTACAGTAAAACATGAGCCACTATTTACTAAGAAACAGCAAATGCATTAAACTTAGAAATGAGTCAAACTGAACAGATTAGCTATGAAAGTATTTTAGTGCACTTGAGGCATGTTGTCTCTTTTCTGGGCATATCTCATAACCTAGGCATGATTTTATGCCCACAAGAGTCTGATTTTGCTGGCTGAATCTATTTAGTTAAAACAGACTTCAGAAGCCAGGATTAATGCCCCGCTAAAATTTGGTCCAACTCTTTCATTTCACTCTGTCACATTTTGGTTGAAAACAATTATTTTTACCAGGTATAGCTGCAGAACCTTGAAGTAGGCAATTAAATGAAATTGTAGTCAGCAGCTATATGGAAACAACAATTTAGTCCAAGTGACTGCTGTAAGTGGGAATAGTGGGGGACTGGACATACAGATTCCTGTGCTCTATTCTTGCCTTCGTTCCTGACTCACCGTATGAGAAAGTCCAAGTTAATGGTTTAAGCCAGCTAGGAAATTGTGACCCACAGAATGCTCATTTTATCACGACTTCTAAAGTGTTCCAGATTTAGTCTCAGATCCTGTAAACATTTATAACTTTAGCAGAGTTATTTCTTCTACAAAAAATTCCATCTTGACATGCCCTCCCCAAGAGGCCATGGTGCACTGGCTTTACACATTCCAAGGGATAATGTGGGATCTGTGTCCTAACAGACAGCTGACCTTGGCAAAGGAGGGAAAAAACACTCATTGGAGAAGGCACCTTGGCAGCTCTTCAGAAACAGAAGTGTCAGTTGTTGTCCCTGTGGGCTTCAAGCAAGGTTTGACTCTGAAAAGTGAGTCTGTTATAACGGTATAACAGGGTTGCACATTTACTATCTCACAGTGATTTCTATATCACATGTGCTAAATTTACTAGTAAAAAGATGGGGTTTTTTTCTTACCCAGCAGCCATTCATTCACCCTGGGAGCTCAGAATCAATCAGGGTGTTTTCTTCTTCCCCTTAGTTAAGGTTCTGCAGCCTAGTTTCTGTTTGGAATGACACCTGTGTGATCCCTTTGCCTTCAGGCGGTTGCATGTATGCAACTAAGGAGAACTTGGTAAACTTTCTGTCAGTGACATGTAAAAAGGAATAGAATCCAGCTTATGCTCTCTTAGGTCTTTTGGCTAACAGAAGTGATAAAACTCAATGCTGTAACATACATCATCAGATATGACTAAATGCACACAAGCAGAAGATCAGTTGAGTGAATATTTTAAAGAAATGCATCTGATTCACTTACATAAAGACCCCTTCAATTATGCTCACTTGTTTTAAGGCTCCTTAACAATGCTGGAGCCATGTAAAGAGGCTTAACCCAAGATGCTTATGGGTATTTAAGTGCCTACCTTGCAGAGAAATCTGAACCTTAGTGTAAATGCAGTCATGTTTCAGACCAAAAGTGCACAATACATGAAGAAAGAAGGAAATGATTCTTATCACAGAAGAAGTTACAATGCAAGGACTTGGTGAGGAGAACAAAGGTATCAAAAAAATCACATGGTTCCATCGGTGGCTGTTGTTGAATAACCTAATGATTCAGAAGGTTTCTGTTCTTAATAAATAAATAAATTAAATAAAAAGTCACCTGTGCCTCACTGATGCACAACTAAACTACTGGTGATTTCTTGCAGGCCTCACAGCAGAGATGGCTTTTGAGGAAGACAAGGCAGTGGCCTATGTAGTTATTAAGGTAATGCCCAGCACAGAGATGTATTGGAGGAAACCAACAAAATGACGGATAAAACTTCTCTCACTGACAGAGTGAGAGAGGTGAGTATGAGGCACAAAAGCATGGGAGAGGAGAGACAACCAAGAGGGAAGAACAGCTCTGTAAAAGCTTAAACATGATGTAAGGAAAGAGGAGTTGGTGGATGTATTCAAAGAGGTGGGGAGTGGGGATGGGGCAGAGCATCAGGTAAGAAAGAGGCATTCAGTGAGGCAGTGTGAGTAGAGGTGGGAAGTCTTTGTCCCAGGAGTTTGACAATCTGGTGAGTGCAGGCAAGAAATGGAACATAGAACAGATCTGAATTTACCAGGCATGGTGTTCAGTAAATATGATCTAATACCTAGGACTAGATTTATGGAAGTATTCTTGTCTCAGGCCTCCTGTTTTGACAGGCATCCAGGCTCTCCTTAGTTCTGCTTCATCTCAGTATCCTCTTAACTGTGACTAACATTTAACGCTCAAGTCTTCTCTCTCTTTCAAACCTGCTACCATCTAAAATCTTCCTGGTGCCCCTTCCTTCTCCCTCGCTTCCATTTTTGTTGCTTGACATCTTCTCTCTCTTCTTTTAGTATCAGTCTCCAGCTGGATGTTCTTGTGATTTGAGCCAGCACTGTGACAATCTCTTCAAGCCCTGCTCTCCTCATCTTCTTCGTTCTGGGCTTCAGCAGCGGACCAGCTCTCCCACTGACTGATTTGCCTACTCTGCCTCAGATTCAGCACAAGTTGTTCTCTTTCTAACATCTGTCTCCAGATTTCTTCTCTGACCACTATCTCCACTCATTCAACCTTACTGGTTTCTCTCACCTTTGACCTTCCTTTCACCCCTTTTGTGACTTCCAGTTCCAACTGATTCACCTCTCCAATTTTACTGCTGTCTTTGACCTTCTGTACCCTCCCTCCAATTCACTGATTCCATTGTATGTATCTACAACTCCATTCTCTCCTCAGCACTTGAAACCTGTTGCCTTTTCATCCCTGCTAACCATCCTAATGTCTTTTATGCTCTACTTTCACTCTTGTCTTGGGCTCCTTTTCTTTTGTTTTCAAACATGTATCCTTTGATCCTCTATAAAAATTCAACCCTCTCACCAACTTGATTTATATCTCTATAGAATAATGAAATGATAATCCAAACCAGATAGTCAGCTATTGATTTTTATTTCCAAAGGGCAGATTTGGGGGAATTAATTTAAAAAGTCAGATGAACTGAAAAGCTCAAGGTCTTAAATGTGGAGGAGGCTTTAAATTTCTTCAAATCAATATTAAAGTCTATCTGAAATTTGCATCCCAAGCAAGGAGAAAAAACATGTAGGGAAAGGCTCCTGACCTGTCTAGATAATAAACCACCTCAGAAAGGTTACTTGGAGTAAGCAGAGAACCTAAAAGGAATGGGGGAAAGGGGTTGATCAGCAAAGAAAGCTTCACTACAGAGATCAAAAGATGTAGGAATGAAAGGAGAAATGTTAAAAGTTAAGTAGAATTAGCTCCTGTCAAAGAAATTAAAATAAAGACTGAGGAGGTTCTAGTTATAAAATAAAAAGAGAATAAAGACAGATGAGGTTGGGCTGTTCTGCAGCTCTGATGGGAAGGGCATTAAAAGTAATCTAGGCATTCCCAAAAGATAAAGGAATTCATGGCCTCAGTTTTCCATAAGAATGATAGTATGGCGCATGTCCATCAAGGCAGTACGGTTGATAGAACTGAGTGTCCAGAAATGGAAATCACCACATCTGAGGTGGAGGAACAACTTTTAGAGTTTAATGCATTCTAATTGGTGGTACCAGATATTTTCCATCTCAGAATATTGAAAAAACAGCCACTTGCCAGGTAGCAAGGATTTTTAGTTATCTGTTGGGGGGGGGGGAGTACAATATGACAGGAAAACAGTTAATGTTCTACCTGTGTTTGGAAAAGAGAAAAAAAAAGTGATCTTGGCAGTTACTGACATGCTAGTCTCAGCTCAGTAGTATGCAAGGTTTTAAAATAAAATTGTGAAGGGAAGTGTAATGAAATTCATAGAGGTATATAGCAGAGGGGAGGCAATGCAACATGGATTTATCAAAGGTAGATCATGACAGATTAATCTGATTTCTTCCCTGAGAAAACAAGTAATCTTTCAAACCCCAGGGGGCTGGACTAGATGATCTCATGAGGTCCCTTCCAACCCTATGATTCTATTCTATTCTATAAGGAAAATAAATAAATATACTTCAGTAAATCATTTCCCACAGAACCACATCGGATATTTTTGTTTAAATTAGATGGTGATCGGTACAAACCTTGTAAGATGGAAAAGGAATTGTCTAAAAGGGAGAAGCCAATAGTTTGTGCTGAAAGGTGAATTATCAGACTGAAGAATGGTTGCTTGCAGAGAAGCACAGGAGACTAAGGGGAATCCGCTGTTCCACCGCCTCTCAGAGCTTCTTGCACCCCCTGTCCACTGCATGTTGTGAAGAGCTTACCTGGCTCCAACCCCTCCCCCTCAGGACAGGGAGTGAGGCCACCTGTCCCAAACTGGTGCTAGGCTAAGGGCTGGAGTGAGAGAGGAGGGCACTGCACCATGGGTAAGTGCAGGGGTGATCATGGAACCTGGCCAGAGTCTTGCTCCTCCTGCTGCAATGAGCTGTAGAAAATCACCCAAAAGGAAACGGTTTAGGTTTAGTTATTGGTAGTAGAATAGACAGAATCATGATAATAATGGGGCAGAATGAATAAGACTAATGATTATATTGTCTTTTGCTGTCTACATCAGATCCACCTAAGAAACCATGAAGACTTTAACAAAATCCAGCTGTCAAGTTAGATCCAGGTTGGGGAAAGTCAAGCCTACCCCCTTTTAGACTTGTGAAAAATTTTGCCTTTAAAATATTTCTGGTCTCCTAATTGTGTGCTATTAAGGAAGAAGAAAACAGTGAATAATCTTTTGTGATTATAAACCAATTGATTATAGCCCCAGACTCACTGGCTACGTCTACACTACAGGGCTCAGGGAAATCAATTTAATAAGGTCAACTTAAAGTCGACCTTATTAAGTCGACTTAGTGAGGCCCCATTTGTTTAAGTTGACTTTATAAAGTCAACTTAAAAGATTCTATGGCACTAAGTTGACTTTATTAAATCAACTTTAATGGGTACATTGTGTTAAGTCAACTTAATAAAGTCAACTTTAAGGGTAGGAGTTGCTAAGTTGACTTACACTAGTGCTTAAGTCGACTTAATGAACTCAAATGTGCCCAGGGAGTTGCTTAAGTCAACTTAAGCCCCTAGCGTAGACATAGCCACTGTTATCTGTGTTGGTGTGTTCAGTTAATAATAACTGAAACTAAACCTCAAGGAAGTCAGTGGGGAAAAAAATGAAAGCAAAAAGTTCAGCAGTGGATGCAGTGAAGTCACTCACAGGAAAGGCTTTCAGAGTTAGGTTAGATAAAATCCTGATGGACTTAATGTCTAATAGAAGTGGATCTTCTTACATAACTGGGTTTAGCATAGAAAGTTCCAGAGGTTCTCTTTCAGACTTCTGATTCAGTGATTAAACTAGTTACCTTCTCTATTAGAAGGCTCTTCTCAGGTTAGAAAATACTTAGAGCAATACCCAACACTGGATTCTAATTGTACCAAGTTTTGAACATCTTGGTTCCACTGGAAGAGTGTATGTAATAAAACCTAGAGTTAATAATGTGGAACTTAAATGTCATGCCCAGAGCACATAAACACATTATATTATATGGGGGTCATCTTGAGCTTCAACTCAACCTAAGAAATTGAAATCACTGCACTTCGTATTCTTAAGGCATTTTCACTTTCTGTTTTCCTAGTATATAATCGATTACAAAGCTATTACTATTAATTTATTGGATAGCAGATACCTACTTTATTTCTTTTTAAAGTTAGTATTTAGCTGACTAATAATTATGTCTAAATTACTACTTTAAAGGCTCTAAATGGAATAATCCTTATTTTGAGCTGCAGTATTCCTTCCCCTATGTGTCAAAGCAATGCACGCAGGTGGAAAATAAGATAACTAGGTCAAAGGGGAAAATACCTAACTTCTGATTTCCCCTTGAAAAAGAAAAATACATGGAAAAGAACTGCAAGTAACTTTGCTGGTATTTGTGTGTGCATATCCTACTCTTATACCATGCTAATGAGGAGAGCACCAGCAATCACATCTGATAACAGTCTCTACTTCATGTGTGGTATTATAAGGAACACCTTTTCTGAAAGAAAACTGAATATGATGAAAACATGCAGCAAATATCATAAGAACATCATAACCATTAAAATGATTAACTACCCTCAAAATATTCCAGGATAACATCAACCATGGAATGGTTGCCGGAAGCAGAAATGTACATTAGAACCTGTACATAGCTAGTTATTTGAAAAGGATCCTTTTTCTCTCTGGTTGGTTCTTCAGAAATTACTAAGTTTTCACACATACATTAAGTCAACCAATTATGGAACTTAAGCTGAATTCCTTGTACATCCAAATCCAACTTTAACAGCAGTGGAAATTTGGCATGAACAGGAGACACTGCTGAACTCAGATACAAAACTAATCAATGTTTAGTTCCAAAGGGGTAGCCGTGTTAGTCTAGTCCAGCCCCCCCCCCCAAATAGACAAGAAGTCTGGTAGCACGTTTAAAAACTAACTTTATTTGTCTCACAAGGTGCTGTGGGAGAGAATCCCACTTCATCAGATGCTTGAAGATGGGGAACTTACACAATAAATACATTTTGTTACACTTTAAAAGTGCCACCAGACTCCTTGTTTATTTTAAGCAATGTTTGCTGCCCAGTTTCACATAGGAAAGCCCCCATAATTAAAAACAAATATGGGTAGAAGTAGTAATGGACCATGATGTCCTGTATGATTGTGTTCTTACTTAGGATCACTAAGTAATCACACAGTGCCTTGCATCCAGGGATCACAAAGCACCACAGGAATGGCCTTATAATACATGGAGAAGTGCATCACCATTACACAGGAGCTCAGGGTAAATCCCCAATGCACTCCCCCCCAACACTCACACAGGTGCCTAGAACTCAGGCTGTTTGCTGTAGTTAGCTCCCTGGTGTGCACACATACCTAGTGTGGACAGTTTGGTTTTCCTATCATTTGTTTTTTTTCCCACTCTTGTCTTGGGGAAGAAGCCTCTTAAAAGCATGGGAGAGGCAGACAGAGAGAGCATGACGCCCTATAATCCAACAAGTCAACTTCCCGAGCTCAAACACGAACTGATTTTTTTTTCTTCCCCCGCCGTATAAAAAAGAAATTGACTTTTGTTTGGAGTTTGTGAGAAGTGGGACTCGGGGCCCAGTCAATGGGGCTCCCTGTGGCGCAGGCTGAGTGGAGCCATCTCGAACCAGTCAGCCGCAGCACCAATTAATCCGCTCTTTGTCACAGCCCCCGGCCTCAGAAGCAGCAGCGGCAGTGGCGGCAGCAGCAGCAACACATTTGGCCATTGTTCAGACCTTCATGCAATGGGATTTACCCTTTCAAAGAGCCAGTTTTGTCCCAAAGAGTTCGAGCGGAAGTTTCTCACTGACAATTTGCCCCAAATAGATAGATTTGTCAGCAGCAACCTTTAAAAGCAAAAAGCCACACCAAAAAAAAAAAAAAAAAAAAAAGAAAGAAAAGAAAAAAGGTGTAACCTTCTCTCTCTGTGAGTCTATCCTGGCCAGGTGAGGTGAGCTAAGGACCTTGCCCTGAGGTAAGGGAGGGCTAAATGGCATGGCCAGGACTCTTATTCATCTCAGGACAGATGAAAAAGGGAAACTAACAAACTCCTGGGATGCTGGATAGCTACTCTTGAGTTCTGAAGCCTTCAGATGAGGGTGTTCTTTTAGACATCATTGTCATGCTTGCTTCACAGCATCACACCGAGCCAGGCAGGCTTTACTGACCCCAGAAACATTGCTGGCAGAGCAATGTAAGAGCTGGAGCAGTAGGCCAGAGCTGATTCTCCATTACCCAGCTCCTTGTCTACACCAGTGCCAATCAGATGTCAAATCTTGCCACCGCAGAACAGTAGCTTTTCCTCACACGTGGTGCACTAGGGTGAATGACCGGCCAAGGGGCAGGGCAAGGCAAATCAGCCTTGCTATCTTTTTCCATAGCAGGGTTGCTTAGCTGTACTAGTGCAGGTCCTCAGCTGGCATAAAGTGTCATAGCTCTATTGAAAGCCATTTATCCCGGCCCCTGAAGGCTGCAAAACACAGCTTTTTGCACATTGCCCCCAGCAGAGGTGTATAGTCCTGCACATAGCCACACACAGGATACAGGGATGCTGGGTATAAAGCTCAGGAGTGCTGCCACCCTATCAAGCATACAGAAATGCACTCACTAGAGGAAGCAAAACTATTGTTGAGGATAAAGTTTCAGTAATCTCTGCTTAAAGCAACAGTTTGAGAGAGGGGGAAAAACAGGATCAATCTCACCTATGACTCCACCTCCTGTTCCTCTTCAGAGAGGATGTTGGTGGATAGGAAGCTTATGTGAGCTCTGTGATGCTGGAAATTCAAACCCTCTATTTATCCAGAAACTGCTGGGAGAGGTTCAATGGCCTGACTCATAGGATCAGACTAGTACATACTAAGGAACTGTCTCACAGCTAGGATTAGGCAAATGTACGTGGACTTTGCCCAGTTCCAGGAGTCCATCCTCAGCAAAGATGCCCAGTTCACTGAATAACAAATAATTTTTTTTTTAAAATAGGGACCCTTATCGACAGCCCTCAAAGCAGACTGCGTCATGGAAGCAGGCAAGGGATGTGGGTTGTGTGCCACAAACCAAGCCAAATAAAAAAAAAGATGTCTGTGACAGACCCATTTCAGGTTGCTTAGTGAATATGAGACAACAGAAAATTTATCTGATCTGTCTCTACATTTTTGTGGGGATCAAATGAAACTCCATCACTGGGAAATAACAAGTCTGGCTATTCTACTGGACCACTTCAAGTGTACTAGGGTTAAGGTAAGACAATCTACTTCATTCAAGACCATTGTGACTTGAGCATTTCTTGACTCACTATTAGGTATTTAATAACACATCAAAGTTTACTGGGAACATCATGGAAGACAGAAAAATATGGGACTAAGTTCAAAGTGCCATTTAAGATGGTGTCAGTTAGGCCCCTTTAGACATACGTAAGGTCACATAGTCCTGCTTACACCAGCTGTTTTGGTGTGTCATAGGATGTCAGAGAGTCTACCTCACAAAGCAAGGAGCCAGAAGAAGACATATGTTAAATGATGGTTGGGGCTACTTTCACTAGCTCCTTCTTCTGGATCCACAATGGGCAAGGCACACTCCTTTAAAACGTCTTGTAGGTCTATAGGGCAGGTATAAATGAGAATAGGGCTGTCTGAGTACACATGGAGATGTGTCTCATTCATGCCTCCATTTGGTCCACAGCACCTGTCTCCAAAAGTTAACAGCTTAAATACTAGAGATGACATAATGAGTGAGGAAAGAAGGGGACAGACTGAGGAAGGGCAGGCTTCACACAGCAACACAGTCATGCGGTTGTTTAATTTAGGCAAAAGTTGCAAAGGGGTAGCCATGTTAGTCTCTATTTAGTAAAAAACAGCAGAAGTCCTTGTGGCCTCTTAAAGACTAACAGATTTCTTCAGGCATAAGCTTTCATGGGCTGCAACCCACAGTTGATGAAGTGTGTTATAGCCCCCCAAAAGCTTATGCCCAAAGAAATGTGTTAGTCTTTACGGTGCCACAGAATTTTCACTGTTTTTTTTTCTCCCAGTTTAGGCATATGCATCTTGTGGTGGTTCTCCTCAGCTGTATGGCTGTAGTTTGGCTGGGGGGGGGGGCGTGGCAGAGGAAGTTTGGAGAGGGTACTGGCCCTTTCATATTTAATAGCAAGTCCTGCCTTTTCAGATGTTGTTTCAGTTAAAAATCATCAAGCTATGGGGCTTTGTCTGCTGCAGAGATGGGGACTGTGGGCCTCTGGACATGGAAAATCCACCCAAGGATGGGGTACTGGGGAGGTTGCAGCAGACCAAAGCATCCACAAATGCCCCTCGTTAGCCTGGCACTGATCAGCACAACTCCAAATGCACTCAGGACATTCAGGCGAAATTCCTGTTCAACATCTCTCATGATAAAGCTCCACCAGTGAGATTCCCATAGAAATCCAGAATCATAGAAACTGGATTGGACCATGCAAGGTCATCAAGTCCAGTTCCCTGCACTCGTGGTAGGACCAAATACCCTTTTAAACTATCCCTGACAGGTGTTTGTCTAACCTGCTCTTAAAAACTTCCAATGATGGAGAGTCCACAACCTGCCTAAGCAACTTATTCTAGTGGTTAATCACCCTGAATTCTGGAATTTTTTCCGAATGTCCAACCTAAGCCTCCCTTGCTGTGATTTGAGCCCATTGCTTCTTGTTCCGTCATTGGCAGTTAAGAACAATTTTTCTCCCTTCTCCTTGTGACAACCTGTTAGGTGCTTGAAAACTTATCATGGTCCCCTCTCAGCCTCCTCTTTTCCAGATTAAATAAACCCAGCACTTTCAATCTTCCCTCATAGATCAAATGTTCCAGACCTCCAACCATTCATGTTGCCCTTTTCTGAACTTTCTCCAGTTTGTCCACACCTTTCCTGAAATGAGCCACCCAGAACTGGACACAATACTCCAGTTGAGGTGTAACCAGTGTAGAATAGAGTGGAAGAATTATTTCTCATGTCTTACTTATAATACTCCTGTTAATACATCCCAGAATGGTGTTTGGTTCTTTTGCAACAGTATTACACTGTTGACCCCTATTTAGCTTATGGTCCACAAGAGCCATCGCTGGCCTCAGCCCACAGGCCCCACCCCCAGCTTGCAGGCCCCACCCCCTGTCCGGGGACGGGGCCAGAAGCCGCTGTGCCATCGTGGGTAGCTAGGCCCTGCATCCCCAGCCGGGGACGGGGACAGAAGTGGCTGCGGGTGGCCGGGCCCTGGATTCCCCACTGCAGCCACGGGCGACCGGGCCCCACATGTCCAGCCAGGGATGGGGCTGCCACCACCGGGGATCCCAGGCCCCGGATTCCCTGCTGCGGCCGCGGATCCCTGGCCAGGGATGGGGCTGGCACCACCATGGGCAGCCGGGCCCCAGATTCCTCACTGTGGCCATGGGCAGCCGGGCCCCGGACCCTTGGCTGGAGATGGGGCTGCCGCAGCCGCCAGCAGCTGGGCCCTGGATCTCCAGCCCAATTGGTCCAGAGATCCAGGGCACCGGCACTGAGATTCAGGGCATGTGCCCTGGGTGCCCAGCACCAGCGACGCCTCTGTGGTCCACTATGACAACCAGATCCCTTTCCGCAGTGCTCCTTCCTAAGCAGTCATTGGTAGAAAATTTAAGCTGCCTTCCTCTGGTAGAGCACTGGAAGCAGACTCTGTGCCTGTGTGAGCTGAAATCAAACCCATGAAACTAACATAAGAAGAGGGTCACTTAGCTCATCAGCTGATGGCTTTGTTTATGGTCTCATAGAACAGAAATACCAGATTGTTGGTTCTCTAGTGCTCAATTCCACTGTACAGAGGCAGTCATGTTCTCACTAACACTCGCAAACCAGGGACCAGCTCATGTCAAGGGTCCCGTGTCTCAAGTGAACACTGAAAAATACACAGGAATTAATCTAGCTCACATGGGTATTGATATTATTAAAACAGATATTAGAAAGTTATAAGAATTGGCTTAATGTTTAGACTTTATGGAATGCTCATATGTTGCTGTGTGCACTAATCTCAGGTGTAACTACTCCATCCTATATTGTAGGGTAATACCTAAGTATTTGTACTGTAACTGTATAGATCACCAAGCAGAAGAAAAGCGTGAACCAGTGTGAATTACTAGTCTCCAACAGAAGCATTAGGTCCTGCCTGACAAAGAAGGCCCATCAAATCCAGGCAAACTATTGTGGAACATCAGGGCCCAAATACTTTGCTGATTGTTCTCCTCAGTCCAGACCTCCATGAAGAGGAGATGTGCAAGAGTCTGGGACTTGAAGCAGGAGGGAAGAAGGATTAAAGAGCCTCAACAAGGAAGAACTGTATCTTTAAACTCCTTAGACTCTGAGGGGTAAGGATTACTAAATGTAAACAAAAGATCCCCAGTGGTTAGCCAGGCTTAGCCGTAAGGGGCATATAGAGTTTGCTTATTTGTGAAGCTTCTATCACCTTTTGAAAATTAAGACTGCAGCTCATTTGTATGTGCATATTTACCTGCTTTAACCATGAAAATAACTCTCCTGCGTTAATAAATCTTCTGAGATTTTATTATAGGATTGACTATTGTGCAAGATCTAAGCTAGGGTAAGTGACTGGGCCTTTGGAACGGGGACCAATCTGAATAGTGTTGCGCTTTTGGTGTAAGGACTCATCTATCACAAACCAAGCTTACTCAGAAGGCAAGACAGGTCCAAGTACCTACAGAGCCTGTCCATGACTCTATGCTACTCCTGTTACAGTGCCTGAGGAGTTTACACTTGGAAATTACTTGGTGAAATCTAAGTATAGAACGCACAACCAGTTTGGGTGCTGTCCCCTCCTCCATAACAGTCTGCAGTGAGGAAGGTACCCATGATCGTGAGCCGCTTGATAGCTTGATACTCCTATGTACAAAGTGGAAGGTGAAATAAAAGAAGTTGTCCTTTGCTCATTCATCAGGTGATTAGATGCTTAACCTCACAAAGAAAAGCTCTACACCGTCTTTAACAAGACTTCAGCAATCTGAGTCTCTATGCCCTGCCAATGACAATACATACAAGAAGTCAATAATATTTAAAAATGCACTGGACAACAGAAAATTGAATAATCATCAAGCAGTAGCTCTTTAGCTAATTCCGACATACATTTGCAGTCCAACAGCATTTGTCTATCATTAAAAGGGTTTTATAAATCATTCTTTATTATTTAGAACAGTCCCCTCTAAACCAGCTTTCATAGCTGGCACACAATGTATTTGTTAGAACAAAAAATGTTGCATCCAATTTTAATTTATTTGACTAACACAAAGGTAATAGCTGTACACATGGTATCAGACAAGTGTTTTTTTACCCTGCTGGCACTATAACAAAATAGAATAAATATAAAAAATGGTTAATACTAAAAATATCAGTATTAATAATTATAAAAGTACTCTCCACTTGTATGTTACCATATTGAATAAACCATATTTAGTATGTTTACATCATCCATACTAACCCTGAGAGAATATTTAAAGATGCTGTATGTCACCATACAGGGAATCATGACACAAGAGAGAGAACTGTTCCATGATTCCCATCACTAATTACATTGATCTGTGATACACTATGAGAAGGATCACCCCCCCCCCCCAGCCAAGATGCAAAACATTTAAATTTACCACATTTGGTGGTTCTCAACCTTTATTGTGTGGGCAACTTCTTACTTCAGAGATCGTTTTATGTACCGTCTTCTCTCCATTCCCAATCAACTAGAATTCCATCCATTTGGTTTGTAATCACACAATATTTCTGTGACATCTACAACAAACTGAGTGCATGGAAAAAATCACATTAGGAATATGTTTAATGTATCTATAACTTCTTTTAAAGAAGTTTAGAACGTGGCATCCCACAGAATTAGCACCATGTGACCAGATCACTTTAGAGTTCATCAGCAAGTCAGCCAGGAACATAGTTTAAGACCCACTGAACCGATCCCGTACAGTAAAACCTCAGCATTATGAACACCAGAGTTAAACTGACTAATCGACCATACATTTGGAATCAGAGGGATGCAATCAGGCAACAGCAGAGACCACCCCCCCCGCACTCCTCCCAAAAAAGCAAATACAGTAGGGAACTGTGCTGAACATAGACTAGTTTTTTTAAAAAAAAAAATGCATTTTTCTTCTGTTTAGTAAAGTTTCAAAACTGTATTAAGTCAGTGGTCAGTTGTAAACTTCAGAGAAAAAAACATAATGTTTTGTTCAGCATTAGACATTTCAGAGTTATGAACAACCTCCATTCCCTACACATTCCCTGCTCTGAGGTTCTACTGTGTTCAAAGAAAGCAGTGTCCAGGAGTTTGGAAGAAAGCAAACCCTGCCTGATCTCATAATGTATTCAACCAATAGTGCAAAGCAGTACATGGTGACTATTTTCTTCCTGGCCTCGCAGGTGAGCAGTTCACACCCTGAAGTATGTGATTTGTGTTTGTGAAGTGATCGCCTGTCTTTTAGCCTAAATAACTATCAAGATGATTAATGATCATACAACTATCCAGCCCTTTCTACATTCCAGAGACAAAGATTGACAATATGTTCAAGGAGCAGAGAAAGTCATACACTGCTTCATAATATGGGAATCTTTACTTTTGTTCCTTATAATTTTGTTGCCCTAAATAGACGCTTTGGGCCACATCCTCAGCTACTGTAAATAGACACTGATCTGTTGAAATCAATGGAATTGCATTTATTTACAGTTACTAAGGATCTGGCCCTTTGGAAGGACAGTCTTTGTTGACTTGTTGGATATTATGTGAGAGATCTTAGAAAAGCAGATTATTAACATGGCTCTGCAGCCAAATCTGTGAAACCAGTCTCCAGATCAGAAAAATCCTATGCTATCCTATATTAAACAGAGCCATATTTGACACAATTCCCTCTTACATACCCATAAAATAAAATAAAAAATTCAGGGCTTAGCAAGGGTTGTTTCTTTAACACATTTGCACAATAACTATTGAAAAGCCGAAATGTAGCTGTAAATCACATGGACCACTTGTAGTTTGTTACTTTTCCTTTAATAGTTTAGTAACCTTGCCCTTATTTTATCTTACCAGAGGATATTGGGCCCAATTCTGATCTCACACAAACTTCACACCAGCATAAACTCTGTTGACTTTAGAGGAGATATTCCCGATTTTGTACCAGTGTGACATCAAAATTAGACCCTTTCTTTCCAAAGTAAATATAACTATTAGATTACTAAAATACTTTTATTTATTTCTAACTAGTTAACTCACAAATAAATCAAGATACTAGTTAGAACAGCTTTGTTACGGATTTTTTTCTTCAGATTGTCCTAATGGGATCAGGTTTATATGTGGGCACACAAGCCAAACCCGGCATTTCCTTTTATAAAGGCACCTGTGATTAATGGATATTTTCATTGATGCAAGTGAATTTGAGACGAATTGCTTGCACTGCTTCATCTATGAATAAAGATAATTATGACACTGTTCAGTGACTGGAATATTTTGTTAATGTGGCAAGTCTTTTTCTGGATATCCCTCACCCACCCCTTTCCACGCAGTATACTATATATTCTCACTCACTATAAAGATATACTTATAGAATATACAAATAGAATATATAATCTAATATAATGATCAATTGATGGAACTGTTATGCGGAGGAGGGAGAAAAACTGTTCTTCTCAACCACCAATGATTGGACAAGAAGTAATGGGCTTAAATTATGGCAAGGGACATTAAGAAAAATGCCTACTGTTAGGGTGATTAACCACTGGAATAAGTTAGGCAGGTTGTGGAATCTCCATCATTGGAAGTTTTTAAGAGCAGGTTAGACAAACACCTGTCAGGGATAGTTTAAGAGGGAGCTTGGTCCTGCCATGAGTACAGGGTACTTGACTTGATGACATCTCATGGTTCCTTCCAATGTCTATAATCCTATGAGGGTGACAGCAAAAAATTAGGCATTTTAATATCATGTCACTGGCACCTGATGGAAATTGTCTCATATACACATAATATTGTGTTTTGTAGCTTATTGCTTGATGGATAATCAGAGGAAATGTGTTCAGTGAAAACAACTGAAGTCAAATAATAACTGAAGATAGTGATAGAGTCACTGGAATCTCTAAAATGAAGAAAGTCATCAAGCACAGATCAAAACAGAGACAAAATGGGAGGTATCAACAGCCCAGAGAAAGCAATTCTTGGCTATGGGAAATCCATTGTGGCAGTTTCACAAGTGAAATCATAAATAAGATTAAATTTTGCATATTCGGTAGGCAGGGTTAGTATTTACAGGACCGCTTTAAGCTACGTGACCTCTTACCATTTTTCAATTCATAAAATTTTGTTTCTCTCAGCTGAAGAAAAATCTTGGCTTGCATCAAAATACTTTTGGTCAAATATTCTGGACATATTTCAGTGGTGATTAACTATGTGTGCAAAACCAAGCCCAATTTAATTCATGGATGGCCAGAAAGGACCACTATGGCCATCTGATCTGATTTCCCGGATAACACAGTTGACCAGCAGAAGCTGACCTAGTGATTCCTGTTCACATTAATAGTAGTTCACTTTAATTTGTTATTCTTTTGCCTAGAAGCACAATTGCAAACCTGCAAGGAATACAGGAAGTTGATGTTAGACAATGCATTAACTTCCCCAGGTGGCAGCCATCTTGGATGTGATCATTTACAGAGTTTTGAGAAGATTAAGATAGTTTTTGCCCATGTGAGCTATGGAGCTAGTGTATTACACTGAATGTACTAGGTATAAGCCTCCAAAAGTGATATCTGTCACCATGAACCAGGGCTTTCAGAGAGAAGAGAGCAGAAAGAATACTGAAAATTAGAACAAGAATCATTAAGAGCAGTGATCCCCTTCCACAGCTAAGGCAACATATGACTAAAGAACAAATATTGAAGAGGAAGGGGAACATCAAACTGCACCAAGGACAGGACATAGCTAGACTGACTAGGAGTGAACTGAGCTCCACCAGTTTGAGAGTACGGTGAGGACAAATGTCAAAGGAAGTGTGAAACTCCAGTACCAGAGGCTGAAGTTATAACCTCCATCAATACAACAAATAACACTCTGCTGTGTCCCAGATAATCTGTACTTTGGCCTGCCCTGGTTGCTGATGATATACATGAATCCTTTGCTCTCATAATGTCCTACTCAGGCCAAGGTCACTCTTTTGCAATAGTCACCATTAAAATGAGTACCTGGCATGAGCCCTTTACTACAATTCACAGGTGACTTTAGGAAATGTTGTCTGAGAGTTATTACATATTTTCCTGTGCTCAGGATTTATATGGTCTCGTTTTCTTAAAAATCATGCATTCACCACTGAGAAATTCTTACAAAATGTTTTAAAAGAACACAAAAAATGGATTATCAAATTCCTTTCCCAGACAGTAAAGTGGAGGAGGATTGTCATCACTGGAATATCAAAAGTAACTTAAAGATAAGTGTGAATGGAAGGGGCTCTGGGTGGCAGCAACCACAAACTTTCAGAGTGGACCTAGAAATCCAGAAGACTTTGGCCTAATCTCTCAATACACCCGCTCCCATGCATGCTGCATTTTATAGACAACTCTCCCAACATACACAGATCTCATTCCTATGTGAGACATGGGGTTGTCTGTTCTATCTGATATCTCCAAGGAAGAAGCAAATTGGGTGTGGCTTACCAGGGTTTAATCCAGTGTTAAATAAATTCTTGCTTGTCCCAGTGCAGAAAATGGTTCAATCTTTTTCCTCATCAACTCCATACAAAGGAGAAGGGGTAGTTATGCTTGCCTGATCCTTCCCTTCTGTCCCCCATAAATAGAAACAAATGCCTTAGTTTCCTGTCAAGCTCACCACACACAACACCCCCCATGACTCCAGGTTCTCATGACCTAATCGTGCCCTTTCTCAATGGAAGGAGAAAGTAGAAAAACTACCTGTTGTAGCCTGAACCTCTTTATTCATACACCCCTCCCCAGTAATGAAAATTTTTTCACTCTAGATTAGTAAGACCCCTTTCCTGTTAATAGATAATAAGGATAAGGTGGGGGGGGGCTGGAGGCGGTCATATGATTTTAAGTTGGGTTGCTCTTAGATACCATCAAAGGAAAGTATAGCACTGGCAAATAATGAAGAAAGCCCAGTATCTATTGCTACAGAGCAGCAGAGTCAGAAATAACTTTTCCTAGAAGTATAGTATTCTGGAAGCCAGTAGGAAGTCTGATGAAAAAAGTTTATTGATACCAATTTCATACTATAATAGCTATTTGTTGGTACTTCCCAAGCTATACTGCAGTATGATTAGATAGATTTATCTGTTAACAATGCCCATTACTGCAAATCTTTTCTCACTACAGCAGTGCAATTGATTTAAATGGGATTTAAGCAAAAAGTGTGAAAAACTGGCCCTTCTAACAGCAATAGCTTTATTGTCCAAATAATATACAATTGCAGAAGAGGAATAGATCCAAGAAGTGGCATGAGTATGCACAATAATGGCAATTCTATCTGGTGCCCCAATTTTTCTTCAAATGCCTTCTTGATTCCCTCCCTCCAAGAATTATGAGAGGTGAGGCTGGACATGCATAGAACTTACTTATCACAAGAGTGAATTGTCATTACAGGATCATTTAACCCTGACCATGGTAGGAAAAGTGAGGAAATAGGGGGTGCAGCAGGGCTACCACACATCCTGAACTGAAGCACTTTCCATTATGCACAAGGTTGGTTAATTGGCTCTCAGCAACCCACCATGCACATTATTCCAGCACCCAAGAAGCCCCATGTTACAAAAAAATTGCTTGATTCAGTAAGATTTCCAGATTCTTTAATTAACAAATCTTTTGTCTATCGTTGCTCACAATTTTAGGGTAAGTGTGCAAGGATGCACAGTTGTATTGGATGAATAACTAGAATATTCACAATTTTTTTCTGAAGTTTTAGAGGAGTTGTTACTCATCAGGCTACATTATTTTAGCTCAAGGTGTTACAAACAATTTTTAAAATTATAAATCAAGTATAAAGGTTCTCTGCAAGTACAGCAATGTGATGAAATGGAACCTGTACATTTTCACATATGCAATTCAGTCATACACTTGCTCTGATAAATGCAGCTGTTCGATTTTTCTCTAGTAGTGACATCTCTTCCACAGGTAACTTAAGCACTATTAGATATAGGAAGGGAATGGAAGGAATGAAAGCTATTTGCTGAATATTTCTAGCTTGAATATTGTGAAATAATCTCCCTGCAGTGAATTTTGCTTATCTTCCTTCCTATAAAATGTCCAGTTAAAAAATCAGAATGAAATATATTAATGTTTCAAGTGTTAAAAATTGAAGTGCCTTAATCCACTCCCCCCTCAGTCAAAAATTCACACCGCATGGTCTGCAGTCTTGGATGAGCCTCTTTTCTCTGCCGTTCGTGCAATCGAGACAAAGTCAATGTGGAGGTGAACAGAGAGATCTCACCCAGACGTTTCTAGGATAACTATCCAATCGTGATCTCGCTGAAATAACTTGTTTGCATCAACGCCAGCAACATCAGCTCTTAAATCTTCCTGAAATATAGAAGAGCATCAGCAAGCTGTGTAAAGAGAAACAATGGCAAAGTTAATTTGTTTTAAGTGACATCAGCGGTTTGAATTCCCACTTAGCGGGTCTGCAAGGTGACAGTAGTGGGTAGCGTTGAGCAGTGTTAAAAGCTGTCTCACCTTCTCACAACTGTACTAGAACTGTTTGTGGATAGATTTTTAAGGAGATTAACACTTTTTCTCTTCTTGGTGGCCAGGATTTGTGTCTGCCTTCTCAGGGTCACTCACAGCAGAAGGCTCGAGGCACCTCCAGCCAGCTGTGTGCTGTGAACTTGGCGAAGATGAAGCAATGGGTTGTGTTTGTTTTGCACATGCCAGGGTTATATAAAGTGTGCGAGTGCGAAGCTCTGCGAACATGGATGTTTTCTGATGGGCAGAACCAGCCTGACAGGCGCAGGCTTTTTTTTTTTTTTCCTTCCCAGTTTCCAATTGAAACCAACGCTGTACTTGCGTCTGAAATGCCTTGGGTTGCATGCTAGGCAGGGAGTAAACACAATCAGTACAGTTCAAATTGTGCTTTAATCTCCTCAACCACACAGGCAGGAGATGGGGGTGCTTGTGGCCTGCTCATGACAGAACAAGAGGCTGCTCTTGGTGCCTGAGGAGGAATGAGCTGGTCGCAGTCATTTGTATCTGAGCTCAGCCACTGTTCCCACCCTTATGTTCCTGTCTGTGACTCCTCTGGTCCCTGGCTTGAACTCCGTCCTGTCCTGGCTTACACTCGGGCAAACCCACGGGGTCACATGGGGGCGGATCTGCACGTTTTGTCTTAGCTACTGTGTGGACATAACCCAGGCGGCTGAAACTCCTACTGCATGAAAGGAATAAGTAGGCAGGCGGGAGTAGGGATGAAGGTGGTGCTCGGAATGACTTGATGATCTGTTTATTATTTGGGGCTCCCCTTGTCTGTCCCAATTCACTTAGCATTCCCGTGGGACAGCAGCTTCCCCAGGACTTGATGTTAGGGGGGTGTAGGAGAAGGTGTTGGGGTGCTCACTAAATTGGTGACTTACCGCGCTTTGATTCCTCTCTGTTAGTGACATATCAAACTCAAAAATGCACAGCAGAAAGTGCGAGCTGTGATTTCAGCATTGTCCCTGGGATTTGGGCGAAAGTGGGGAGTAATTACGGCTAGATGTGGAGAGAAAACACAGTGACACGCGTTTGTGTGTGTGTGTGTTGTAAAGCATGGAAACAACACTTCAGTGAGGCTTTGGGAGGATTTATTTATTTATTCCACCTTTGTCACTTTCTCAAGGTATTTTGGTGTCGGCAAACGAAGTCTCAGTAATGCTAAGAAAACCAGGGAAAGTCACAGAAGCGAGAAAGATATTGGGGGGGGGGTGTTAAAAACAGCTCATCGGTTTCAGAATTTGGTCTGGTACCGTGAACATCAAAGGTGCCATCAAAATGATTTCGGATCTCATTGCCATGCCTCCCAACTTTTCCGGCTCAGCCTTCTGCTCATTTGCTGCTATCCCCTTCTTCGACCTCGACCAAGCGAAAGTCACAACTGTGAACTCACAATTTGAATCAAGATATTTGCTAGGCTAAAACACGTGCTGCCTCGGTTTGCGTTTTTCAGCTTCCTTTCTCCTATACTAAACCGAAGTGCCTTTTTTTAAAGAAAATGTTCATTATTCAGGGTCGATGGGGTTGGGGGGAGGTTCCCCCCATTCCTTCGTCTCCTTGCTTTTCTGACTCGGCTTCCCAATAATAAAGCTGTGATCCCAACTCAAACGAAAACTATTGACGTTTCAACAAAAGTACGATTGATCATGCTGAAATGTGGGACTGAGGCAGAGCTTTGCAGCCTGCCCACCCAACCGCACGTGTCCAATCGGACTGGGAGCTCCCAGACCAGCAGGTTCAGTGACTCTTCTGCACTTGTGTCACAACCTCAGCAGTTCTCTGAGCCTGCTTTTTCGTGTATTTTCCCAGTCGGATCGGCACAGGAAGGCGTTGCCTCCTCTTTGATGTAATCCACACCCCAGTGAGATCACGACCTGGATTTTGCATTGCTGCCAGTACGATGGCAGGAGCGAAGTAACCTGCCCACAAACCAAACTTCTCCTTTCCACCCAAGGTATTTCTTTCTTCCAAAGCCCGAGAAACAAATACCCATGACCAAGGTGCGGGCTGCAGACACACAACTAGATTTGCAGCGGCCAGCGCTAAAAACACCCCCCCGACAAGCCTGCAAAACAATGTGAGGAGCCTTGACATCTGCCAGCGCTGAAGTGCATGAATGAGAAGAAATCACCTGAAACCTCCGAAGCAAGCCCCCTCCCTGGAAGAGGTTGACGAGATCTTGTGCAACAAGTTCAAGCGTTTGCGAGGGCTTCCGATTTTGATTTGGAGGAGAAGTGAGCCCTTACAGCCCAGGGGCCTTTAGTCAGCCTGGCAGGGGCGGGATGGCCAAGTCTCCTGGGGAGGAGGAGTGAACCCGTTTCTGGTTTGGAGGCACATTGCTGCTGGGCGGCACTGAGCGGACGGGGGAGATGGAGGTGGCCGATTTCCCATTTTGGCAGACTCCCCGATGTCCACGGGAAATAAACGCCTTGCCCCGAGCAATGGTTTCGAAAGCAACCGGGCCTCCCTCCACCCCATGCCCCTGCCCCTAGGCAAGCCGGGCTGCACGGTGGCAGAGGCTCTTCTTCTTACCTTGGGTCAGATCCCGGCTTATCCCCGGGGTTGGCCTGAAAGTGACGCGTTTACACGCCGAGAGGGTTCCCCCAACACACCCTCCACCAAGATCGGCCAAAAAGGGGCTCGGGGCCCAGCCCGCTGGCACTTTTAAATGTGCAGCGCAGGCAAGGAGGAAAATCAGCTCGGCAGGCGCCTGCGTTTTCCCTGCGAGCCGCTTGGAGGTTCATTAATATCATTAGCATTTAACCCGCTCCCTGCCGCCACGGCCCGCCCCTGCGGGAGCTGGGGGGAAAAGCAAGAAGCAGCCAAGTGGGCCCCTCCCCACGGCTGCCTGTCACAGCTCCGGGGATATTACAGGGGCTTCAGCCCGGAGCTCGGCGCCCAAAGTCAGGCAGCGCCATGAACTTGTGGCCACCTCTCCCTGGCTGCGCCCGGCCTCTGACGCTGCCCCGGGTCTGATCGCTCCTGGCCCCCGGGACGCGCCGGGCCAGCCCGCGGCTCCGGCCGGGATTTTCTCGCAGGAACAAGCCCGACGGCCCAGCTCGGCTCTGGCTCTGGCTCTGGCTCTGGCTCTGGCTCAGGACAGCGTCCGGGAGGCTGGGCAGAGCCGGGAGGATGCGGCGCTTTCCGAGGGGCGAGGCAGCGTGAGCTGGCCCTGGCCGAGGAGCCGAGGACAGAAATCTGCCCCTGAGCCGGAGCTGGCGATTTGCAACGGGATTGCAGCATGAGCAAGCCGGCGGGATCAACAAGTGGGTAATGCATGGTGCAGGTTTCCAGCAGCACGGCGGGGGTTTGCAAAAAGCTGCAGTTTTCCCTCTGCCGGGGCAGGTCAGAGCCACCAGCCTGGGGAGATGGGGACGGAAAAGGCTGCGTTTGGCACGGCCGCCAGCTTCTTCTGCCCGCTCCGCTCCCCTTCAATCCTGCTCCACTTCGGATCCGGAGCGGGTGGGAAACGCAAAGGGGAATCCCGTCCACCCGTGCCGGGGCAGATGTGTGGAGGGCTGCCTGCTTTGGGGCCTGGAGGGCTGCTTGAGGTTGCTAAAGAGCCAAACCCGCTGCCTGGGCGTTTTAAAACGCAGGAGGGCGAAACTTAAACGACCCAGGCTCGCCTAACCGGGCCGGGAAAGAGGATTTGGAGCGCAATGCCTTGCCACCATTTCCAGGCAGCGCCAATAATCCTGCAAAGCGGAAGGCAGAAACAACTTTAAAGTCACATTTTCCTTAAGCCTAAATCCGCGTAGCTCATAACTGCGGAATTTCAAGTCCGATTAAGCGCCCTAGCAAAGAGCAGCTCCCTCGGGGTAATCCCAAACGGCGCTTTCGGAGTTTCTAATGCGGATGGAGCCGGTAACAAAAGGGGGGGAAAGGCACAATCCGGTTGCAGGCCCCACAAGGGACTGATGGGGCGTTTCTGGTCCTGGCAATTTAATAGCCGGGTGCGGGGCAAGCTTGGAGGTGCAGGCGCCTTAAATCGGAGTGGGAAAGCAGCTGGGCACGTGGGTTTGTGCCAAATTCAAACCGGAGCGAGGCCAGCCCCATGGGGATCCTGCCCCCACTTCTCCTGCCGGCCTGGGGGCCTGCATCGGTCCGGGAAACATTCGCTGGTTTTGCAGGACGCCTGGCCGATCTTGGCCGGAGCTTTGACTTTTTCTTTCCATTCATCTTGGTTTGAATTTTGGGCTTTCCTCCCGGGAAGCCAGCGGGGGAAGTTGGTTTCTGTCTGTGCAAAGAGGGGGTTGGTGTGAAGTGATCTCCTACACAAGCCTTCATGCCCCCCCCCGGACACTTGATTTGTTAGTAGCAAAACCCGAGTCCAAAAAATGAAGAGGTAAGAGGACTTGATCTTGCATTTCTGGCGCAGCCCAAACTCCCTGGGAAGTCCCCAGCAAAGGACGAGGGAGTAAAAGCAGCGAATTAACTAGTTTCTGCTCCTGTTTCTTTCAAGATGAGGCCCAAGTAAAACAGGGCGGGGAGGGGGAAAAGAAAAAGCGAGTGGGAACTGGTCCCTGATGCTGTGTGAGGGGCTCGGGGAGGCGTTAGGTCTGGACCCATCGCCCCCTCGCTTGGGGCTTTTAATGCCCTATTGCTCGGCTGTGCCGCCGTGAAACCCAGCTCGCTTTCCTGCCCCACGCCAGCTGCCCCACTGCCCTGGCAAGAAATCTGTGCCCAGCTGCACCCTCGCCTTTGGCCGGCAAATGAAAAGCCGCTGTGGCGTGGAGGACGGAGAAAACGGCATTTAATGTAACCCCAGGGCCGTGTGGCTGCAGCTGGTACGTTGATTTGTGCGGTGTAACACTGCGGGCAAAGGGATCCAATCGTTTTATGTCCACACGGGCTGCTGGTGCGAACAGGGGTTCAAGAAACCCACCCTCGTATCTGTGTAAAGGCGTGACGGGACTTCACGGGCTGCCTTAAAGCTGCTCTAATTTATAAGCCTGGGATTTAGCCAAGGGCCCCCTCGGGGAAGTTGTAATTTAGAGATCAAGAGAGAGGGAGGAGGGAAAGCTGCAAAATGCTCCCGAAAGGATCCGGAGTGATCGCGCCTGTTGTGGCCAACAGGGCCAAGGCCGGGGCTTTCGGCAGGGCCGGCCGGGTAACCTTGGGGCTGCAGGCACAAGGTATTTTAGCTGATGGTATTTTCTTTTATTTGCCGGTGTTTTTTCTCCTGGGCGGCTCTGGCTGCACTTGCCCTCCGGGGACTGCGGCGATGGCAGGGCTCATCTCCTCCTGGGTGGCGAGGAGACCCAGCCCGTCCCCCCTCCAGCCCAGACTAACTTCTTTCAACAGCCCCTGATGGTAATTACAGTAATCGAAGCTGCCATATATCTTTAAGCAATTATGAGACACAAAAAGCTGCCAGGGACCCCTGTCGAGGGATGTTAAAAACGCTTTCCCGGTTCAAGCAAATTCAAGTTTCCTAGCGTCGGGCTGCTTTGCTTCGGGCACTGGGAGCCTTTTTCACCGGGGCTAGCCGGCCGTCTCCCGACCCTGTGGCCAGTTAGCATGTCCCTCTCTCTCTCGCCCCCCTTTGCTTTCATATTTTCTTCTGCCCCCAAATCACCCCCCAAACCAGCCGTGGCAGCGGCCCGACAGTCCCCAGCCGGGTTGCCGAGGCCGAGGGAGGCGGCGGGCTGCAGAAGTGACCGGCTGAGCCTGTGGCCGGCTGGGGAGAGGAGCAAAGTTCAGCCGGGCAGGACGGGCAGCTCATGCCATAGATACATGTGTGAAGTCTTTACAAGAGCCGGGCGACTCCTTGGTTGTTTTGCTGAACCGGACTAACACGGCTGGCCCCTGGGAATTCAGCTCCCAGCGCCAGGAGCCGTGTGACTTACTGGAAACCCCGCCGCCTTTCGGCCTCCCTCCTCCTCTGACATCCCGGGGGGGGGGTCTGAATCTGGCCTTAGTTTGCTGTCCCCAGGGCTTTCCTCTGCATCGGGGCAAAGAAAATACAAAAGGCGCCTAGTTAGCCGCAAGGCAGGCGAATGATTTAGCACACTGAATTTATTCGTATAGCAATGGCGATGGGAATTGGGAAAGAAAGAAAGAAAGAAAGAAAGAAAGAAAGAAAGAAAGAAAGAAAGAAAG
>ML681979.1:55363417-55439666 GCA_007922195.1 Podocnemis expansa
AAGAAAGAGCAAGGAAGGAAGAAAGGAGAAAGAAAGAAATAGCAAGGAAGGAAGGAAGAAAGAAAGAAAGAAATAGCAAGGAAGGAAGGAGAAAGAAAGAAAGAAAGAAAGAAAGAAAGAAAGAAAGAAAGAAAGAAAGAAAGAAAGAAAGAAAGAAAGGAGGGTAGGAAGGAAGGAAGGAGAGAAGGCCACTCTTCCCTTTACTGCTTCCCAAACTCCGTTGGTGCGGCGGACGATGAAGCCCGGCTTTGCCGGTGGCGGGCCGGGCCGGGCCGGGGGGCAGGCGGTGCCGGTGTCTTTTCTTCGCCCCCCTCCCCTTGGTTTTGGGGGGCGGGGGTGCAAAGTGTCCCGGGGGAGGCGGGAGCCGGGGGGGGTCGGGGCTCTCCCGGGTCGGCATTGTGAGCTATCCAAATTCCCATGCTACTCTTTTTGCCGGGTCACTGGTGGCCCAATAGGCAGGTGGCGAGGAGGGCTTGTAATTACCCAGGCCCAGGAATCACTTCTTGTCCCCAGCCCTCCTCGCCGGCTCCTACCTGCAGCCCGGAGCCAGGATTTACGTTGCAGGCCGAGGGGGGAGAGGGGGGTCTCCCGGCTGGACTCGCTATTAATTGCGTAAAAGTTTTCTCTGCTTTAACCCCCCCGGCCCCCGCCTCCCTCCCCAGCCCCAACCTAATCCCATTCCTCTGGCCGGGCTGTGCAGAGCAGCTGTCGAGTTTCATTTAGGGGAGAAGCTGGCAGCTTGGGCTGATTGGAGGCAGTCAAACGAGTTTGAATGGGGAAAATCATTAAGTTAACACTTTATCTAATGTCCCTATTGTCTGGCGGGAGGCATTGTTTTAGAGCCCCCGGATAGAGATGTCTGAAAGCATCTCGGGCTCCCAAATTCTCTCGGGAGCAGAAAAGGCTGCTCTGAATCCCGCGTCCGGCCCCCTCCCCTGCCCCCTTTCCCCCTAGCCCCCCAGCACACTCAACATACTCTTACTGAGCTCATTCACAGCAAGGAAAACTGCTCTCAGCCAAAGCCGCCAGGTTTGGGGAGGGAGCTGAGTCTTCAGTTTGACTTACTTGTGGGGCAAGGGAGGCGGTTTGAAGCGATGCTAACGAAAAGCAAAGCAAAGAGGCTGGGAGTTTGTGATTGTGTCCAATGAAATAGGGTTTTGTAATCAATATACACTTTACATCACTTTTGTAATTACGGTAAAGGTGGCTGACAAGTAAACATAATTCAGATTGTGTGGACTTCATGCTAGATAGATAGATAGATAGATAGATAGATAGATAGATAGATAGATAGATATTAACTAACAAGTCAGGCATTTCTAACACTTCTGATAGTCCATAAATGGCTCTTCCCAAAGCTGATGCAAAAAAAAAAAAGTGCTTAAATTTTAGGGCAATTGAAAGACACTCGAGTTCACGGCGGGAACAAGCTGGTTTTGCTCCTCGGTTCTCTCCTTTCCCAGCAGACACACAGGGCGCAGTTTTCCCTGTTTGCAGAGCAGCCCCGAGCCAGCAAAAACTTTTCTCTCCCAGCACTCAGGAAGGTTGGCCGCTGCTGATCTTTCCTTGCAAACTGGGTCTTGGCCATTATAGAAGATCCAAATAAATGTAGCGGTGCATGAATAATTCTCATTGTAGAAAACTGACACTTGCTCAAGGAAAAGAAGGTTGGCTAGAAAATCACTTCATTATTTGCTTTTAGCGCAGCTCTGGTGCTAATCCCTTCAGAGGTCAGCTTGCTTAGCGCTTTCTCTCGCCTTCTCCCTCCTCCCCCGTCCTTTGCCTCTGCTTTTTCAGGTCGGATTTTAGACATCCCCTGTAAAGTGTGTGGAGACCGCAGCTCCGGGAAGCACTATGGGGTTTACGCCTGCGACGGGTGCTCGGGATTTTTCAAAAGGAGCATCAGGAGGAACAGGACCTACGTCTGCAAATCTGGAAATCAGGTACCACTCCCAGCAGCGGTTCGTTTCCCTTCCCCAGCCAACGCGGGCCGGTCCTCGATCAAAATCCACCAGGGATCCCGCCCCAGCTGAGTAAACGCCGGAGGTGCGGGGGAAGGTGTTTGTCTGTCGTAGATTTAAGCACCTGAGGGCGTTTGCTAGGATAGTTACATTTCCACAGCACCTTTAATGCAAGCTTTTCCCGGGCACCTATGAGCCTAGCCTAGGATTCAGCCTCCTGGGAGGATTTGACCAGCAAATGAGAAATCAACTCTCATGCTTCAGGACAAAGCAGTGGCCAGGAAGGAAAGCCAGCCATCCCCTCGGTGCTAGAGCCACATTGTGGAGTCTGGCCAGATGCACTGCCTGCTGAATTGTCTCTGGAGCATTTTGCACTGGAGGGCGGCAGATGAGGGGTTTCAGGCAGCAGGGGCCTGACCTCACACGTCAGACCTTTGCTCCTCAAGTTAGAGGATTTCCCAACTGGAGTAAACCCCAGTGTGTCTTTCAACTCCATGAGCATCTCCAGGACCCGGCCCCCAGTCCCCTGTGTTTGCTCGCTCTGGGCACAAGTGGGAGTGCAGGTGGCTAGAAGTGCCCCATAGAGCAGCCACACGGGGAGAGGAAAAACACTCAGAGCCAACAAACCGATTTACTTCAGCTCCAGTGACACAAATTGGCGTGGCCTTCTCTCCCCGCGGGTTACATTTATCCCTTGCAGGTCCTACCCGGGCTGCCTACTTCTCCCGAGGTGAACTAGGCAGAGAAGAGCACAGAGACCCACAAACTTCCCTACTAAAACAACCAAATCGGAAAACAATCACCCCCCAGATTTTGATTTCTGGCCCGCTCCCTCTCTTCCCGCCTTAATTAAAAGAAAAGTGCAGGTTTGGGGAGAGAGGCCAGAGCTGAAGAACTCAAGCTGCAGGGAAGATCTCAGAAAGCAAGAAAAAAAAAGTTGAGCCCCTCTGCTCCAAATACATCTATAGAAACTTTCTGAACGCGTTTCTCTTGCTAGAGATGGTTTTCCAGGTCCCTATGACCCTCCAGACGGTGATAGTTGCAGCTCCCACCAACTAACTAATAAATCTCCAGCACAATGACAGAGGCGAGGTGGATGAGGCCCTGGACCATCTCCTGCTAGGGACAGAGACAAACTCCTGAGCCCTGCAGAGCTCATGGACCAGCGTGGCTGGAAAGCTGGTTTCCCTCATCACCAGAGGGCTTGATCCAGTGAAAGATACGATCCTGCCCCGCCTTGTCTCACTAACATCTCGGGCCCAGCAGCCACAGCAACACCGGATTAGTCCCCTAAAGGCAGCCAGGAGATTTCAGTGTAAGGTCCAAGGCAGAGCGGTGGCCACAGGGCGGCATTTTCTCTCCTAGTTGAAGGATTAGGCGGAATAAATGACTCCGGTTTCCCCTCTCCTAAGGGGAGGGAAGATGACCTTGGCCCCGGCTCCTCGGCTGTGTGTGTTCACACCCCGATCCCGCAGGCCTGTCTCAGGAGACCCCCCTGATCTATCTGGCGCCCCTGCCTGTAAATGGTGGGGCTCTAGGGCACCCACCAGGGGCTGGTGTAGCCTGTGGCACCTCCACAAAGATTGGCTAGGAAGTGCTTGCACAAAACCAGGGCCACACTGAAAGCAAACGTCACAAAATGCAAAGCGCAGCCTGAAGCGAATCGATCCGCTTTGTGTTTCCACACGCTGCGGAGCGAAGTAAAGGGATTTCTTTCCGAAGCAGCTACAAATCATTTTACTTAGAGCAACATTACCTCAGGCTCCCTCTGCCTTGCTCATTTGGTTGTCTCGGAAGGCGATTGAACCGGGTCGCTCGTTGCTTGGCCCTTGGCAGACAGCTGAGCGACAGAGAGAAAGGATCCGGACTCAGACCGGAGTGCCAGCAATCTCTGTGCGGTTTGCCGCTGACCTCAGCGGGAGCCGGGCCCGGGCAGGGTGGGAATAAGTTTCACTTCGCAGCCGGCCAGCCTAGAGGCCCCCGCCCGGGGGACCCGGTCTCTGCGGAGCCAGCTCGTTTGTCCAGCTCAGGCCCGGAGTCGGATCTGCCCGATGGCTTGTGACCGATTCGCAGCCAGCTCCTTTCATGCGTTTCCATCAGCCGCCCGCCTTCCCCGGAGGGCTTCCCCGCTGCCGGGGCTCACAGAGCCAAAGGAAGGAGGGGAGGCCGGCAAAGGGCCCTCCTCTTTTGCTGCCAGAAGTAAAGTTGTCTGAATACGGCCGGTGCTGCCGTGTAAACACACGCACACTGAGCTCCGGCCAGCCGGCACCTCTATTCGCCCCCCGACTTTGTCCCATCTTCTTAAAGTCTCCATATCCCCAGGCTCGACAGCGGCTGAAGCCTGCCTTTGTGGCTCGGTAGGTGTCTACAGTGACTTTCTGGGGGTGTGGAAGGACCCCCCAATCCCCCCACCCACGCACACACCCGTTGTCCTTCTGCCCCGCGCAGGCCGGCCTGGGGCCGCCTGTTTTCGGGGGAGCAGGGGCCGCCTGGCGGGCGGGGAGCTGTCTAAGGTGCTGAAACCGATTTGTCCCCAACCCCCTGCCTGACTCACTCCAGCAGCCCCACTGGGCCACATGCCCATTTTAGTCACACGTGGAAACCCATCTGGAGTCACTCCGCTTTTTCTCTTTGTGGCTGAGACCAAATTCTGACTGTGATTTCCCCCAAGCTACTCCCGGGAGTGAGGCCAGCGGGACTGGGCCCCTTCCACCTCCATAAACCTTACCTATAAGCCCAGCTATAGTCCCCCGAGGAGGGAGCCCCCTCTGACTAGGTCAAATCCAAGAACAGGGGCTCATGCACCCAGAGGGGGCTCTGCCTTCAGGGTCTCACCCAGACATCTCCGCACAGGCTCTCTTCTCCCCTTCGCTGCCTCTTTCTCCACAGGCCAAGCTTTCTGCAGCCCAATCGCTGCCGGAAAGGGAGCCTGCAAACCCAGCTGAACTATAGGGCAAGGGGCTGGCCCTCTAGTCCCCTCCGGCTGCTGACTGCGCAGACCAGAGCCGGGGCTGAGCTGATGCTCAGGGGAAACTCCCATTGGCCTCCGCTGGGAGCTTTGCCAGAGTAAGGCTGGTGAGCAAGGAGGCGGTGCCGTGTAAACGCATAGGGTGAAGTGCGGCATCGCCCTGAAAGCAGAACTCTCCTTTGACTTCGGTGCGATGTTCTGCTGGGAAAACCGTCGACTTTCCGTTTCCCTCAGTGTCCGAGCCCAAATTTTGCAGACAGGGCCCACAAGTAGACAGAAACAAAGGCCACTTGCTGGGGAAGGGGTGCAGGAAAGAAATACTCCATCTCCCGGCTGGTTCACTTGGGGCTGGTCCTGCTTGGAGCAGAGGGTTGGCCTCGATGAGCCCCCGAGGTCCCGTCCAACCCCAGCCTCTGTGTCCCCAGAGCTGTGATCGCTCAGCAAGTTTTTAGCAGCCCTGCAGGTTGGTGCCTTGCACCTCACCCCAAGCCCTGGCGCCCAGCTCTTAACGAAAGGAGTTGCTGTGTTTCAGGGAGGCTGCCCGGTGGATAAGACACACAGGAACCAATGCAGGGCTTGTCGGCTGAAGAAATGCCTGGAAGTCAACATGAACAAAGATGGTATTTGCACAGTCTTTTACCTTTCTCCTTTTGACAGAGCAGTGTGAACCATATGTGAAAACCGCCTTCTACCACCTCAGCGCCAGTATTTCTATCCAGCTGCCGCACATCTGGCAGCAAAATTCCCCTGCTCTGGTACTGTGCCTGGCTCCTCTGACCCATCCCTTTCTGTCAATTAGCAATTAATGACCATCCCCCCGCCCCCATGCTTTCCACTTCTCTGCCTGACACCAAACAACAGGGCCAGAGAGGAGGAGAAGGGTGGCCTCCCCCTTTCTTCCTCGGTGTGTCCTTTCCCGTGCTCCCAATTCGGAGTCTATCCGTTTTCAGCGGACCCTCTGTTACTCAGCCATGTAAAATAATCCCAAAACCAGTGTTTGAAAAACTGAGCTATGGCTAGAAAAGCAACTAAAACAGTTAAACAGGCACAGAGAAACCACACCTGAATGTAGTCCAGCCAATTTAGGGTAGCTAGGTGGATTTGATCCATAATGCCCAGATCTGACGTTTGTTAAGTAGAGGCAGGATTTGGGGCCAGGTATGGGAAATGTCACCGAGCTCTGAGTAATGTTGACCAAGTTATTCCTCGTGTCTAGGCGTTGAGCCAGTTTTAGACACAACCCAGCCCCTTGTTTTGATGTCTCACTCAGCCTCAACAAAACAACCAGAGAAGAGTAGTAATGACATGTGGGTGGTGGGTGAACTCTTCATTATTGAAGGCATTGGGGGTTTTAGCACTGATTTCAGTGCAGAAAGAATTCCCTTGCTTTATTTAGAGAAGCAAGACCCTTTTTGTTAAAATCAGCCTTGCACCTTAGCAAATAGCAATCACAGAATTCAGATCAACTAAACTGAGGGAAGACCTTCAGATTTAAGCCACAAGGCCTGGCTCAGCAAGCAGTAAGCTCTAAGATTTCAGTGGGTATCTTCATGAACAGCCTGACCAGCTAAACTTCAGCGTTGGGCTGGACACTGCCTGAAACATGAGGAACTGTTAGATGGCTGAACCACTTGGAATTTATTCCATATACTTAGGATTTCATGCTGGCTGGTACATTAGCATGTGTAAAACCGTGGCCTGGTACTGTATAAACCAGGGGTCTCAAACATGTGGCCCATGGGCCACATGCAGCCCCTAAAGCTATTTCCTGCATGCCGCAACAACACCATCATTACCGCTATTTGCAATATTGTTGTATGAAAAGGTTTCAGTGGTGTGGCCCTCAGGCTAACATACTAGTCTTCATGCAGCCCTCTGCTAGTCCTCATGTGGTGCTTGTGGTGATTTGAGTTTGAGGCCCCTGGTATAAAAGGTTTCCTGAAGCATTTGATGCAGGCAGAGTCATAAATTGCATCAATTTGAATAGTATTCTGATCTCAAGGAGACCAATAGAGTTTCTTTCTTCTGTCAGACACTTCAGCTGACATCTTTATCGAGTCTGGATAGTTTCCCCTAATAATTCTGAATTAGATTCATTTGTCTCCACTGGCCAGATTCTAATGCCTGTCAGTTACTCTGGAAAGTGGTGCTTTGTCAGTGCTGATGGGGCAGGGACATATTTCCAGATATATTTGTTACTTCTAAGTTTTTGAAGCAGGTTGGATGCACTAGAGCTGACCCATACCATATCCCACCATTGATGCGAGCTCATCGCTGGCTCCGGATTACAAATCGGAACGTATATTCTAGACGCACCTTGCAGACGCCCACCACCAAAATAGTTGAATGCTGTGTCCTAGTAAAACAAGGCTTTAGCAACCTACTGACCTGCCTCCCCAAATAATATGACACAGTAAACAAGTCTCCACACAGAATAGCACAGACATCCTAAAGCAGCTAATGAGCAGCTCATCTATAAAATGCCCATTTCCACTAAATAAATAAAGTTGTGCTGAAGCCAGGGCTACTGTACTTATAAATGCAAAATTCAGGCAAACTTTCAGAGAACTGTTTCCAGTGCTTTTTTGGGGGGGAGGGATGTGGCAGTGTGGGTTTTTGCTGCACTTAATATCAATCACTTAATATTACCCATTGGCTGTAGTCATATTGCCATGAGGTCAGGCACGTAATTCAGCATGTATCATTAAATCACCGAGGACAATGGAGTAAAGAAAGTCAGTGAGTTGTGTTCCAAAGCCCATTGCACTTAATGGATGTCTTTCCATTGATCACAATGGGCTTTTGGACCAGGCCACAAGTGGGTAATTTGTTCATTAAATGAAATCTTTATTCCCAGCTGTGCAACATGAAAGAGGTCCAAGGACATCCACGATAAGGAAGCAAGTAGCGCTGTATTTCAGAGGACACAAGGAGGAGAATGGAGCTACCCCTCATTTCCCCTCTGCTGCGTTACCCACTCCAGCCTTCTTTACCACCGTCACCCAACTGGAACCCCACAACCTGGAGCTGGCCGCAGTCTCTACCACCCCTGAAAGGCAGACGTTGGTAGGCCTGGCACAGCCCACTCCAAAGGTCAGCTGCTTTCTGTGTTTGAATCGGGGACACTGAGTGTTCAGGGGTTGAGGCCGTGGCAAAATGTCAGGGCATGGAATCAGGGTTTGGCAAGGCTCTGTTAGAGCTGGGTTTGTTAGCTGCCTCTAGAGGGTGTGTTTGCGTGACATCCAGCCATGGCTATGGTAGGGTACAAATCCAGAGCCGGTACTAGGAAGCCTAAAGGCCTCTGTTGATTTTAGTGAGGAAGTTGTTTGAGTAAGAACTCAGGAATAGTTTGGTGAAAAGTAATAGAATGTTAGTCTGCAAGAAGAGCAACGCATACCAATACACTTTAGACATTTGTGACCAACTGTAGTATTTGTTCCAGACGGGTAGCTGTCTTAGTCTAGTTCAGCATAGTTTATGTATGCATATACTTCACACACACACACACACACACACACACACAGACAGACAGAGTGGAACAAAACAAACAAGGAGTCAAGTGGCACCTTTATTTATCACATAAATTGGTTAGTCTTTGAAAGTGCCACCAGAGTCCTTGTTTGTTTTGCTGACCTAGACTAACACCATTACTCCTTTGGAACTTGTCAACATACAGTGGAACAGTTCATAAATACTGCCACCTGCAGACTACACATCAGCGTACACATTTCAATGTAGACAGGGTATTATTAAAATTACCCAAGAGTGGAGAACCAATGACTTCCTGGACTATAAAATACCCAGCTCTGCAATGATTGAGCAGGCAATGCCATACAATGTACCAGTGCAGCCTGTCCAAATATCCATATGTAGACAAATATATTGAATCCTTCTTAGTTCTTGACTTTGGCATTTAATAAGCAGCATGGGAAATTGCTGTCATAAACTTGATGGATGAGGCTTATTTGAGTTATTAAAATTAATAATGAAAATATTTTCATGTTTTCCTGCCCAAAAATATTCATAAGAACATTCATATGGAGTAAATTACAAAAGAAACTGTAGTATTTAAGTCTGTATAAATGTCAATTTAAAACATATTATTTAGAAAGTGCATGCATTTTACCCTGTGCTTTCTGTGAAGCATTTATGCACATGTTTAAGTCCAACTGAAACCAATGGGATTTAAGCATCTGACTAAGGCTAACACCATGCTGAACTGCTTTGAGGAATAGGGATAGGTGGCTAAATCTAAATGTGAACTAGACGTGACAAAGTAAACTGTTGATTCAAACATACACATATGTCTATATCTGCTCTGAAAGCAGAGAAATCTGAATAAAGTAAGGAGGTAGAGAATCACCATTGGGTTGGGAAGGTTTGGGGGGGGGGTTTATTGTAAATTGGGATGGTGAGAACTTCAGTGTCTTTGGGGTTTTTCTCTTCCTTTGCAACATATGTATGGATGGGTGACTGGCAAAAATTATCTGGGGATTTCTCACTTAATATTCCCCTACCATTGCAGGGACCATAGGCATTGGTGCCCCTCAGTCCCCCCTATTCTCTGCCTTTGGTACATAATAATCTAGTCTTCTGTGGGCTGCAATACTTTGTCTTATTTTATTTGGGTCTAATTTGCTGGCTTTAGTGTGGGCCTGGGATGTGATATAAGATAGCCTGATGACCCCACCTGACCTAAAACTCTGTGACTATCTTGCTACTTTAAATGATTTTGCCTTATTTTACTTTTTATATTAGTATCCACATGAAGTCAGTGGTACACCTATGTATCTCTATGAAGTGGCCACTGAATCTGTTTGTGAATCTGCAGCCAGGCTTCTCTTTATGAGCATCAAATGGGCCAAGAGCGTTCCAGCCTTTTCTACTCTGTCATTACAAGATCAGGTAAGACTTATACAATCAGAAATTGTCCTTACTTTAGCAATAATACTCAAGCAGATCTGCAAAATTCAGATCTAAATGCAGATTTTCACTAGTCCAAAGTTCTTAGGAATTGGCCCTTGCCATTTTTGATCTGGCCAATCTCTAAACTAATATTGTCCTAACAGCAATTTTTATCCATTTGAAATAGTTACTTGAAAGTGTAGATGTAACTCAGATAGGAAAGAGACACTGATATAAGACAAATATTCTAAGAAGCAGCATGCTCCAGTGGATAAATCACAAAGCTTAAAGTCCAAAAACCTGGGATTAAATCCTGGCCACATTATTGGCAGTGGTAAAGTTCCCATTGACTTCCACGGGATTAATAGTTCACCCCAGGTTGTATTCCTATATCTTTTATTGACTTTCTGTCTGAATTTTGGGAAGTCATTTAAACACTATGTGGCTTGGTTTCTCCAATTGCAAAATGAACATATTGGCATTTCTACTCTTTTGCAAAATGTTTTGAGACCTATGGGTGAAAAGTGTACATTTTTACTATTTAATCATACTATATACCCTGGTCAAATGGTTCTCTGAGTGACACTGGCTTCAGTGAAGTTACTCCAGATTTACACTGATCTGACTGACAGCAGAATTCAGCCTACTCTTTTTTCCCCTCCTAATTAAAATCTTCCTTAATTTGTCTTGTTTTCCTCTGTGACAACTTGCCTTTGCTCCGATGATTTGTGAGTGAACCATTTAAAGCAATTTCTTAATGACTTGATTTTTGATGAGCACTTGATCTATTTTATATAACGCATTAATTCTGAAAAGTAATCAGACAATAATAAAAGGCAAAAAAACTACACAAAGCCCCAGTCACAAAAATGTATCTAATATTTTGATGTGAGTTTAATTTCACAATACAATAACTAGAAAGAAAAAAGTCATACCTTAAGTATTACAAATGATTGCATTCATTGACTCTTACAACAGTCACTAAATAAGAATATATTAACATACCGGAGACCAAATATTGCAAGTATTGTTATACATAAACAAATGGGTATTGTGAACAGAAAAAGATGTTTAGGAAGACAATAGAGGTTTCTACTTAAAAACACATCACATGGAACACAAAAGGACATTTGTTTAGATAAACTGAAAGGTGTCTTTTCCAGAGACAGTCCCAGATTTTAAGAGCTCTTTTGCGGGGTCAGATATGTGAGGCCTTATTCACCTCCCCCTAGATGAGTGGGACTTTAAAGAGGCTGTGTAGCTGGCATAAGCCAAAGGCTTAACAATCAACAGCGAACAACTGACATCAAGATAATACGAATTGGCCCAATTCTTTAGCTGCTGTGAACAAGCCATTCCTGCTGACTTCAAATACAGTTGCTCCTGTGTAGCCCAGTCCAACTCCCACTGACTTCAAAGGCAGTTGAATCAAGTTTATGAAGGGGCTGCAGAATCAGACTTAGCTTGTACTTTATTACATGGACATCATGGGAAATAGTTTTCACCTTGAAAACAACTGCCATTTCAAAGACAACAATCTCTGCATAATACCACAATGTCCAAATTTTGTCCTGGACCATTGACATCAACAGCAGTTGCATCCACCCAGACCAGGTCTTACTTTGGTCTAATATATAAAATTTACCCCTGAGACCACACTTCCAGGGAGAATGGGTTGAAGAGTGCAGAAGGAAGGAAAGGTCTCTCAAAAGAGAGACCCATCGATACAATAAAAATGACTAATGCGTATTTCATATTATTGAACATTTCCCAAGAAGATAGATCTATTAAATCCCACACAGAATTCAGTTTACCCTGTCATCTTAAATGAACCAGCTAAAATACCTTGCACTGGAAATTAAAGATACATATTAGTCAATTGTAACACTAATTGAATCTGTTTTAAAGTTCACCCTTCTTCCTTCCAGGTGCCAGAGATGGGTCTGGGTTATGAAGTTTAGATCTGGGCCCAAATTACTCAAAATTCCCAGAGGTGTTCAGATACAGGATTATGTTCTCTGTCATGATTCTGTATCTTCCTCTCACATTCAGGAGAATCTCAAAGGAAAGAACTCTTGGCTTAATAGCTGTCCTCCGTAGTTAGCAAATCAGACAAATGAGTCTTATGATAGTACTATTGTTCAGTATAATTTGATAATGGTACAGATATAAATGTCTGAATTTCATATTCATGTCTTTGACATCTAGCTGAAAGGAGTCTACCCAGTAACATCTTTTCCTCGAATCTGCTTTTTTAAAAATTTTTTTAATTTTTTATTTTTGGGCACCTCTAGAAAAATTAAAATACTGCAACTCTATAACAATATGTCACTTCTCTGTCTTCAAAAATGTAAACTCCATCTGCCATCAAAGCACAAATAATCAGTCACAGGTTACCCCTAAAAACAGTGTGTGATCCTGGAGCAGAAGTACATTTCTTCAGGAAGCCTGGAATTTTCTAATTCCTTTGAGAAATGGAGGCCACTTATAAGCATTCATTAAGATCAGTATCAATTATTCCAACTGGAGACTTTAAAAACTTGTTCATAGGAATGAGGAGAGGCCTTCAGCTATTGTAAGAAGAAGTTCCTTTAATTTTTAAGGTCTTCTGACTTTAATGGTATGATGGCAAAGGAACCCCATTGTTCATTGCCATCTGCACGATCAAGTGACAAAAGGTTTTACAAAAGCAAATACATGGCCAAGAATTAATTAATTTATGCCACATAGAAACTGCATATTTAAATAAAACATCAGTGTTTTGTCAGGCAACAAGTATCACAAGGAATGGCCAGTTAGTAGACTTCATTGTTAGTAAATGTATGTTCTGCTTCTCTACCCAGAAACCTGAGATGGTTATGGCATGTCTGATAATTTCTTATATTCTGAGCAGTTTTTGCTACTGTAAAAGCCAATACAATGATGAAAACCCAATTATTTATCGTTCTGTTTTATATACACATATTATATGTTTCCTATATATATGTTTCCCGAGGGGTAGCTGCGTTAGTCTGTGTACAGCAAAAACAATGAGAGTGCTGTGGCACCTTTTAGACTAACAGATTTCAAGTGGGTTGAAGCCCACAAAAGCTTATGCCCAAAGAAATCAGTTAGTCTATAAGATGCAACAGGACTATCATTGTTTTTGCTGTAGCTATGTTAGTCCCAGATTATTAGAGCAACTATGATATCTTTTATCAGATCTAAAAGGTGCTGCCTCAGTCACCTTCTCTCTCTAAAAGCTTTGTAATGACTTTGGGAATGTTCTCTCAATCTAATAAAAACAGCAGAGTTTAAAACACTGCACATTCATGGAAATTAGAATTTCGATAATAGCTCTCGATGTGCTGAATAATTTCAGTACAACTGAAATGTATCTCTTACACATCTGAATTTAAGAAAAATAGAATTCTACCAACAGGATTTTGTCTATTTTTTCTCATCTTATAATGGAGCTTTGCTAGATTCAATAGCTCCAAAATGTGGTTTTTCCTTTATTTGCAAAATCCATTCAGCCAAATCCTTGAGCAGCATGAAAAAATCTAAGTGAGTGGTAGCTTGAGGGCTGGGAATAGGATCCTTCCTCTTCTCCTGTCAACTGCATAGCACCAGTGGAGAGTCTTTGCAACTGTTACTGCCACAGCGTGGCAGTAGCAGTCACAAGCCCTAGGGTGTTACTTCCCTTCTCTCCAGAGGTTTTGGGCAATGTATCATCATAATCATAAAGCCAATGATAGAGTCAACTCACCTCCACCTTGCTGTGGCACACAAAAAGGTGTGGAGTCCCAACTGCATATGGCTTCTGTCCCTTAAACCAGGTCATGGAATTGATAAGATCCAGCGGAATGTAGGTCCCTCCACATCCATGCAAAGAAGGGGGACGTGGGCCAACATGCACTTTGCTAGTTTTGTCAGTGTATATCCTAAGGAGCCAAACTGGTGGTGTGCCTACCAGTGTACTTCCATTTAAATCAATAGGATTGCCTTAGTACAAACAGAAAAGCAAATTGGGCACAGAGTCAGCCATTCAGTCAGCCCAAGGAATAAAGTCCACAAAAACAAACCCGAACGGAAAGGTTGTGGGGGGCAAACAATACCATCAGCTTCAATCTCTGGATCCAAATCGGAGGGGCTCCAAACTCTGCAGGTGTTTGGAAGTGGAGTTGGGGGTTGGTCCTAGATGAAATAGGACAATCCAAGATGTATGGGCCTGGATTTGAACTTCCCCAAATTTCAGTGATGTTTTAGGGTGACAGTTTTCAACCCGTGGTTCAGACTCTATCTAAGATTTCAAAAGGGGTGGGGGCTGCATGTCCATTTGAAATATTTTTAGAGGTCTGCAAATGAAGAAAGGTTGACAACCGCTGGTCTAGAATTCATATTTGGGTTTCGCTCTAAAGTAATAAGATTTCTATGTCCAGCTTTCAAGCGTTATTTTCAGCTAAAGTAAGAAAACAAAGAAAGTTTAAAATATTTTAATTATTGATATGGTCTCTTAATGAACTATCAGTTTATTTAACTATTCATAGGTTAAATGTAAATAAGATGATGCCTGCCATTGTATAGTAGTGCAAGTGGTGTAAGTCCAGGCCAGTTTTTAATAATTTACCACTCTTCATTTCACAGATCATTTGTTTCCAGGGTAAAATAGTTTAATACAGTGTAGAAACAATATCACTGAAAGAACTGCTAGGCATCCATTCAGCTCTCAACATATAATGCCTATTGACACTAAGGTACCTATAGACACGTAGGAGGAAAACAGAGAGCTTAGTGAAAAATAGAAGTAGATATTAAGAAGCATGTAGGCACTTTGGGGCAAAGACTCTCTCCGTTTCCACAGCACCTTGCACAATGGGCCCTGCTCATGAGTGAGGACTCTAGATTCTACAGTAATACGAACAGTGAATATAATAATATTTCTTCAGTGGATATTCTTATCCATAAACCCCTTATCAAAAACATGAGGAAGAATTAACAGTTAGAGGGGAAAATACAAAGGGAGGTGTTTAAAGCAGTTTTTAAAATAACAAGAGATTTACACATCAAAAATGCTTATAAATCTATACATTACCCACCATGTTATATTGTACATCTATTGTTGACAGCTGATGCTTTTGGAAGATGCTTGGAGAGAACTGTTTGTTCTAGGAATAGCACAATGGGCCATTCCAGTTGATGCTAACACTCTACTGGCTGTATCTGGTAAGAATTGCACAATTCAATGACTTTGTTATAGAAATTACCATAAAAATACATTACAGAAAAAAGAACAACATGTAAAGAATAACAAATTCCTGCTGAACAATAGAGCATACCTGTCATTTATAAATCTATATTTAAATGCAAATAATGTTGTTTTGTTGTATTCATGGCTGCTTGCATTGTCATTTAAATGCAAATTACTGTGTTTGTTATCATCCAAGAGAAGATTTTATATTAACTTTCACACAATATAGTCAGTTTACATGGAATTGGATATCTAAGAGTGACAATTGAATAGATATTGATATGGAAGATTTTGTCAGAAATCAATATAAATTAATGCAAATGCTCTTAACATGAAGTACTTTTTCATATGTTTCTATTCTAGGTATGAATGGTGACAACACAGATTCTCAGAAGCTGAATAAAATTATTTCAGAAATACAGGCTTTACAGGAGGTGGTGGCTAGATTTAGACAACTTCGGTTGGACGCTACTGAATTTGCCTGTCTCAAATGCATTGTCACTTTTAAAGCCGGTAAGCAGAAATGATCTCTTGTTTTTCTGCTCTGATTTAATTGGTCCTGCCATTTAACTGGTTAACCACTTCCAAGTCCAAAAGACATTTTAAAACAGATGTGATTACATTAGCTAATAGATTTTCTGCTGCTAAATTCTCCTAGGTAGTGTTACACGATAAGTATTAAAAATTGAATGATGTAAAAATAAAGGTGCATTTCAGTGGTATTTAATTGGCACTGTCTTAGATATTTTGACCCTTTTAAGAAGCCATCTGACTAGTTACTGATCTCCTTTCCAGTACCTACACACAGCGGTTCTGAATTGAGAAGCTTTCGAAATGCTGCCGCCATTGCAGCTCTTCAAGATGAAGCTCAGCTCACCCTGAACAGTTACATCCACACCAGGTGATCACTATTTTTTTAAATACTTTTTAAAAATAGGGTAAAATTCTGACCTCAGTTAAGTCAAAGACAAATTTTCTATTGATTTAAATACTGCCTGGATTTTAGACCCTGTTCACAGTGAACGCAGACTGTAGTAGAACTCAGGTTATCCAAACAGAATGAGGGACATGAATTTATGCAGGTATGTGAGAAAATAAAAGAGAGAAGGAGCTTTTCATGGTATGGGATGCCTGAAAATAGATATAAATAATCCAGATAACTGAAGGTTTTGTATATCTATTACTGTATTAAATAATAATAAAGCCATATTGTATTTTACATTTTAAAATCTTAAACCCTTTTACTGTAGTATACCTTTTTTCAGATAAGGAAACTGAGGCAATGAAGTTAAATGACTTGTCCAAGACCATATTGTGAGTCATGGCAGAGACGGAAATGAGAGGGTTTTATTCACCTCTTATAAGACTTCATTCCCATATTTTCATGAAACTGTGAACTTTTAAATATATAAAAATAAAAACCTGCTTACAAATAAACTAATATAATCAACTAAAATTATAGGGGGAAAAAACATTAAACTTTAGCTATAATCTACATGGAAGTTCCACCATCCTGATTGAAGTAATTTTGCAAACCTATGGACATATTTAAATAATTACTTACTCTTAAATAAATGATGCTTGCTGTAAAAATCCTTGAAGTCCTTTTGTTTAGTGTTCTTCACAGCAGATGCAAGAGATAGAAAAACACCAGCCAATCGTGCCCAGTATATACTAAGGAGGAAAAAGTGTTCCGTATGCAATGTTCCCTCTAATTTTTCATAGGCTGTGTGTGCAAAAAATTTCTTTCGTGCAAAGTTTTGGAACCAGTGTCCAAATGTGTGTGTACTCCAGTGAGAGTGGTCAGACTTGTCAGTGCAATGAAGTAAGTGTGTATGATGCAAATAATGTCTACATTTTATTTTGATATGGTGATGGAAATGATTATACAAATTACAAACCCTTTTTGGAAACATGCTACTTGAAATTGCCTTCTTAAAATAGCATAAAAATATTAACACCGTTGAACCTTTTTGTGCTTTATTTTGTTGTGTGCATGGGTTTCACAACCTGTGTGCATGCACACATGCGCACAGCTTAGAGGGAACGTAGCCTGTGTGGTATGTTCTCCACACTGCCACTGATGCCCTTCCTATGAATATTGGGCCATGGGAGCTCAGTGGAAGTTCAGGTTACATGGCCAGCCAGTGGGAGAAGCCAGAAATTAGCTGCTTTACATGGCTTGGCCCTCTTTCTGAACTCAGCAGCCTTTCCTGCTGCTCAAAGCTTTGGAATGCCTCTTACTTACATCTGTTTTACACCTGTATGGCTCTATTTACTTCAGCAATTTAGACTGGTGTAAGAGGAGAATATAGCCTTGTGCATTCCAAGAAATGAGTTGTTTGGACAGGAATGAACTGAGGATCTACTGTCTCATGGTTGCAGGACGATCCACATTCCTGAGGTTAATCAAAAGGCACAGAGCGGTGGAGCAGTATAGAGAGACTACCCTTCAGTGTGGGTGCCCAAGTAGTATTACAGATAGATAGATAGATAGTACCCTTCCATGGGTACGTATGCAGGAAGGGAATATTTAGCTTTGAACTACAAAAGTAAAGAGCAATGAAAGGCAGCGTGCATTGTAGATAAATCTTGCAGTATGAATAAACGTTGCCATTAGGAACAGTGTTATTTCCTCCTCCCCCTTGCTTTAGGAATATCACTTCACCACTTTTTGGAAAAGATGGACGTTCAAAAAATATTGTGGGCCATGTCTGATGAGCTAGGACCCGTCATATGAGAAGATTTTTTTTTTTTTTGTCAGTACAGTAGCCTTGGAATGTCTTGGAGGTTTCCACTGTATATTGATGTGTTTTGGTACAAGCATTGGAAGTTTTGTCAGTGAAATCCTAGCTCCACTGAAGTCAATGACAAAACTCCCTTTTTATTTTAAAGGGGCCAGGATTTCATCCTGTACTTTTTATGTGATGACAGAGGCCTGACTGCTCTCATTTTAGTTTTATCCTAGTGCAAGTCCTTTGATCAGTGGAGTCACTACTGACTTATATAAGTGAAACGGATGGGAGATTGGAGAATTAGGATTCAAAAGTTTCTGCTGGTGGGCCTGTTTCTCCTTTAATTTATCACACTGCAAAATCACGGGTAACACCTCCAAAGTTAACAGAGTTACACTGCTGAAAAAATCAGCATCAGTAAGATCAGAATTAGGCCCATATGGTTTTATCTTTAAAAATTTGGAAGAATAATATGATTAATGAGGATGGAAAATAGCCTTTTAGAAATAAATATTTTCAGGTGGAAGAGAATGTCACTTCTTACTCAATTTTTTATTAAAAATATCAATTATTAAAAGTGACATTGCAATTGAACATCTGCTAGGTGCCTAATACTGAATACTGGCTGGATTTAACCTGCAAGCTAATAAGCAGAGTTTATTTAACATGTGTTAAATTCTTTCAAGTTACACCCAATGCAAGGATATTGTTTGAGGTGCAAGTCAGAACAGAATTTTGCCATCTCTAATTTATTCATCTGAGAGATCAAACACAGTGGCCTAACAACAAAATGTGGAAACATTGTCCCAAAAGCATGCTCAGCTCACTCATGTGAGCATTCCCATTAAAGTCAACAAGCCTAGGTATGTGATAAGGCAGGCAGGGTTTCACCCACAATCAATCAAACCCCACAGTTTGCTGATTTTTGGTTTTGCTGCACTTTAAGGTAAGTGATTTTGGTGTTTGGAGGAATGTGTAAAACCTCAATAAAATTCCTTGCCTTTTTGCATTCCAGGTATCCCACACAGCCCTGCCGTTTTGGAAAACTCTTACTGCTTTTGCCAGCTTTACGTTCAATTAGTCCATCTACAATAGAAGAAGTGTTTTTTAAAAAGACCATTGGGAATGTACCAATTACAAGACTGCTTTCAGACATGTACAAATCCAGTGACATATAAATCACCTTAAAAATAAACAATCAGGATGGACAGTTTGATAAGAACTTTCGTCTATGGAGAATAAGCCTCAACTAACAAAATCTACAGGAAGCATAAGCCTGGGAATGTTTAACTTTTAAATTCATTGGGAATTTTTTAAAAATCCCATTAGATGTGATTTTGCTGCCTCGAACACAGTGATTTAGATCATGGAGAGAATGTTTTGCTCTACAGAAAAAGTGTATTGGATGGAATTTGGCTGCTTCTCCTGTTTCTACAGGATGGTGGTGATTTGGTTGTCAGTAATAGCTAAGAAAGACCGTGTTATTCTATCATTTAACTAGCAGACCTGAGATAAAAAGAAAAAGAAGATACTTTAGTTTTTTCAACATTTGGAATTGGGTAACCAAACATTACATCTGTTACAATGTCATGACGTGGCCTCCAGGGCTGTTTTAAAAGTAGCTTCTGTTGGTGACTATGCTCTAAATATTATAGACTCCCTCTAAAACCAGGTTACCAAAACATTGCTTCTGTTGTAATGCATCAAAAAGTGGCCTTCAGAAATGACTTAAAAAGTAACTTATGCTGGCAGTGATGTTTTGGATTCAGGCCTTCCTGTAAAATGAGCTGGTGAACTTTGATGCGAATCTCATCAAAATTTCTGTTTGGTTAACATGTTAAAGACAGAAGAGCTTTACACAATAACACACACCCACACCCACACCCACAGCCACAGATGAAAAGAAAAAGCAAACACAAGTCAAGCAAGAAAGCCTAAAACAGCAAAACCAAATAAAATGAAGATGATTCATTCAGTGACCTGATTGCTGTCCCATTGGCACAGTGCTGAAACCAAAGGCAATGGTGGCCAAACTCTTTGTCAATGAGATGTGCAGAAAGGTGAAATGATTTAGTAAAACAATGGAAAGAAAGTATTTGGGAAAAAATAAAGACAGTTAATTGATACAATGCTAATAGTCTCCAACACTCTCCAATGGCTTTCTAGAAAGCCGGGGATCCTAATGAAAGCTGTGCTCTCTCTCTCTCAATCTCACACACACACACATACACATGCGAAGTTGTAAGCTGCTTATTTGATATAAGATGGTACTATGAAAAATGTAGAAAAAACATTTAAAGATAGCTGCTGTACTTTTCAAATTTGGATTTGTTATTAGGAATTAGCACTGAGAAAAATCAGCACTTGGACTATCATAGAATGAGTAAAACTTTTCTTGTGCAAAGTGGATTAACTGATTTGTGAAGTTAAAAAGTTGTACTCATTGTATTTACAAAGAATAAAAATATATTGAATTTAAATTATCCTTCCTTGGTTTCCATCATTTCTCTTCCTCAGTTCCAGGATTAGTTTCCTCCAGGTAAAACTATTTGCTGCTTGTCAAGAACAGTAACATTCTTCAAATATACATCTGCTTAGTGTGGAATTTCATACATAAACCTTTCTCTGAAACACGGATATGAACCCCTTCTGGAAACAAAATATTGAACTACATGGATTGTGTAAGCTAGCAGGGCATTTCGTGAATCCCTGTGTTAAAATGGTTGTTAATAACTTACTGATCATGTGTGAACAAGGCACGGAACAACCTTTTTTTCCCCAGTTAAAATGACCTTTTTTTTTTTTAGGTGTGCAATTATATCAACAATCCAAAGATGACAGCATGCAGCTCCCAGAGGGAGAGAAAGAAACTGGCAGTGGGAGGGGGAAAAAAGGAAGAAAGTTAGAAATGAAGGAAAGGAAAGGCATTGTGGCCATATGGCAAACAGTCAATGAAAAGAACATACATTAGAAATGTGATATGGAGGATTACATGAACAATGTCAACAAATAAAGACCACAAGTCAAAAACTTGGCAAAACACCCATTGCATTCAGAGGGGCTAGGATTTAATCTCATATGTTTTCCGGATGTTCAGTTTGTTAGGGTTTTTGCATGACAGCCTTTCCATGGAAGCCAAATCACAAAATATACAAGACTAGTCCCTCTTCTGTTTGGGAACGTTGAGGCTTTCCATCTCTAAAGTACTAGTTTGCTAGTCACGAGGGATACACAGACAAGCCAGCCTTCTTGGCAGACTAGAAGGATCAGAAATTCTAGAACTGCATTCAATATGAATTTACAAACAAAAAGCTTTTTTAAAAAAGCATTTGTCATGGTTGCTCTCATCAATAAACTAAACCATAAAAAATAGGAAATAAGAATTAAAAAAGATTAAATGGTTGCAAAGTCAAACCTCTCTAAGTTAGAAAATTCAAGAATGAAAGCTGCCCATGCAACTTTAATTCAGCTCTGTTTGAGAATGCATTCTAATACCTCCTTTAATTACATGCAGCCATGACTATCTGTGAAAAGTGTGGCACAAAAGACTTACCTAATGTAACATCAGAACTCTCAGGCAGAGACAGAATCCAAATCTCCAACATGGCATTTAAGTGTCCTAACTATAAGACCATCCTTTTTCCTCACAGCAGTCCCACCTCATTCACTACAAACATTCCAACTTGTGCAACAAGTGAGGCAAGAGACTTACATACAATCACCTTCACTACAAAATCTTCGTTCATTCCCAGCACAGACTGATATTGTGCACTGAATGAAGCAGTGTTCCTTTGTAAAAGAGAAGATGGACTCATTTACTGGGGTAATTAAAGTATGCACCAAAGCAAAAACAAACAAGGCACTGGAGCGGGGAAGAAAGAAGATTGCATGGGCAACATTTATTCTGGTATTTCCTGATTTGAATACACTTGACTTTGCAACCTTTAAATCCTTGATGTTGTACTTCTGATTTTTTTTAATGGTATAGTTTATTGATTAGAGCAGTTGTAGAGTTTTGTGAATTTATCATTTTTCCAAAAAGTCTATTTGTGTCCTATTTAAGTGATAAAGCAACTACACATTGATTTACAGAGTTACAGTTTCATGGTAGAGGAGAATAAAATAGATAAATTTTACTGCAACTTCTAAATGGTATTTTTAAAGAAGTTTGGAATAGCAAATGGAATAGGGACTTCTACATACAAGTCCTTTATTTGCAGGTAAATATTCAGAAAGCCACATCCCCTAATCTGTAAGACACATCTAAACAACATGCATGCAAAGAAGCTGCAGTCCTATACCTTATGTTCATTAACCCTTTTGGAGGAAAGAAGAACAATTCCCCTTTGAAAAGAAATAGAATACCTTATCAGAGTCCAAACCCAAAAGAGCACAGCAGGAGCTTATCCAAACCCAGACGGCTTTCATGACAGCTGCTTCTTGGATCTTTCTTTGGAAAACCGTTATGGTCATCTGAGGAAATCAGTTGTGACTTGCCTCAAGTATGCAAATGAACTGGAAGGAGGTGACTGGCTCAATATCTGTGTTGTTACAATATCATTGCTAAGGCAAGAGCAAAGGTCAGCTAATGTGCACAGTGTGAAGAAAAAAAGATTTTCCAGTGTTCCCGCTGTTTCCTAATTTCCTTAAAAACAACATACAAACAACATATATACACTGGAGATCATTCCACATACATATTTTAACTAGGATATGACATTTGGCTCAAACTCCCCACAGCACGTTTACAAATACAGGTTCTCAAAAAGCAGTGAGACAGTGACATACAGATCCTGTAAAACAGAAAGTTCTGATGACTCTGTTGAGTAGAACCATCACTTAGAGCTGGTAAAATTCAGTGGTAGACAATGGGAGCTATGCAAGCTATGCAGAGGAGCTTGCATAAGTCCCATCGACTTCATAACATCCTGTTAGCACATCACTTTCACTGTGCTGCACCAAAAGGAAATGTGTTCCTGTCCATGCTGAGTGATACTTTTTTTGGAGGTGATTTCGGTATATAAACTTCTGGAACAATTGACCATGTCTTCACTGTCACTCAGTTGAACTGTAGGGAGGGGAAAAAACTGATGTGAGGGCAGTGGATTTACTACAGTCCATTTAGATATAGCCTTAGAGAGCTAGGCAAGTCCTGAAGTATCTTTCCCCCACATCTTGTGGCCATGGAGCAATTTCACAACACATGTAATGTTTCCAGCTCCCTCTACATCACCTGGGAAGAGCAAAGGGAAGGGCATAGGGCAGAAAAAAAATTCTCTAATATTGTAGCCTCTTGGTCTTCTGAGAAAATGTTTTGCCCTCGTGCTAAAAAAGCCGGGAACCACTGGTGTCCAGTAACAAAGGCAGGACCCTCCTCATGGTATTTGTTGTCATGAGGGTGAATAGTGACTCTCCTCCCCCAAACAAGTAATTTCATGCTGTGTCTACCTGCAGATCCAGACTATATTTTATTGGGTTTGGGAATATCCATCTCAAGGTACTTCTGAGAGGCTAAAGCATATCCAAAATCCTACAGCTAACATGGATACCAATGGTAAGCTCTTAGTAAGATCTTCAGATAGCATCTTTGAACATCCCATTTTATTTAACTAAGCAACATTCCAAACTCCTCTACAATCAAAGGATAAGAGTTGATACCACATTGGAAGAAACAGTTGATTATAGCTTTCTCCCTTTTATCCAACTAACTTGTCTGCACAGTAACTATTTATCTCTGACCTGCTTTTAGGATATTTTGAGTTGTAATGTTTTTAAGTCTTTTAGAAGAAATGTAAACATAAGATTTTTTTTATTTTAGTATTACACCCTAAGGAAAGTATCCCAGCTTCTCACAGATAAAATTTGAAGAGACTGTGATGGCTGGCTGGCAAGTGTCCACCCATCTTAAAGGAAAGTGACTGCATATGCATTTTAAGGTTCAAGGCAAAGCATGTGATGTATTAAAGAAATCCAAGATCAATATAGTAAATGTAAGGAACTCAGTTTTTACTTTGCCACATTGCTCATATCTTAACACAGCCAAGGTCTCACACCTGAAAGGTGCTTATGACAGAATAGCAGTCTTAATGGCACATTACCAGATGTTTGTACTCTGTAATGCCACAACTTGCTAGATGTAGTATACAAAAATATTTAAGGGACAAATTCCTTTCTCACACAGACCTGTGCAACACTATTGATCAGGCAATTAGGAAGGAGAGCAGAATTTGGCCCTTGCTTATTTTTGCACTTAAAACACAGCACATTGCTGAGATTTGGTGCAGATGATGAAGAAAGCATCTTTCCTCCCATTCAAGGGAGTCTTAGCTTTTTCCACCACTGCAAAGGTTGACAGAGCTTCCCTCTGATTATGGTTACCAAATGTCTGGCAAAAGGAGAACATGCTCTCCTTTTTACTCTCACATTCTCCATCTAGCAGGCATTTTAAAAAGTTATGATTTTGTCCAGCTTTTTTAGAGTAGCTGGAATGCCCTGGAACACCAGGGGAAGCGTTCTGGCTGGGCTCCCTAAGAATAGAAGAGTGGCCTGGAACATCACATTCGAACATGTTCCCCTGCCGGCTCAGGGGACTGTGCGGGTGGGAGCGAGCCCAGCCACCCCTCCTCTTCTTCCCCAGTGCCTGGGGAGGCCTTGCCCCTACCAGCTCAAGCAGCATGGGCCCCCTTTTCCTTTCTGGCTGGCTGGCACCATATTTAGCCTCCAACTCCAGCTGTGAGGCTGAGTCCCCATGGTGGGCCCCTTCCCCAACCTGCCTCGCCAGTAAGGCGGCCTGGGAAGGGGTTCGGGGACAGTTGAACAGCCAGGGAAAGGACATGGGGAGAACATGGGGTGGGAAGAAGGGATCGGGTTGGTGGGCTGGGGATGAGTGGAGTTGGGACTTAAAGACATGAAAATGGAGAGCTGGAACACCATTGAGGGGTTAGGAGGGCTAGAGTGGGGCCATCACATGGGGAAAAAAAGAGGGATCTGATGGGGGCAGGCATTTGGGGGCAGTAGCTGGGGTGAGTGAAGGAGTCTTGGAAATTTAGAAGGGTTCCAGACCCATTTACTTATGTAGAACAGGTTCTCTCTTATCAATGCTCAGTGGACAAAGGAAAGGAATTGATAATTAAATCTGTGAAGGTCATTATAGTAACTCAGTATAATAATGAATGACATGTCATCTGAAGAATTTCACTCCTATCTTCTTGACAATGATAGCCTACTGACAAAAATAGGTTCAGCTGATAAATATCAAGAATAGGCTTTACCATTTTGAATGGTATAATTCAGCTAATTAAATGCTATCATGACATTGCTCACACAAATTGTAGGTGTTTTATTGTGTTAGTTTTGTATTACATTTTATACTTTGTGCCTAAGAATATTTTGTTCTCCATTTTTTCGTGCTACCATGCATTCACTAATCATTACCCATTTTCCATGACATAATGACAGTTACATTAATACTTCATTTTCTCCATGCCCTGGTATCTGGTAACCCTACCGCCGATGCTTCTCTTGGGCACCAGGAAGCTCCAGGCCAGGGAAACCCTGTATGGAAGGACAATGGGATTCTCACACCATGGCTGGGAGAAGTGACAGCAGCTATGGAAGGAAGTGGCTACCTTGAAATGATGCAGTTGCAGCCAGCGGAAATGGAGGGTGAGGTGGTACTGGAGGCTGCACGATCCAAGATGAATTAAACTCAGGTGAGGGCAATACTCCTAAACAACTGCTCCAATTAGGATGCAAGTAGCAGGTGGCTGTGGATATTGTGCAGTCACCTCTTTCTGGCAGTAGGCTTAGCCAATTCAGCCTGTTGCCCTCCCTCTTACCCTGCCCCCTATGCAGGCAGTTGGCAAGTTCAACTACCTGCTCTTAGGCAATGCAAAGAGGCTTTTCTGCCACCCCAGAAGACCAAGCAAGAGCTGCTATTTCCCCTGGCTATATTTGTGATTATATAGCAGAGGATGCAGAGAAAGAGAAACAAAGCTCTGCATACAGCGATGAGAACAAGACACCTTTCAACAGCTCACTAGAGTCCTCAGGCAGGCATGAATGCATCCCAGAGGCTTTTAAACATTATCTATTGACAGCACTTCAGGGTGGAGTGATACTGACGTGCTCACTTTGAAGAGGGCTGAAGTGGAACACAAACATAACATGTATCCAGGAATGGCTTAAAAGTAGTTTTACTACATTGAACAGTTCCACTGAACTCCTTCTGGATCTCAACATATACTCAAAAACAAGGTTTGACAGTTGTTAGTAATACATAGCTGATATTTAAAACTACCTGACAGAATCCAATGGTCTACATGTAGAAACAAACAGTCTTGTAGGAAAGGAAGCAACTGATTTGGAGTGGCAATAGTCTATGGATGCAGCCTTTGAAGCTACCATATCCTGAGCAACATTACAGGGCACCCAGCATCTTGGAAAGATGGGGTTGGGAACGTGAGAAATTCATTCCCAATAGGGGTTTCCAAAATGTAGTACTGTAACAGCCACTAAGCTGCCCAACTTGTACAATGCTCGATCCTGAAGCAAGAAAATGTCTAGAACAGGCATAGTGAAACTGCAACTCTTCAAAGAAAAAGTGCAGCTCACGGAAGAGCATGCCAGGGAAGGGCAGCATGGTGGGAGACAGAGGAGAGAAGCGTGCAATGGTTGGGAACCAGAGAAGCAGCAGCAGCATGGTCAGAGCCAGCAGGGAAAGCATGGTAAGGTTGGGGAGAGCAGAGAAGCAGCAGCATGGTAAGAGCTGGCAGGCAAGCAGCGGGGGGGGGGGGGGCGCCCAGAGGAAGAAGTGAGGCACATTTAAATTTTTCATAGACCCTAATGCAGTTTACTCAAAATCATTGTGATTTACAAATCCTAAACATGATGTGGAATACTAAAACAAAAATACAAGGAGAAAAATTTAACAATGTAGATTACTTTCCATTTTCAGCACAACTTACTGCTGGGAAGCATTATATTCCACAATGAAATCTGTGTAACTAACATTGTGCAATAGAGATCAACACCTGAGCGCTTTTATGTACTGCATTGGCAAGTTACTGCCTGGATTTTAAAAAAAACTTGCCAGTAGCCTGCAGTATTCTACATCCAGTGACAGCTAAGTTTTTACTGTCTAGGCCTAGTTTTCACGGCCTTAAGTAATTATTAGAATCTGACAATAAGATCAATATTTGCCCTGTTTTTACAATAAAATTAAAGTGCACAATGAATTTTAAGCTTAGTAATTTTGGAGTAAGTAAAGCATGCAGTTATATGCCTCAGTGCAGCTCTCAAAGGTTTAATAATTGATTTGTGCTGCTCTTGAGTTCCATAAGTTTCACCACCCTGGTCTAGAACCTGTAGAGTGAGCACAAAAGAAATAGCAGTCATGCCCATGGATATTTTTCATTCAATTCAAACAGCCATTTTAGTGTTCTTAGGGCAGTGGTTCCCAACCAGTGTGCTGCAGCAACACCCAAAGTGTGCCGCAGCAACACCCAAAGTGTGCCACGAGCATCCCTGAGAGCTGGAGGTAAAGTTCCCTCCCTGCTCAGCCCAGCCATATAGACTGTGCAGGGCTGGGGCTAAAGTAAGGGGGAAGGCACCAGACCACAGGCAACATTCTGGTCCTCCTAAAAATAGAGGAAGGCACTGGAACATGAAGCTCCAAGGATCCCCCTAAAAGTAGCAGGAGCAGCTGGAAGGCAGCGTTCCAGTGGCTCCACCTTAGGCCCAGCCAGCAGAGAGCTGTGGGAGGCCGGGAGTGTGTGAATCTCCCCCCTGCAGGGCAGAGCAGCTTGTGTCAGCCAGCCTGCAAACAGCCCAGGTAAGGGCTGGGGGGGGGGGGCTCCTGTGGGGCAGGTGTGTGTAGCAGAGGGTGTGTAGTAGGGTTGTGGGCTGGAGACCTAGTTCTGGCCCCTGCAGTGATGGGAGGGTCCATCACAGGCAGAAGATGACTGGGAGAGGGGAGGATAAGGACCCTCTGGGGTGGCAGGGAGCAGCAGTGGAGAAGGGAGAAGTGGGTGCTGCACCATGCTCCCCTGCCCTACTGTCCCACTCCCCAGGTTACCCCTGCTCCCCCACAAAACCACTCGTCCTTTCATCTCTCCTCTCTTGCTATCCTTGTGCTGTTCCCCACATGGCTGCCTTTGTCCCCTTTTGCCACCCCTGCCCTGCTGTGCACCCCACACTCACTCCTGCCACTGCATGACTCCTTACCTCCCATTTTGCCACCCCTGCTCTGCTACCTCTACTACCCCACATAGGAGCATTTCCAAAACAGTGCCATGGCTCATGAGTATTCATAAGTAATTTAAGTTAATTTCAAAAGTAATGATTTTAATGGTGGTATGTCTCAAAAAAAAATGTGAAGGTATCAAAGTGTGCCACAGCAGAGAAAAGGTTGGGAACCACTGGCTTAGGGCATCATGGAATGTTTGACATGGTTAGAATCTAATACTGAGTGTTTTCAGCAAGGATTACAGTTTGTATGTGCACATATTGGGTCTTTACACAAAAGACCAACTATGCACATTTGTTCCCCTTCCCTCCTCTACATGCAACTGGTCAGAGTATTACTTGAAGCTGATGGCAGTTCTTGAATTAATTTTGGTTTGCTAATGAATATTTATATTAACACTAAGAAACACAAAGCTGTCACCACATGACCGACTAATGGACAACTCTGTGGATATAAAATTCACACTTATTCCTAGATTGCTGGAACCAAATTCTGCTCAAGTCCAAGCTGCCAAGGCAGACAACATAATTCAGTATTTTAGAGCCTGTCAAAGCATCAGAGTTTAAGAACACAAAGTGATACATTAGCTTTCCTAATGCTCTTATTTTACTGATCTATTGTTACCAGATAACATGTAGTGTTTTAAAGTGTTTCCAAACAGGTTCCCTTTATAACTGATATGGGAACTATATTTTTAACACAAGTTCCAAAAGAGGTAACTGTCAGTCTAGTTCAGCAAACAAGGAATCTTGTGGCACTTCAAGACTAAAATTCATTTGTTGCATGAGTGTTTGTGGGAGAAAAATCCCATTTCAAGCACCTGATGAAGTGGTATTTTTCTCCACAAAAGCTCTTTGATAAATTCTTTAGTCTAACAGTGCCACAATACTTGTTTCCAAGGAAGGTTCAATGAAAGTGAAGAGGAACCTGAGTTGAGTCCAAACTGAAGATGGAAGCCAGTTCATAGTTGGTAACTAGCATGCTTGCTTGCACTGAAAACTAGTCTGCTCAAAAAAAATCCAATTACTCTCATAAGCAATAGATAGATGAAGGGAGCCCAGCTAGAGCAAGTGACCAACTCTGCAATTCAAGTTGATTTTTTTCAAATGCAGCTCTAGTGCATTACTGTAATTCAAGAACTTCTAGCCTATTACTGGCCAGCAGTATTTGATGCCAATAGAAGTGGAGAGACTCAAATTTTAAATGGTATTGAAGCAGAGCCAGGTTGCTCAGGAAGTGAATGAGTGTCAGGGAACCAATTCCAGCACCACCCAGGTCAGAGGCAGACCACCACACACAGGAAGTGCATTTTCCCTTTTATTTCAAAACAACTTTTGACAAGTGATTTTTAGTATATAAATCTGATTCTTTTTTTTACAGAATATAAAGATTTCCCTCATTTTTTCAGTATAAAGTGTTTTACAAGCATGAAGACAATTGCAGAAGTTTTATCTTACACTGGGGATATGTGAAAAAGATCTGAGATCTCTACACAGTTATTTTAACAAGAAACAGTCAAGTGATTTAATCAGATACAAGTGAACATGTGACACTGGAACAGTGCTAGTTCAAGTAAGGCCAACTCAGTAAACTGTTTTCTGTTGTTGCAGAGAAGAGTGGAAAGGACTCCACCAGTAGTGTGGATGGACACTAAACAGCTTTAATGCTATTATAATCATGAGATTCATGGAGCGATTTAGCTAAAGCAAACGAGTTCTTTACTGCCAGAAAATAAATGCAAAGACTGAGCAGCACACTGATGTGAGTATAGTGGAGACTGATTGTGCCAGAATCTGCTGCATGCTTAACTATGACCTCTTAAACCAAGTGTATTAAGATCATTAACATTTGTGAGTGGGTGTTTTGAGCATTCAGGCATGTCTTATTTTGGATGGTGTGTAGCTTTTGTCTATTACTTCATCTTGTAAAAACATGTGGAGACAGCGTTCATTCTGTGCTAGAGGGTGGCCAGCGACTCTAGGAAGAAAAGAAAAATAATTAGGTCCAGAAAGAATAGGAAAATATGCTTTGCTAAAACCCTTTCAGCTTAAGAACCTGAAGACACCTAAATGCTCAACCCCAGATAAATGCATACACCTGCAAGGCAACTCACTGTTGCAAAGACTTCAAGTTTTTCCATTCCCCCCCCACTCCAGGAGATTTGAGTTTATACTATACAATGGAGACAAAGATATTCTCTAGTTAGCCAGTTATTACTAACACATTAACAGTTTCCCCTCTACATTACAGCAAAGGCATGTTTGCAGGCTATTTTAATAACCATCACATGGTACCCTGGTTGCACACTAGTCAGAGTGGTACTGTGACCATAACACCAAATCCAAAGCTTTTAAATAAGGATGGATTCTCTGGCTCACCAAGTCCTCAGACAAGTTCTTGAGCCTATAGAAAGGCTTTTTGGCCTACAGTAACTTCTAGCACTGCATGAAAGCATCTTTCTAATCTAGTAATTAGAATCATACGATCATAGGGTTGGAAGGGACCTCATAGGTCATCTAGTCCAATCCCCTGCCAGAGGCAGGACCACTCCCACTAAACCATCCCAATCATGGTTTTGTACAGCTGGGCCTTAAACACCTCCAAAGATGGAGACTCCACCACCTCCCTAGGCAGCTCATTCCAAGGCTTCACCACTCGCCTAGTAAAAAAAAAAAAAAAAAGTTTTTCCTAATATCCAGCCTCAACCTCCCTAACTGCAACTTGAGACCATTGCTCCTCGTTCTGTCCTCTGTTACTACTGAGAATAGTCGAGCTCCCTCCTCCTTGGAGCATCCCTTCAGGTAGCTGAAGGTTGCTATCAAATCCCCCCTCAATCTTCTCTTCTGCAGACTAAATAAGCCTAATGCTTTCAGTCTTTCCTCAGAGGCTTGTGCTCCAACCCTTTAATCATTTTGGTTGCCCTCTGCTGAGCTCTCTAGCATGTCCCTGTCCTTTTTGTAGTGGGGAGCCCAAAACTGAACACAGTATTCTAGATGTGGCCTCATCTGTGCAGAATAGAGGGGAATGATCGCATCCCTTGATCTGCTGGTAATACTTCTTTTGATACAGCCCAATATGCCATTGGCCTTTTTGGCAGCAAGAGCACACTGCTGACTCATATCTAGCTTCCCATCCACCATGACACCCAGGTCCTTTTCTATACTGCTACTTAGCTGAATGTTCCCCATCCTGTAGCAGTGCATGGGGTTTTTCTGTCCCAACTGCATGATTTTACACTTATCCTTATTGAACCTCATAAGATTTCTATTGGCCCACTGTTCCAATTTATCTAGGTCTCCCTGAATCCAGTCCTTCCCCTCCAATGTGTCTACTGGTCCCCCCCAGTGTGGTGTCATCTGCAAACTTACTGAATGCAGTCTATTCCATCATCCAGATCATTGATGAAAATGTTGAACAGAACTGGCCCCAGGACCGACCCCTGGGGCACACCACTCGTGACTAGTTGCCAGCTAGACATGGAACCATTGATTCCTACACGCTGAAACCGTTGATCTAGCCAGTTTTCTGTCCACCTATCCAACCCATACTTCCTTAATTTGCCAATGAGAATGCTGTGGGAAACTATCAAAAGCCTTGCTAAAGTCAAGGTATATCACATCAACAGTTCTCCCTGCATCCAGAAAACCAGCCATTTGATCATAGAAGGAAATGAGATTAAATCATGCCTGACCACTCTTGGTGAATCCATGCTGACTGTTCCTGATCACTTTATTTTCCTCTAAGTGTTTTAGGATGGATTCTTTGAGAACCTGCTCCATGATCTTTTCAGGGATTGAAGTGAGGCTGACTGGTGTTTAATTCCCTGGATCCTCTTTTTTTCCCCTTTCTTGAAAATAGGCACTATATTTGCTTTTTTCCCCCCCCATCCTCTGGCACCTCCCATTCTCCATGAGTTTTGAAAGATACTGGCCAGCAGTGCTGCTCTCTCATCAGCCCATTCCCTCAGCACCCTTGGATGCAGTTTGTCTGGCCCCATGGATTTGTGCACATCCAGCTTCCTTAAGCAGTCCCTAACCTGACCTTCCATCACCAAGGGCCTCTCTTCTTCTCTCCAATCTGCCATACCCCTGGTAGTGGGCTGGGAGCTGACCCTGCCTGTGAAAACTGAAGCGCAAAAAAAGCATTGAGCAGTTCAGCTTTTCCCTCATCCTCTGTCACAAGGATGCCTGCCTCATTCAGTAAGGGACCTACACCATCCCTGATCCTCTTAACATACTTGTAGAACCCCTTCCTGTTATCCTTTACATTTCCTGCTAGCTGCAACACCACTTGTCCTTTCTGATTTTATCCCTGCAGTCCCTAGCAACATCTTTATATGCCTCCTTAGTCATCTGACCAAGCTTCCACTTCCTGTAAACTACTGGTGTAGAAACCAACAGTAGAATGCCTGCAGGTGGTCTGTGACAACTGACTCAGGCTGTGTGGCTATAAAACTGCTGAGTAGACATGCTGGCTCAGGCTGCAGCTGAAGCCCTGGGATCCAGTAAGCAGGAAGGGCCCAGGGCTTGGGCTCCAGCCTACACCCAAAAGGTTATATTGCAGTATTATACCCTGAACCAGGGTCATCTGACAAGCCCACCACAGGGGGAAGCCAAGTGAGCCCTAGTCTACACTTGCCAGGCTTTTCAGCAGTGGTTGGCTGATGGGAGACATGCAAGGTATGGGAAATACACAAGGTATTTTACAGTGACTGACTTACACATTGCTAAGGTGACCAGAAATGCCATCCAGTCACTTTAGCAATACACCACTTCCAGGGCTGGAGTTACTAGGGCAAACTCCAGAGTGACTGAATTTTCTTGACAACTCAATCTCACCTGAAAGAGCAAACTCAGTGGCAATTCTGCCACCCTCCCTCAGATTTAGATACCTTTCACAGTAGTGTCCTCAGTCCCAGTCAGTCATTCACACCATGGAACATATTCCCTCCTAGTCTAGGCAATGGTGGCCTAGCTGCAAAGTAGCACAGGGGCTCTGATCTATCCCTTTAGCTGCAGGAGAGAGGATGCCTCAGTCTTTTCATCTTATGGAAAGATGTTCCACCTAGGCTTTTAAGTAGTGACTCCATGCTGCAGCCAGTAATAGGGGAGCCAAGGGCCACTTTGAAAGTCCTGAGGGCCACTTCTGGCCCCCAAAAAACACAGGCCAGGAGCCATAACTCCAGATCTTTTCAAAAGCAATTAGCCAACATTTTGTTAATGGAGCCTGACATGTTTGGCTTTTGCTACTTTTAAGGGGTGTCTGCCCCCAACAAAGGAAAACAGTGGGCATCTTTGAGACTAGTCTATCAACTAGAAGGCAGGCTTCCAAACAAATTTTATTTTTCTACAGCAGTAGTAAGATACTGAACCCAGCAAATGTAAGGATGACATTTGTCTTTGAATATGTTCTTCTAAGTCCAGCAGAAGTGCTGATGAGTAGAATCTGGACACCTGACACCCCTCATATCTAGACATACAGCTGACAGCCAGTGTTCCTCACTGTATGCTTCAAGCTCCTAATGAAGTGGGATTCTCTCCCACTAAAGCTCATGTGATGTATGTGTTAGTCTTTAGAAGACTCAGACTCGTTGCATGCAGGGAAGCAAACAGCTTGATGTCATCATGCTGTGTGAAGTCAGTGCCCTCAGAGCCTCCCATGTCTTTGTTCCATTCTCCACAAAGATTCTCAACTAGAGTCAGCTTTCTACCCATTAAAGTGACCTTTAGCTATGGTGGCCAGCTAATCAAAAAAATTACCATCTTGCCAGTTATAATTTGGCCATAGGCTTTCAGACAAGTTCTAGCATCAAACCTTAGGTTTGAATGTCAGGATTGTCAGATGCCTAGCACAGCAGTCTTAGTCACCCTGCTCTTTATATGGTGGACAGGGACTTTTCCTGTTAAAGAAGCTGGTGTGACCTCTGAACATGCAAATCAGAAATAAGATGCCACCTGGGCCAGATAGATACTGTTACTGCCCTTCACTTTTGTGGCTATACTAAAAAAGCACAGACTATGATCACTGGGGATGTCTATGCTGTGCAATGATGAAAACACTCAGCCTTGATGCAAGTATGGTGCCATGGCTCAAGGTTAAGTGAGTCACAAACTGGAATGGTTGGGAGTAATTCAGTCCCACACTGCTGTCATTTAATCTTTCTTTGGCCTCTACACCTGTGCAGACCCAGGCTACCAGAGCTCTGCATTCAGCTCTCCAGCAGTGGTACAGCGCTGAGGACCATCTATTGGCACCTTCATGAAGCCAACATTAACTACAGAAAACAGGTTAGGGAACCACAGCCTCTTGGAGTTAAGACTCCACTGAAACATTCAACTGAAGAGATGTTGGGAACATGGTAGGGCTTTAAGCACTTTGTAATGCAAAGATTTGGATTTGCTTTATGAGTAGAGGACCAGAGTCCAACTGCAAAGATTCACCACAGTATTTTGTCAAGCAACAGGACATTCTATTAATTGAACAGTCTTTTCAAGAAGTTCAATGATTTAACTTAATGACCATCAAGTCATGTTTAATCAAGGAAATTCAGAGAAATCAGGAGTTCTGCACAGCAGTGGCTGCTATTCCAGCTGTATTCAAGAGGCATCAATACCAGCATTACACATCAGCTTCTGTCTATCAAAAGAGGGAAGCTAATTTCTGAATAATTTGTTCTACAACTTCAATACACTGATAGCTATTCAAAATGGGCTTGATTTTTCTAGCATGCTTACAGGCACAAACAACATACTCTACCTGTAGTTGGATTAGTTGTCTTTTTATCAACTTAGATGTTACCTTTGGAAGAGGCTTTACATAAAGCGCAAGTCCTTTTAGAGGGGATTAGAGTGAAACTAGTTTTTCTAAAGTACATGTATTCAATCTTTGGTTCAGAGCACACACCACACTACTTACAAACTTACAACATATTTCTTTCTATTCTCCTACTTTTGTTTGTAGAACAAAGCATAAGTACTAGATATTCATAGCACAGAGTAAGGCTAAAAACATTAAGCTCCAGATAAGCCATTTGCTGCCTCCTCAAGTGTTTCCTTGGTGCACTCCACTAGACTGTACACTTTAAGACCAAATGCAAGGCATTTTAGTAGTAAGATACTCATGTAGTAAAATAGGGCTTGCTATTTTATGCCATCTTAAGTAAAAGCACTTTTGCAGGGTGCCACCTCAAGAACTTAGGCATGGCATGTTTTAAATCTAAGATATGCCATTTTGGTAAATTAGTTGGTTGGTTCTCTTTACAGTCATTCTAGAGTCCAGATTTCTGGAACACAAAGCACCCTTTCACTGCCAGATCTAGGGTGGCAAGCTTGTTTATCCTGACTTGCAATCATACATAGTTCTGCTTTTGAAGGATATCTTCACTATCCACTCAAATGTTTCCTGATAAGGAAACAAAAATGCTTTGAGAGAGAAAGAAGAGACATACCTTGGGACATGTTATTTGATCTGTCCAAACCTAATATGGATTTGAAAACCTGAATTCAGCAGGCACATCTTTGACTGATGCCTGTAACAGCACCATTTTCTCAGCTTTTATCCTCACCGAAAGTCACATAAAAAGTTCCTAGCCTGAGTTGTTTGTTCTGAAGTGGTATTGTAATCTTTATATGAGGCAACATATAAACCAAACAATTATGGCAGATTGGTTAAAGGGTTAGGACATTTGTGGTAATCCCAAGTATTGAATGCTTCATACCCAATGAGAAAAAAGCACAGCAGCTTAAGTCTCAATTACATTAAATGTCTATGTAGTTTTCCTTTTAGAACATGCATATCTTTCAGAAGGATCACTTCTAGATTACCCCTTTTATTTTAGCTATGATTAGTTTTGAGAACAGATGAGGTACACTTTATAGTAGCCCCATATTACTCCCACCTGTAAAGTGAGTATTTTTTACTCAAAAGCAAAATTCAAAGGCACAGTCAGTGATATCATAAAGCTTAGATTTAAGTAGTTCAGTTTTGGTTAATATCCGAAAGGGGTGAAAAAAGTTAAGTTGGGCTCGCCCTGCTTCCTGGCATAAGTTCTTTGGTTTATCTAAAAGAAAAGCTAACTTATTTTAACTGGCAGTTTGAAATTGATATTTAGTTTAAGTAATAAATATACCAGATTGTCTCAATCAAGTAGTGTTTCTATGGCTTCAAAAAAGATTTTACTATGAAAAAACATGCACCATTACGTGAGTTGATAATACCTCACACATCTGCAAACATCTCTGCAAGTCCATGGCAAGCGTTACTGTAGTCCAGTGGAACGTACCTTTTCTTTCCCAAAAGTCATACAAGTAGAATTTTTTTTGAATGCTGTAATTTCAGTAGTAATTTGCATAAATTAGAACTAAACATATAGAACTCTAGTCAACAAGTAAATGAGTACATGCTGAGTATCCTACAAGATGTAGGAAATTGGAATTTAACATCTGTTTTAAAGTTTGTGGTCTGAGCCTCGAGTGTTTGTTTTAAAACCTGGTGTAGCCACCTTGTAATATTACTAAAAGATGAAACTGACTAACACAAAGATTTGTTCCCAAGCCAAGAAATAAACCCGCACTTACTTGTTTATAAACTGCTCAAGACCTTGCTTCCTTTCTTCTATAAACGAGTCATCAAATATTCCATCATCCCCTCTAAAAGGAAGCTGACGGAGGAGTGCTTTTCCAGGTAAGGGTGGAACCACAACCTGAAGTTTTTTTTAAAGAAAGGTAGCCATAATTATCACACCCTCATCCACCAGATAAGCATCATATTTAAACTGGGGGGGAAAAAAGCAATTTGTTTCCCTGTACTGAAGCAATGAAGATCAACTAATAGAAAAAGCAAAATTCTAGACTTGAGCATTGCACAGCAGGATTAAATGCAACAGTTAAAATGTGAAGCCACTTTACAACTTCATATGATCTTCAGCACCCCAGTTGCAAGGAAAAGGGCTGTTTTATAATAGAATGCATGCTTGCAGAAGTCTTGGGTCTTATTAGTTCCAAGTTTTGCAGTTAAGGTAGAGAATTTAAAGAGTAGATTGTGATTATGCTTTTCTAATTAGATCTGTATATTTACTTTGTAGCATTCGGTTTACCTTGCTTTCTCGTTCTAGTTCACTTCTCAGCCATTCAAAGTCACTGTATCGTCTTCTGACTGTGGACTCTTTCAATTTGAAAATAGGAAGATTGGTCTGAAAACACAATGAACCAAAGTTACTATCCTTTCAAAGAGATCAAATCACCAGTGTAGTTAGTGAAAGTTGATCCACACATTTCTTGTTAAGTTCTGAAACATGACAGCCCAAACATCATTCCCTTAAAAAAGGCAAGAAGTCCATGTTTTGCTTCATTACTGTTCTTTCAATACAAACAAAGAAAAATAGGTTACAAAATGCCATAATTTAGGTTGCTCATGCAACCTGAATTTTGATATATCGATGCAGTCTAATCACATACAATTCTTGAGCCACCCCTCTCTCAAGACATCTCATTTCACACACAGGATAGACTGCTCTGGGAAAGAATGAGTTGCCATTTGTATGATCCATCTCATTTGTTGATAAAGTGCAAGACAGTGAATGAAACAGGGGATTGCATGGGGGGGGGGGGGGTCATGAAGACTGCTTTCAGATCCAGTGCCTGGCACTACAAACGGTGGTATCTGACTGCAGTGTGACACAACACCCCCATCAAATGGGAAGTCCTTTCACCAGCCCATGGAGGTCCTTACAGCTCCCCAATGAAATGGCTGGGCTACTTTAACATGGGCATTTTCATCTGTCCCCCAACCTAGTTTGACATGGCTGGATAGCTTTGGTTAAAAAGCTGTCTAAAAATATCCAACATAAGGCAAGCTTTTTCAGCAACCTTGCCAGGCAAGGTCACCGGTTGTATGTAGCCTATTTGAGGCATGTCTTTGGAGGTAGTTTTATTGCCTCACTTTATTAATAAAGATTGGTTTTTGGCTTAAAATTTCACTCAGGTCAGTACAAGTTAGAGAGAGGAGGGGAAAACCCCACAACCAGTGATTAAATTTGGAAAATCTAGCAATGGTTTTCCATCAGTTCTCTTTCACCAGTATTTTTGCATGAGACCCCAGTTCTGAGACAGCTCCCCCTGCCCCCCCACTGCTCCTTGGATCAACAGAGCTTGTCTTCACCAGAATCACTTTGCCCAACCTAAGGACAGCAGTAACAGACATCCACACTAATGGATAAGTGTTGACATATGTCAACAGAACTACCTAGTGTAGACAAGGCCTAACAGAACTTTCCATGCTTGGATCACCGTAGTAATGTTAATCTTTGACATCCCTTTAGAGGCACTATTTTACAGATGAGGAAATGAAGAGGTGCCAGACATCATCAGAGCAAGGATTTTGACCTCAGAAGAGAGTGGTTGACTCCAAACAATCACATGGAGGCCCCTTGAGATAAAGTCCTGACAGTCACACTGTGTACAACACTAACCAACGCAAGTTTGTCTGAGCAGTTTGTCAGGTAATCTTTTCCCATTGCCAACACTGAGCAAGGCTTGAGATACAGTAAGTTTGAGTAATTAACCTACTTTCATAGTTTGAGGTTCTGTAGGGTTTTTATGCTAAGAGATTATGCTCAAGATCAGAACCAATATTTACATACACAAATATTAAAGTTCTTTCCATCTCACTGATTTCTACTGGCTTTTTCCTGTGTATAATCCTAGCTCATTTTTACTGCTGACACCACAATGCCTAGATACTAAGGCACAGACTGATGAGCAGATGCATGTTTGCAATTGTCATCTTGCATATACCACCTATAAAGAGTAAGTCACTGACTGATGAATGAGGTTGGTCAAGTAGAGCCAGACTCCCCACCAGCAACCTGGCAATCTGCTTGCTTAATGTGATAACTTTTCACTACAGCATTCAACCAATTAACAAAACATCAGGGAACATTCCAGGCATCAGTGGGCAGAATGCCATTGATTGTGGTGGTGGGGGACTTAGCAAGTTAGAAAAGCCTGATTTCTACAGGTTGGATCCAGAATGCCCATCTGCTATGTTCCCTCTAAGCTGTGCGCATGTGTGCACGCACACAGGTTGTGAAGCCCATGCACACAACAAAATAAAGTGTGCACAAAAAAATTCAAGTGCTAATATTTTTATGCTACTTTAAGACTATTTCAAGTAGCATGTTTCAAACAAGGTTCTGTAATTTATAAAATCATTTCTATCATATCAAAATAAAATTTAGACATTTGCATCATACACTTACTTCAGTGAGTGTGGTCAAACTTGAGTGCAGGAGTGTGCATAAATTTGGACACTGGTTCCAAAAATTGGCACAAAAGAAATTTTGTGCACACAGCATATGACAAATTAGAGGGAGCACTGCCTATCACAAGCAGAAGCTTACTATGCTAGTTTCATTGGATGGTTTGCTCAGCCTACATAAGCAATAAAAAAGTTTTCAGTTTTGAAACAGTATTCTCCCCAGGAGTTGAAATGAAAGGGATGTTTGAATTTAAGGAGGGAGGAGCTGGAAAACAGCCACATTGGCAATCAGTAGGAGAGTGGGGAGTCCTCTGTGCATCAAGAGCACAGAATTGCATTGGGAAAGCTGTTGCTGGCACACAAGCCCTTGCTCAAAGGACTTATGATCCAGGCTACACTCAGAGCAAGGTCTGACCTAGAGCATCCCAAATGCAGAAATCACTGAAGGAAAACTGGGATTGTGACAAAGAGGAAGAGACTGTTCCACACAGAAGGTAGCAGGGAATGAAAGGCAGAATAGAGGTGTTGGGTGAAAGGACATGAAGGCACATTGAGCAAGGAAGCTTGGGCTGTGCAAGACAAACAAGGAAGGGCTTCACAGGTGAGAGCAGTCCAGGATCTGAAATGGTGCGTGACATGAGCAGAATGGCAGATGGGGAAAGAATTTTAGCAGTATGACTGACTGGGCCAAGAGGCAGGTATGGGAGGGTGGAGAGGCCACAGATACAGAAATCATAAGGAGAGATGACCAAGGCATGGGACCTTGGTTAACAGTGACAAAAAAGATTCTATGTGAGTCAATGTTGTGGTACAAAAAAGCTTGGGTGGTGGGCAGCAGAACTGACTGCTGAATCTTGTTAGCTCAGGGATGACAAGGAGTGAATTCTCTTGGGTTTTGACATTTATTTTAGGAAGACAGGGCATTCCAGCTGAGCTACAGGGCTTCTCAACACATGAACACTTAGTCCACAGCAAGCTAAGCTGTAAATCTTTGCCACACTAGCTTCCTGCGCCCTATCCACCTGCACCCTGCTAATATGCATTAGCAGTTTAAACTACCTTTGAGCTACTCCTGACTTTAAGCTATCACATGACCTTTAGCCTGAAGGTATGGTGTTGGACATATGATCTGATGAATTTTCATGGAGTGTTCTAAGTGAATCAGTGAAGTCTTACAGACTACTGGGGCTAGGGAAATGGAGAATATTTTAAAAAAAGTCAGGCCCATGCAGTGTCTATTCAGGGATTCAGGTAATGAGATCTCTGGCAACCCCCTGCCACTGCCTACAGAGACAGCACCTTAATTTACTTCAGCTGGATGTACAGCTCACCCTGACCAAGCAGGAAGTGTGATCCTTTAGCATGCTTTCCAAAGGTGTACTACACAGAGAGTTGGATTGTCATACCCAGTCATGAGCAGGCCTAGAACTACAGATGAGTACTGAGCTGAGGAAACATCTGCTCTTTTGATCCTAAAGTGTTGACTACTGTATACAAAACTAGTCAAGTATGGTCAAACTGAGGCTACCTCAGACAAAAACTTCCATTTAAGAGAAGTGGGCAGCTTGATAGCTACCCAAGGGATATTTTAAGGGTGAATGGTGTCAAGCCACACAGGACAAGTTTATCTACAACTGTACTACCTCTTATGAAATGGCTTCCATATGGGAGGAAAAACAAGCTTTTTCACTCATGACTGCATACACAGGTGTAACTGCCATTCAGCAAGAGCTTGTATTTGGTCTAATATAAAGCAGTTTTGTTTAGAAATAAGTTTTTCTGAAGTGCATGAACTTCTGTACTGTGCTATTTACAGCCTTGTACCATCTACAGATGCTTGTGTGCATTGCCCTGTATACATTTGATACATGAAACCTGAGTTCACTGGAGGTTTAAGAACACTTGAGTTCTCTTTCCCAGGTAAAAACATTAGTCATTGTACTAATGACTAAAGAGGAAAATTGCAGCTAATAAGACATACTAAAAGTCAGGCTTATATTTAAAGATGCTGGCTTTCTGTATAGAACAGTATTCTTAGGTCCCCCAGAGTGCAGGATGAAGATTCCCAGAAATGAAGCATGGGATTATTTCTCTCTGATTTCACCTACTGGCTTTTTAACTGAGTTCAACCTTCCGCATTAAAATATTAAGCCTTTGTAAGTGTCTAAAGATAGAAAGGCCTTTACAATATTGTTTTCTGCAGGTGAGATTTCACATTTTAGATTCCATCCTCTCAAGTTACTTAACAAAAAGGGATTAGCTGCTCTTTTATTCAATGCTAAAATCAAGCCCATGAAAAGAGTTCCCTCAGATTTTTCATACTTCAGGGTACGGAAGTCTATAAAGTTAATCTCTAAACAACATATCAGGCTTACAGTACAATGTTGGGGAAGAAGTGCCAATTCAGCTCACTTTACCTTCCACATTTTCCCTTTTGAACTTTTGACACAACTGTGATTAAATCAGACTCATGAGTTTAACTATTTCAGCACCTTGTCTGCTTCCTGTGCCTCCCAAGTTCCATCAACTCTCCAATATTAAAATATCCTGTGAGTGACTGAGGCAGTTTCAGTGTTTGCAGGTATTGATTAAAGGCACCTCAATGCCCTGAGAGAGAGATACCTACTGAATGTGTGATCTATTACAAACTGAAGGTTATTGATGAGGATAAGCCATATGGACCAGACAGAGTATGACTCAGATGCATCTTTTACTATATTTCAATCTGTGTCCTACAAGAAGGAAAAGGACTAGCTATGAAAGAACTCCCTCACTTCACTCTCCAAAAGAGGTGGAAGCACTGCTGTTACACCTATTCTAAGTAGGGTTGAGACAGCAGTAATTCATTTCTTGGAAGTACAGCTGTTTGATGCATCTAAATAGATCTTGCTTTCAAGCAAGTCTACAGACTGAAAACTGCTTGGCATGCCACACTCACCCACCCTGCTCTCATCACACCTTATGGCTCTTCTGTTAACCCAGCTTGTCTCCCCAGTTGTCATGGATAGCCCCACTGCAACTCTATACAAGAGCTGCATAGAAGTGCTCTTGGGCATCCCCAAAGTACCAGCATGCATCTTACCAGAAGGGGTGAAATAGCTTCTGCATCCCTTTCAACCACCACTGGTCAAACCAGAAGGGAAGGCATCAGATGACCAAGCCAGTTAGCAGCTTACTGTACAGAGATGTATTCTGCAGTTAAACAGAAGCTGTAACTGCCACCGGGCAAGGATTGAGATTCAGATTCTCCATGAATCAGGATCCTACTAAGATAGTGTGAAGAGGCACAATCTATGGCACCAGCTAACAAGTGACAGTGAGGAGTCAAACTAGGCTTACAGAGTCTCTAGCTAATATAAACAGTAAGGTTAACCTTTCACTCAGTTACTCAACATAATAGCCACAGGCCATCATAACCCAGAGGATTAGGGAGCATTAGTACCAATTCCATCTAGTGGCTATTGTTACAATTAAACCATTTCCTATGTACAGCACAACTCTGCAGGAAGAACTCCCCATTTGGGGAAGGGCTAACTAGCCAGCCTGTCAAATTAGGCAGCGAGATTATTCCAAGTAGAGGTGAAAATAGGAGCAGCTTTTTGCACCACTCTAAGCTGGCACAGTTAGAGTGGTGGCTATGATTTGTGTTAAAAAGACGACCACACAAAATTAAGTACTTCAGGGAGTTTATTCTGCTTCAAAAAGAGAAACAAAGGCCAAAAATCCTCATCTACTTTATTTCCCCATCTACAATTGAATAACCTAGAATAGTCAACTGAACAGTTATTAGGGGTGTCCCTTTAATGTTTCAAAGGGCTGCCCAAGGCACAGTCACCAGACAATCTGGTGACCCCCCCTCAGTCCTTCAAGGCCACTGTGAAGAGACCCACCTCACAGATCCTATGTGCTTTAAGCCTCCAGAGTCTGGACAAGGTCTGTGCACTACCCCTAGCTTAGAGTCCCTAGGCTCACTCAGGAGACAGATTTTCCCATTTAGGCCCTGCACCCTGAGATCTTAGGCCTCACGAGCCAGTTGCCCAGCCCCCACCATCAATACTCACCCACCCACATCCACTCCCAGAACCTGTCCATGTGGATGGTCTGGATCCACAAATTAATCCCAGGGAAGGTGACAGATGTCAGTCTTTCCACAGGACTCTAGAACATCACTATTTACTCAAGCTTTAGAAATACACAAAAGTGAAATCTTCATAATTTCTTTAGCTCATCTTATTCCCCATTCTGGATTCCCCAGTCCTTGGCTTTTCATCTCAGTTATGAGGCCCCTTTCTCTATGGGCATACTTAGACCTTGAACAATCAAGCAGTTTAGCCAAGCCCCTACTGATACAAAAGCATTCCTGCCTTTGCTCTAACCTTTCGTTGTGGTTCTGAAAGTCAAGTCCCTCTACCAACAGCTGACTTTCCACTCTCCAAAACTCAGTCCTTCACCAGCAAGCTGAGAGAAGCCATTTTCTCCAGCTGCAGCTAATCACCTTAGTGTAACTATTAATACAGAGTGCTCACTAAGGGGAACACCTCTCACCTGAACCTCATCTAGGAGAGACATGGTTACAAAAGTTTGCCAGCAAGGGTGGATCCACAGATATACAGGCACTCCACACAGTAGTGATTCTCTTAAGAAAAAATGTCAGCCAGAGGTCATAAGTTTATGCAGATGCCTCATATCACAGATCTCTAAAGACTGATATTATCACTGTGGAATACCAGACATGCAATGTGATGTTGCTTAGACAACATATATACAAAATGCCAACCTTACAAACAACTTGGAATCAAAGTCCATCTGCACTGTCACTGGGTCACTCAATAAGCATTCCACAACATGAACTTTGAGTCAGGGAGGCAGTGACTAACCAAAATCCAGCACCCTTCTTCAGAGCAATGGTGGCTCTACAAGGCTAACAGGAATTGAGGTACATGCCAGACAACACAAAAAGGAGGAAGAAAAAAAGCCATCTTTGGACTCCAAGTTACTTCAGCACAGAATTACATCAAGAGTTATTCTGCTAAAAATTGTGACCCTCATGATCCCACAGGACTCCAGTTTACTTCTGCTGGGTCCACTCACTTTCAGAGTTAGATACTCAAAAAATATCCTACTTACACTAGTGATCTGACTATTCTAACAGAGAAAACAAAGCATTGGTTTGAAGGGGAAAACAATAATTGCAAGAATTTATTTCAACTGATGGAAAAAATTCCATTGAGAAAATACACCCAATAAAGTTTCAGCTTAGATCCATATGTATCTGCAGCATTTTTTGCTGCTGAATTTGTTTTGTTGCCAGCTCCTTGTAGCCTATACAGCCTCCTACCCCAGAAATGTAGGCTACGGAAGACAATTCAAGGGTAGAGCTTGACCTGAGGGCACAAGTACCTAATTCCCAACTGGTACCAACAGGGAGGGAAGAACTGTCATGGGGAAACATGAGGAACCTTTGGAAACTGCATTTAAGGCACTTTTCTGAGTTTTCCTACTTGCTGACCAAGCTGACAAGAACATCCACTCACAGCCCTGGTAAATCCCAACTCTTCCTATCTTCTCTATCCTTCATTTTTATTGATTTGGGCTCACCCTTCATCCCCCACTAATGTACAAAATACACAAGTTAGTCTGATTAGCATCAAGTATCTTTCATTTTTCTATTGCATTCCTCACAATACCTGTCATCTATCCTGTATTTGTAGTAAGCTCTTCAGGCCAAGGACTGTTGACTATGTGCTATATCTAGACTGCTGGATGCCCAAACCTGATGGAGCATTTGGAATATAATTACATTAGAGCAGCAGTTCTCAGCCAGGAATACATGTGTACCCCTGAGGTATGCAAAAATCTTCCAGGGGGTATACCAACTCATCATGACATGTGCAGTTATAGAACAAGCTACATAAAAAGCATTAGCAAAGTCAGTACAAACTTCATACAGAAAACTTGTTTATACTGCTCTACATGCACTATACACCAAGACTGAAGTGCAATACTTATATTCTAATCAATTTATTTAATTACATTGTAAAGGTGTTACTGAAAAACTCTCAATGCAAGATGACACTTGCCTTTTTTTGGTCTGATTTTGTAAGCAAGTCATTTGAGTGGAAGCACCTTGTAGATACACCAGACCAATCAAACTTCTGAAAGGGACACAGTAGTCTGGAAAGGTTGAAAGCTGCTGCATTACAGAATGAATAAGTCACCTACACAGTGGAAAGGCTATGAAATTCCAGGCCAAGCCAAGCCAGACACAAGATGAGCAGCTATGCTGAGATACAAAGAAGTCAGTCAAAAGCATGAGTGCCTGCACTCTGATTGCAAGAAGTCTTCAGAGAGGCTTAAATTACATTTGGAGCACAAACAAAATGTGATGTCCAATTTGGCTGAGATGGTACATCAGAACTGCAATGGGATACATTATAACCAAGATTAGTTTAGTTCCACTGCTCAACAAGGGATTTAGTTTGTTGATTTGCTACTGTTAGCTCTTCGGGGGGGGGGGGGATCAGCTGCAATTCCCCTTTCCTTTTGCACTGCTCTGCCCCATTTTGCTGGCTTACAGCAATGTGGAATTTACTAAAAATCCTATTTTCTAATACATCAGCAGCACAATTCCACTAAGCAATTTTGTTGACAGCACACGACAAGTAGCTCTGAATTTGTTTTTATGTTTGGTGAGTTAAGGACAGATGTGGATTCTGAGTTATTAGAAAATTATTTCTTGGGTGACTGGCTTGTGTGTTCAGGGTTCAACTGATTACCACATTCAGGACTGGGATGGAGTTTTTCCCCAGGGCAGATTGGCTGGGGCTCTGGTGGTTTTTTCACCTTCCTCTGTAGCATGGGGCATGGCTCACCTGCTAGTGAGTTCCCTGCATCTTAAGTCCTTAAATCATAGGCCCACAGAATATTAGGGCTAGAATGGACCTCATGAGGTCATCTAGTCCAACCCCCTGCTAAAAGCAGGGCCACTCCCACTGAATGATCCCAGCCAGGGTTTTGTCTGACCAGGCTTTAGAAGTTTCTGAAGACAGACTCTACCACCTCCCTAGGTAACCCATTCTAGTACTTGACCACTCTCCTAGTGGGATGTTGTTTTCATAACATTCAACCTAGACCTCCCCACCTGCAGCTTGAAACCACTGCTCCTTGTTCTGTCCTCTGTCACCACTGAGAAGAGCCTAGCTCCCTCCTCTTTGGGGCACCCCTTCAAGTAGCTGAAGGTTGCTATCAAAACCCCACTCAGTCTTCTCTTCTGCAGACTAAATATGCCTACTTCTTTCAGTCTCTAAGTCACATGTCAACCCCCTAATCATTTTTATTCCTCTCCACTGGACTTGAATTTGTTCGCATCCTTTGAGAGTCAGGAACCCAAAACTGGGCACAAAATTCCAGAATCAGCCTCATCAGTGCCAAATAGAGGGGAACAATCACATCTCCCAATCTGCTGGCAAGCTCCTACAGATGCTGCCAGCCTTTTCAGCAACAAGGACACACTGTTGACTCATTCACCTTCCTGTCCACCATATCCCCAGGTCCTTTTCTACAGAGCTGCTATGTAGCTGATTAGTCCCCAGCCTGTAGCAGCACATGGAATTTTTCCATCTTAAGTGCAGGACTTTGCACATGTCCTTGTTCATGATTTGAGGACTTCAGAAACTCAGTCACAGGTCAGAAGCTTACTGCTGGAGTCAGTGGGTGAGATTTTTGTGGCCTGCATTGTGCAGAAGGTCAGAACAGATGATCCTTCTGACCTTATAAGTCAGAGTATACACTCTGACTAATCAATTTCCTCTCTCAAAAAGGCTACATTTTGTTATGTTCACTCAATAGCAGCTTGTGGGCCAACTCCTACAGAGTTCCAAATGCAGGTAATTTCAAGTTCAGTGGGAGTTCCAGGTCTGCAGCACATCTCAGAACTGGTTGATTATGACCAGACAATAATAGGAGCCTGATTTTTCCAAGATGCACTTCGCTTGGTTGTAATGTTAGCCCTCAGTAACAAGTATGCCCATCTGAAGATTTAAGAACTTCAAGAGTTTCACGTTATGCAGATGAAAAGCTGGATAGGGACATAGAAAGGTTAAATTCAAATCATTCAACTGAAGTCTGGCAAACTGCTGCCCTTGAGTATGTTCTAATCCCCTTCAGGCTAAAAAGACAGACAAGCCAAGTCTACACATATAGCAAATCAAGTAGGAGTTGAATTTAGAGGGTTAAATCAGACTTATTTACAATCTAAATATCATGAACTAATCTAGCTATAGACTGTTTTTAGAAAGTATTTAAAAACACAATTGATCTGAAGCAGTTTCACAGCAGCCACCTGTGTTACTGCTTCAAGTATGCATTTTGAAAACAAGGACACAACCTGTATAGTGTTCAGGTTACTTTACAGAAATGAAGAAAAATTGAAGCTGAGTGCATCTGTCAGTCATTCTGAATGCTATGGCAATCCATTCCCACAACTGCATGAGTTAGATGCTTAACAATTCTGCATAGGACAGTTTGCCAAAAAAATCTGCAAATAAAACTTGCAGTACATCCTCCACACACTAACAGCCAAGAGCATAAAGCTATCATGTCTTCTTTTGATGCTGTCTTTTCACACAGGCTATGGCAGCCTTGATAAAACTTGGAATTCCACTAACAGTAGTTGGGAAGAAAGCATTTAGTTCACTTTTGAAAGTTAACTGCCCACAAGCCTGTGCCATCAAAAAAGACCTTTTTTTTTTTTAAACTAAGTTTTATGGAAAAAATCTACAACTCACTTAGCACTTCAAATGCAGACCTGTAAAAATGACTAAATGCTACATATTGTCTTTAGTAACCAAGACAGCCTTCCATTATCCCCCAGTGAAATCTGCATTATACCAGTGGAGCTCTAACACACTGTACAGCAGTTGTTTTCAAGCCATGGGTCAGGACCCAGTACCAGGCTGCAGAGCCTCAGGTACTTGTTCACTGCGCCCCCTGCTGCTGCCATCACCAAAAGATTTGAGCAATGCATTCCCATGTGTTAATTCTGGAGTAGCAGAAATTATTTTTTCAACTAGGTCACAAGAAAGGGATTGAAAACCACTGCTCCAAAGCAATAAGTCAGGTCTGGAGGAGAGTCATAAGTATTATCTTCTGCCAGTCATCTCCTGGAGAGCTTTAACATATACCCCATTGATTTGCATGGCAAACAGCTGGTGAATGTTTTGACAGTTGCTAGACTTCTGAAGTACGAAGGCTTAGTTAGCAAGTTCTCAACTTCAGCCGCCACAGTAAAAGGTCTCTCCAGAAAAAAATTTGGAGAGCAGATTGAATGTTATTCAAATCCAGATTTTCCACTGGGCAAAATGCTTTGAAGTGTACAGGCAAGTCAGTTACCATGCAAAATATGCTCCACTGGAAAAGAAGTCTTGCACCTTGATGTCAAAATACAGTTGATGCAACTTAGTACTGTAAGGACATGCAAGAGTCATCAATTCAAGTTTTGAAACCCTCTCTCCTGTTGATTCTGAATTACTATTACACATACAGCAGCACCACACCAGCCTCCTCTTTCCCTTGCCGCAACTTACTGGAATACAAATATAACAAGAGGATAAGAGACATTTTTAGAGTGCTATAGTCTTACTGAAAGCCATTCCTGTATTGAATGGACTGAAATTTTGAGCCTGGAAGTCAGTTTTATATGACTATGTTCTGAGGTCATCTCTACTAATGTTGTTACTGAATTTCAGACTTCCAGCAATGGCACATTGGACTTAGTTTACTCAATGGTAGCTGAAAATACATCAGTTTATGTAGAATTGAAACTCACTTAATACAAGCATCAAGTCCTCCTGGCTGCAGGGCAAGCCTTACAAATACATCTGTCTTCAAGTCTGTAGCTTACTTCCTAGTCAGTGGTGCCACTTAAATACCAGGGGAGTACATTTGGGCTTAGATCCAAGCCTTGTTAAGCATACTCTGCTATGTATGGCCAGTTTCACCCCATTTCTTCTAAGTTATCAGCAGTAGCAGAACTGGGCACTGGTTTGTTCATAGAGGTCAAAAAAGGACATCTCAGCAAAGCAGAGAAGTTAAGATGGTTGGCATTGAGAAGATGATCACTCACAGATGAATGTTTTAAATCAAGTTTTTCTCCCCAGAAGCTGAGGCTAAGATCCAAGAACCAATCTAGAAATATGATGGGACAGTCCCTGATTAAGGGTCTTGGTGCTTTCTGCTAAACAGTGGAGAACAGATGCTGGATTCAGCCAGGCATTATCCATGGTGCTTGCTGGTGACCCATACCCCCTCATTTTGTGCAAGCCTACAGCATGTGAGTTTAGCCTTCTGGGAGTCCCCCACTAGGCCTGTATGAGTATCAAGAACTCACAAGCTGGTCCTCCTGCTTCAGTCAAGAAAGCAGCTATACAACTTTTACAGAATGCTTTCATATGATCCAGCAAACTAAAGTCATTTTCTATATCCAATACTCGTGGATTGAAGTCTCCCCTCACAAGCTTCTTCTGTTTCAGAAGAGTATCTAAAATACAACCGATCTAGTCCATCCTTTGTGTATGTCAGCTCTGAGTTTGAAAACAGCAAGGAGGTTGCATGGGGTAGGTTTGAGTTATTACAGAGAATGCTTTCTCAGGTTACTGGCTGGTGAGACTTGCCCACATGCTCAAGGTTTAACTGACTGCCATATTTGGGGTCAGGAGAGAATTTTCCCCCAGTGCATATTGACTAGAGTAGGAGTGTCCAACATTTTGGGGTGAAGAACCACACTGCAATTCTTTTCAGCTGGGGGGCTGGTGGGAAAATGATTGATTTGTACATCTCACTTTACTAAAGTTTATTAATAATGATCAGTGGGATGTTTGGCATTGCTTTTGCTTGCCCAGATTGTCAATGTCTGCCCACACACTTGATGTGGCAACACAGAGTATTCCAGATAGCCCCAGCTCCCAGGCTCTAACGACAGCACTCAGACGGCCAGATAAAAGCCCTTGGCAGGCTGGATTCTGGCTCCCAGGCCACACATTGGACAAGCCTGGGCTACAGCTCTGGGACTCTTTCACCTTCCTCTGTAGGATAGGGCATGGTGCTCTTGCTGGTGGATTCTCTATCTTAATTTTTAAATCATGAGTTTATGATTTTAATAATCTAGTCATAGGATACAGCAGGGGTGGACAAAATTGGTTTGCAGCTAGGTGCCAGCAATTTTTCTTTTGGTTGCCATGGGGCACTTCTCCATTACACTTCTGCAGTGGAGCCAAGTGACAGGCTACTAAAACCGGTTGCCATGGTGAGGAGAAACATGCATTTGTAGAGGCCTAGGATAGAGGTTTACCGCAGGAGTGTGTGGGTGAGGTTTTACAGCCTGCATCATACAGGTCAGATTAAATCATTTGTCCCTTCTGTCCTTTGAGTCTATGAGTAAGCTTTTACAGCAGCAGCGTGCAGTGAAAGCAAAGGACCAAACTTCTTCTCATGCAAGTCTGATATCAAAGAGTAGAAGTCAGTCTACCAACTCTACATTTGATCTGATTCATTTCAAAATTTGTTCTTCCTCTAAAGAGAAAGTCACCAATTCACAATTAAAAGGAAGAAGACAGATAGCAAGAGATTTTAGGAGATTCTAAAAGACTGAAAGGACACCATCACCATTAGGTCTCAAGGGAGTAGCTGTTGTGCATCTCTTCAGCTGTCTAAATCAAGAAGTGATTTATTCTCAATGATCAAACAAAATTACATGATTTCACATTGCTGTTAAATAGCAAGTTAGAGCACCTGGTTGCAGGCTATGAACTACTACAACATTTTACAAGTCAGACCAGAAGTTTGTGTGCTTTTACTGCATTCAAAAGTTGTATATAAACACAGGTGTATGAAATATTTAGCTAACTGGAATTAGGGAAACTATTACTGTAAAAAAGTTACTTGGCATTCATAAATGCTTAATTGTCTTTAAAGTTTCTGAAAGATTCCTTTCACATCCATGCAAATCATTAAACATTTCAGCCTGCCAATTGACCAACCTGAACATAAACTGCTAACTCTGGAGTTCTGGTAATCAGTTTGTTACTCCATAAATATTCTGAGATTTACATAGTCATTCTATGGAATGAATTCTTTTGATACTGATGAGCCATGAGTGAAAACGCACCTCAAGTGCTTGTTACAGCTGGAGAGCCAAAGGTGTTACTTGGTACAAAGTCCTTAATCCTGGGCTCATTTTTTGCACCAGCTTTACCACCACCACAGTTGAGAGCTGCTCTGGACAGCTCTGTCTTGTAACTACACATTGCAGGTTACACTGGATACTCACTTATCTCTACATCAAGGAGGGCAGAGCTGAAAGCAAGAGTTATGCTATTTGAATATTCTCCAATGCTAAGCTGATCCTCAGCTAAACCACCACAACTCCATTACAGGCACTTTTGTGCTTAAGTTGTGTGAAGAACTCCAAGATTAATAGCAGTGATTACAACACCTTGTAACCCTAATGGCCATATAGCAGAAACACATTGTTACTTCTTGCAAATACAGGGCTTTCTCATGCCACAACAGTGACTTAGTTCAGAGAAGTTTCTTTCTTTAGAAAGAGTTTTTCCCTTAAAGTAGAAGGGGTTGACAATATCAAGTCAAGTTTTGATAATGCAATAAGCTAGGTATACAAATTTGTCTTAGTACTTTAAAAGAAAGTCATGGAGTGATGCCAAGAAATTTGGTAAAATTCACAGGTGTTGCTATTTGCCAAGAAGCGACAATTCAGGCAGAGGAACTGAAGGGGGGGCAGGAAAATGAGACGCAGAAGAGCAAGACTGCCCCCACAATCCATCCTTGCAGTCAGCTCCTATCCTATGGGGCTGGGCCTTATGACCTAGCACCAGCAGTTGCAGCACTGCTCATTCAGACTTGGCTCTGGGATGGCCCAGCTAAATTTGAGTGAGTTGTGCCATGAACCCATGGGACAGGTGGCAATGCTCAATGGCAAGCTGGGTACATCCCTGTGAGTCAGGAGCTGCCCTGCAAAGTAAGTTAAAATCATGTCATTGGTGACATTTTCCCCCTCACCATGACAAAAGCAACCTTGGCTAGGACATCTGAGATCACAAGGCTCATTTTCTATTTGATGTTCCAAGCTTTTGGGAAGACAACTATGATGGTGCTAAAGCTCAAGCTCACAAAAGTTTTTGGCTAGCCATCAACTGTGGAGGTATCTGAACTATTCTGGTATCACATGTCTACTTGTCCCAGCAAGTTTAACAATGATTACATTCACTAAGTTGTAACATGTTCAGTCCTGCATAGACCATTAGGAAGGGGTGGACAAAACTGGCTCACACTTAAGCACCAGCAATTTTACTTTTGGTCACCAGAAGGTGTGCCTCCACTACATTTCTGCAGTAGAGCTAGGCTACAGGCTACTAAAACTGATTGCCATGGTGACCTGAAACATTTATCAAGGTTCTGTATTAGGAGTAGAAAATTATATCTTGCATACAAAATAGGAGTATTCATGTGAGCAAACTGCCCTAGGATCTTCATTAAGTCTGTGTAAGCCAAGTTAAAGTGTTCAGAATCAGCAGTATAACAGAGCATACAGCAGGGGGATTGAAGAAATGCAGGAATTTCAAATCTTTAGTGTATTTTATATGAATATAGACACTAACATGGCAATATTCTGATTTTAATCCATTTAATAATTTAAGTAGTTTTCTACATAAGCTGTCACACTCAAGCCAATCAGAAGTGAATAGGTAGGCACATTTTGTTCACTTCCCATTGTACCAAGTGAAGGAGTTACTATTTCAGAAATTGGAATGCTAATTATTTCTCCTGTGGTACTATCCTACAATAAGCAAGTGCTGCACTGGAACTTTCCCTGCACGTTTCTAGCAAGCCTAGAAAGGTGTTATGAATGCAGTATTGATCTTCCAAGCAAGTAAAAAAAGCTATAGAAGACTGGAGACAAGAAAGCCATGTATATACAATTTCAAAAAACAGGAACCATGTTTGTTCCTCCTTGGCTAAGCAGTGCTTTGGAAGAGCCTATATAAAAATAAAAAACCGCTACAGCATAAGTTTCTGCTTTCTATTCCCCAGCATCCCCCATCCCTTCCCACACACACTAAAAAGGAGGAACTTAAGAATTAAAGCCAACATCCTTATAGCATGGAATTTTTCTCATACAAGCAAAGCTATAGCAGAAAACTCATCTGAGCCCTGAAATCCTCTAAGCTACACAACCTCTTGCAGACAATGCAAGACTAGACACCACATGTTCACAGCTCAGACATTAGAGAGTTCAGTACCACCATTACACACTGTACTTCACCCACCAGAGCCCAAGTATTGTTCTTGCTGTTGGCATATCAGACATGACACCATACTTAGTTCTCAGGCATCAAATCTATCATGTAAACTCCTCTTCCCTAAATAATTGCAGTCCCAGGAGCAAAGTCATCGCAAGTAGGTCAGACTACCACATGTTGTCAGTTTCCAGCTAAGTTTATTTTGCTTTAAAAAAGCTTTATCCTTTTTAAAAAATACATTATCCACCCTGTTAAATGCTTATGTCACTTGATAATTAAATATCTTGGCCAACATCATGTGGTACTAGTCAGACATTTGAACACATGTAGCTCCTGAAGAAGTGTCCTGAGCCATTGGTTAAGCATTCACAAATTCAAAGTATACAGCTAGGCAAGCACATTTATCAGCACAACATGACTTCTATTCCCAATTCTTATCTTCCTACATGGATTGGGGGGGGGGGGGGGGAAAGTTGACATGCTGAAAGAATATTGCACAGATACAGTTCTACTACATATTTACCTCCAATTTCATAGTCTGCAATTTAAATGTTAGAAGTGGTAGGCTGATAGAGGGTAGACGAGTCTGGAGTTCTATCCAGTCACAAAAAAAAGCTTTAATGAGAACTCGTATGTAAAGCCATCTGCTACCAAGTCCTTGCAGAAGCAGTTCCTGTTTTTAGTTTGTAGGAGCTGAGGAAATTTAGTTTATGCTTTACAACACTTAAAGTTAATACTGTCAAGTGAAGTTAGTTCCAAAATGCATGCTGATGCAAGCTTCAGAAGTTTAAGCCAACCATCCAAGCTCTCAGATTAAGCACAGTTAAGGAATATTTATCATCATCATCTGTGCTCTTAAGAAACCACCAAACTGTAAAAACCCATAGAAAACCCTATTATATCAGATCATGCCTGCTAACAGGTGGTTAAGTTCTCTTGTGAAAGTACAATGTGTTAAACCATTAGCTTCTGCATAATTTAAGGTTTCATTTAAAGTTTAAAAACCACTGTTTGTGAAAAGAGTTTACATGTTTCTAAACACTTGGAAGGTTGACAACGTTATCTTCCTGTGTCTAGCACTCCTTGCTGTCTCCAGGGCTCACCCAAGCAACAGCTGAGTAAAGTTAAAAGAGCCAGATTCATTTCACTTCTACTAGTTATAACCCCTGTGGATAAGCAGTAAAGCCATCAAAAACAGCTTCAAGCAGCAATCTGTAGTTATTGACAAGAAAGGACTTCCTTGCCAGAGGAAGAGGAGACTGAACGAGCACAGTAGCAGAGATTTCAGATTTATTCCTCTCTCTCTCTCTCTCTCTCTCTCACTAAGAGTGGACAAGAGGCTATGGAAAGAAGGGACTAGGTAAAACTCCTTTTACCATCCAGCAGCTAGAAAGGACAAGAGTGCCACAAGAGACATACTATCTACCCAGAAACAGTTTTGAGAAACTGAGTATAGTGACAACACCCTAGTAAAAATCCCAGCTTCCTCCCTTCCCCTCCCAAACTGGCAGAAGACTGGGTTTAGGGAGAACACTACTCCTGAGCCTTGTTGGCAGGATGCATTCCACCCTCTTTCCCCTACTTCCTGTAGATAAGCTTAGACATCCTTGCATTACATCCACAATGGGGGCAAAAAAACCTCACCTCTCAACTTTGACACTTGAGAAGTGAGACTAATTTTAAGATAATTATTCTTAAATCAAAGAGTGTAGAGGGTATTGTCATAGAAGAGCAAGTAATCTTGAGATACAGCCTAACTCAGGCATTTCAGAGTTTGTTCCAATATCTTTAAAATCCAGTTCTTTATTTATTCCTGCAGAACAAACACACAACTGAACCTTCTACTCCTCCACCTCACCCTGTTTTTTCCAGGCATCAGAAGTATCTAACTTGCAATATAGCTCAAGATTCAGTATTTTGCTTTATGGCAAGGTAAGAACCCTGTTCAGTTATATTTCTTAAGTACTTTTTAAACAGAGAAAGTTACACCATGCAAGCTTACTTAAGTCCACTATTTTGCCAGTGCAAGCAAAAAGGTTTCAGGCGTTTGGTTTGGCAAGATATTTCAGTTTGATATGAACATTACATCCTTACTTTGCAATTAAACTGCTTCATTTACTAGTGAGCAAAACAATCTAATTAGAACCCTCACACACTTACACATCTTAAGATTTAAAAAACTGACATACATTGCCTCTTCATGGTTTTAGTCAAGAGCAAGAAGCCCATTGAAGTTGTATTTTCATCAATAACCTTACATTCAACTCAGCAGTCTCTGCCAGCACCCTTCCCTCACCACCCTCCCCCATACCCCAAAGCAGCAGCTTAGCTTATTTACTCTGTAAAAGGATTATATCCATTACTATACAGCTGTCAGACTCCTCTCAGGAATAACTTCAGTACTTCTATTTGTTGAGCCTCACTACACCAATTTAAAAGAATTTTTATTATCGTCCCTGGCAAGCAGGCACACCTATCAGATATCTGCAGCCACGTTAAGAAGTCTGCCTGGCTAACGCCTGTGCTCCAGTTGCAGCAGCCTGACACACTGTTAGCATCCAGACATACAGCTCAAGCTGCTTGATTTTTAATTTTACATTTTGTATTTCTTGCTTTAAGTGAAACCATCACTTTCTACTAAAGAGATGAGGTGGGTGAATTAAGATTTTATTGGACCAACTTCTGACAGTAAGCTACCAGCTTTTAGCCTACACAGAACTAAATAAGAGTGCTACATAAGCTCTAAAGCATGTCTCCTTCACCAACAGTAGTTATTCCAATAAATGACATCAGCAGCCACCTTGTCTGATAGCCTGGGACCACCACTGTAAACATGTCACCAAGGAGACTTCTCTGCAGTGCACACAAAACAGCAGGAGCATCAGACCCACTAGACCAGGAGTCAGTGACCTTTGCCAAACCCTGTGCTGGTCCTTCCTCCCCAACCCTCAGGTGGTGCCAGTGGCCCCCTCAGCTGAAAAAATGTAGCAGCTGCTTGAAAATTCAGCAGCAGTCACAGCTGGAGTGGGTGCACTTCCCAGGCATGCCACACAATAAAGTCGCCCAAAGTGGCTCATCCTGGCAGTGTGCCTGGGCACAACGGGTCCCCAAGTATGCCATGAAAAAAAAGCAGCTCCTTTCAGGGGTTCCTAGGCATGCTGCAGAAGGAAGTTGCCTGGAGTGGCTCCTTTGGGGAGCATCACACTACAGACAGGAGCCACTCCGGGCAGCATTTTTTCTGTGTCACATGGAGGCACAGGCATGGTGGGACCCCTCTGTGTCCCAGCTGTACCCAAAGGAAGCCATCCAGAGTGGCTTTTGGTGGCAGGAATGGCCATTTCCATGGTACTGCAGAAGATGCCACTCTGAATGGGCTTGGGTGCCACTGTCAGCACACTTGCTGGGGATTGCCTACCCTGCACTAAAAACTGTAGGAAGGCCATTGCTGAACTTGCCCCTAATCCTACAGCCCAGTCTATTTTTTGGTCAAAGTCCAAGTTTCTTGTCAACACTCAGCTGACAGAGCCTGTTTAAAAAAATAAGTGAAAGTTACATTATTTCAGAGGCCACTCAAAAGCATTTGGGGATGTGGATTCAGTCCAGGTCCTCAGCTGACTACTTTCCCATGGGCAGTGTTACCAGATGTCAGGCAAAAGGAAGACACGTCCACCTTTTTACCTTCACATCCTCCATCTGGCAGGCATTTTTAAACACATGCTTTTCTCCAGCTTTTTACTGATCAGGCTTAAAATATGCTGGAATGCCACAGAATACTTTATTTGTAAGAGGAAGCATTCTAGGGTCCCCCCGAAATAGAAATACTGCATTTTCTCCACATGTTCTCCTTTTCATTCTTCCCTCTCCTCCTAGCCAGGCTTTGGTATCTGGTAGCCCTACCCAGGGGCCAGCCCAAAAAAAACTATGGTGGAAGCAAAGAGAAGAGCCGTCCACAAGCCCCACGGGCATGGCTTTTGGGGCAGCAGAGCAGGGCAGAGTGAAGACTGAGGGGGGCAGAAGGGGGCCCAGGCTCCCCTGCATGGCCTGTTTACACTACAAGGGGGGATGCAGAGAAGGGGGAGAAGACGGCATCGCCTCAGCCCAGGGCCGGCGGTGACTGACCCACACCCCACACGTGGGGAAAGCAGCAGCCGCCCCCATGGGGGGAAGGGAGGCGGAGCCTGGAGCGGGTGGGGGAGGGGAGACGAGTACCCGCCACCCCTCCCCCCTCACCTTGACTCTGATCTCGTAGGTGGTGAAGCGGCCGCGGCCGACCCCCACGGTCTGCGGGTTGCTCACGTCGATCTCGAGGAAGTTGCTGGGCGGCCCGTAAGCGTCGTTCAGGTTCTGCGGCTTGGTGATGAGGCGCCTGGTGTCCGCGATGGTCTCGGCCATTTCTCCGCCCGCCCGCGCCGGGTGGGTCCCCCTCGCGCACAAGCAGCAGGCGAGCGCCGCAACGCAGCGAGCCCAGCGCCCGCCCCGCTCCGCTTCTTATGCTCTGGCGAACAGCTGACTCCCCTCAGCAACAAGCAGCGACCCCGCCGCCGCCTGGCACGGGCGGATGAGCCCGCGCACGGAACCCCGGGACTTGTAGTTCTCCCTCGCCGCCGAACTCGCTCAGAGACAGCGCGCGCCCGTGTAAAGAAAAACTACAACTCCCATGGAGCACCGGGAAAGACGCAGCAGGACTCTGAAAATTATCTTCGTGGGCCCGCCCGCAGAAAGAAATGAAAAGCCAGAGGACAGAGGGACTAGGCCCAGACCATATGGGGCCTAATAAGAGTCAAGAGTCAAGGCTTGACAGCCAGGATTTGTACTGGCCTTGTTGGGGTTGAATTCATAGTCTCTGCGTTTATGGGTGGAGGTGTGGGATAGCATGTGCCTTAATCACTTCTCCATTAAACACAACAAGGAGTTGTGTGGCTCTTTAAGACTAACGGATTTATTTTTTGCATGAGCTTTAGTGGGAGAAGATCCCACTTCCTCAGAGGCTTCAAAGATGGGTGAACTTACAGAAAGGAATGAAACTAAACGCAAGGGGGTGTAAAACATAGGATCAGGTCATACAGCACCAGCAAATCAGAGCGGTTTTCAGGTTCAAACCATAGGAAGCCTGAAGTCAGCCCTAGTCTAATAAGAGTTAAGAGAAAACTTGCGGGAAGAAACCAGGCAGAGTCGTGGAATACGGCTAAGAAGCGTCCCGGGAAAATCCCGGTGTCCTTTATTTATACAGTTTAGCATATCTCTAGCAGTCATTGCAATGATTAATATACCTGTTTACTTCGCCTGAAAGGTGGTGTGAGCTTCTCCAGATCCTCTTTCCCAAAAGCCAGGGGCGTGGGGGTAGCATGCTTGTACTTTTCCATAGTACACAGAATTCAGGGGTCATGCTGCGAACACAGGCATGGCCTGCCAGCGTCCATGCTCCCAACATCTCCTCCTGTCTTTTAGAATTTGGCAAGAGGGGGTTTGATCGCCGCCCTGGAGGACCAGGGGCAGCCATGAAAGCACATAGCAACAAGGGAGGGGATGCATTGAATGCCGCAACAGAGGAAAAGAAGACAAAGCAAGGCTAAGCCACCATAAGTAATAAGACGGTGGAGCCAGCCCCAGCCGGGGAGGAGGGAGGAGAGCCAATTCCACCACCCCGAAAAGGGGTCTGAGGCAATCTGAATTTGGGAGGTGAGATTTTTAATGACCTGTAATTGATTATCAACAGCGTGAGAGTGATCAGACATATTAAAGCAACACATATCATTAACCTTTTCGCATCCGTAATGGTGCAATAGGAGAAGATAATCAATGGCTGCACGATTTTGCAAAAGGCTGTGCTGAATCTCTACTTGCTCGGCATTTAAGAGGGCAATAGCCGTAGAGGTGGCATTTAAGGCTTTTACTGCCGCACAAGCCAAGGCATTAATATTCATACTATTACGAGCAGCGAGACCAGGCACACCTACCAAGGAAAGAGCTAACGCAATAGTTTCGGTTTTGGAGAGCAGGGAGGTGTAACTATTACAGGAGGGGTCTAAAGGAGCAGTGGCTCGTTTAGTACGAGATGGGGAGGCCAGGTGAGACCGCGGGGGCATAATAAGGGAAAGCCTGCTCAAGCAACAGGTGGTGCCATGAGTAATATTGGCTGGAATATAATTAAAGGTGAGCCCTGTACATGTCCAGAACCACCCCGGAGGCAATATAACATGTTTATACATATAAGATATATTCTGATAAAAGGAGCAATTAAGTGAATGAGTCTGGGGCAGATAACACTTCCCGGTGCAGTTCACCATGCGGGCACAGGAAACATTATGGCTAGCAATATATGGCGTGTCAAGAACAATAGCACCAGAGGGTGGCCGCGGGGTTTGGACTCCCCAATTATGATAGGCCAAATACCCCAAATTCCGGATAGTAGTGTTAGATCCCAGACTTTGGTAAAACCAGGTACTATTTTCAATATCCGATGCATCGTGGCAGACAGGGACGAGACAGGTACCTAATAGTTGTCCCACTGCCACTTGCTGGGTTAAGCAAAAACCAGATTGATTAAGAATGGAAGCGAACGCCTCCCACACATTGGGTGTTACAGTTGGAAGGGGGTTAGCGCAGCTTGAAGGACACAATAATAGGGTAAACAGGCACAATATCATACAGGAATTAGCATGCAAACAGGCAATAATTGCGGTAACATAATTTTCAGCTGTTTTCTCCAGGCCATTGCTGTCTAATGTCCCTTCAGCCTGTCTAGCGAGGTTTTTGATCTGTCCCCAAGTAACTGGAGGGTTGTGCTGCCCGCGCTTATGCTGGGTGGTCACAGGGGTGGTCGGGTGGGGCGTCAGGTGCAGATTGAAGTTTGGGATGGGGTTTTTGAGACCTTGGTGCCACGCCATCTGCCACCCACGGCTTAACGTATCTCGCTGGAACCCACACTGGCCCGCTGTCGGTTGCGACCGCTGCGTATCCTCGCCCCCAGGTAATGAGGGGCACAGGCTTGCTCCACGTTTCTCCGGGCAGTTGACGGTAGATTACCCTTGGGGCAGGAAGGACCTCTGTTTGTTGAAAATGTTTCTGCGTACGAGAGAGCAATCGAGAATCATGGGGAAGGAGATTTAAGTGGTTAAGCGTGAACAGAACACTAGTGAGCCATTCCTCTTTTTCGGGAAGGCTGACCGGTACTCCCCCTTTTTGCTTTTGGCGGTCAAGGGCAGTTTTAAGGGTGCGATTAGTGCGTTCAACAATAGCCTGACCGCGAGAATTATAGGGGATGCCAAAAGTATGAGTGACGCCCCAGCGAGCACAGAAGTCCGCAAGGGCAGTGGAGCAATATGCAGGACCATTGTCTGTTTTGAGACGCTGGGGAACACCCATGACAGAAAAGGAACGGAGGAGGTGATTAATAACGTGTTTAGTCTTCTCACCCTTGTGCGGGGTGACCCATAAGTAACCGGAATAGGTATCCACGGAGACGTGGAGGTAGCGCCAAGGGGAGAAAGGGGGAAACTGCGTAACATCCATTTGCCACAATTGGTTCGAGCCAAGGCCCCGGGGGTTAACGCCGACAGGAGGGAAGGTGGCATGAAGAGAGCATTGAGGGCATTGTTGAATAATAGCACGAGCATCAGAAAGGGGAATAGAAAACTGATGAGCAAGGGCCTTGGCATTCTGATGGTGGAGTTCATGACTATCAATAGCAGAGCAGGGCCAAAAGGCGCGCAATTGCGCATCCGCATGGGCATTGCCCTGCGAAAGAAAGCCAGGAAGTGGTTGGTGACTACGGATGTGGGCAATAAAAAAACGGTGGGAACGGGAGCGGATGAGGGATTGAAGCGCAAGGAAAAGACTCAGAAGCGCCGGATCAGTAGCTGGGGAAACATAGCTGCCAACTATACAAGAGGCAATATTAGCGACATATAGGCTATCAGTGATAACATTAATAGGCTGAGCAGAAAAATGAGAAAAGGCAAGACAGACTGCAGCTAACTCCGAGCGCTGAGGCGAGGTTTGAGGAGGGGTAAAACGTGAAGACCATTGGCCAGCGGCGAACCAAGAGACAACGCCGCGGGTAGGGCTGCCGTCAGTAAACGCAGTAAGCGCGTCGGGAATGGGGGTAAGAACGAGTAAACACTCGAGCTGAATAGGGATGTGCTGCACAATGTGCAGGCGCGGGTCTTTGGAAATATGATAGGAAAGACGCCCCACATACCCAGCTAAGGCAAGTTGTAGGGACTCCGAAAAGGCAATCACCATGGCACTGCGTTTCAACAGGAGGGGAACAATCTCAGTAGGGTCAAGACCCATCAGAGCCAGAGAACGCATTCGGCCCTTAGTAATCAATTGAGCAATCATACAATCCAGCGGTGTCAGGGCATTAGGAGGGGCGTGGGGAAGATAAAGCCACTCAAGAATACGGAGAGGGGCAGAAGCAGGCTCCTGAGCCAGGACTGCACAAGGTTGAAGTGTGTCATGAAGACAGATAAGTTTAGGAGGGAGATTTGCGGCGGCCCGATCCACCCACCGCTGGGCTATGATGGAATTAACATGATCAAGAACGGCAAGTTGCGATGGCTGTAAAGAGATGGGATCAGAGGGGTGCTTGCCATCCTTAAGGGCTAGGAACAAGGGTCGGAGAGTTTCTGTAGTAAGCCGATAATAAGGGCGTAACCAATTGATGGCCCCCAGGACTTGCTGTAACACAACATAAGTAACAGGCGAGGGAAGGCGAATAGCAGGGATAACTGGAACTGAATATGCAGCAAAGAGTTTATGGCCCAAATACAAAAAGGGTTCCATAGTCTGAACCTTTTCGGGGGCTATTTGGAGGCCGAATAGGTGCAAGCTAGATTGGAGATCATGGCGCCAGGAGGCCGGTAAGGTAGGGCCGGCGACCAAGATGTCATCCATATAGTGATAGATCAAAAGTCGGGGATATTTATCACGAAAGGGTTGTAACGCCCGGGCAACAAAATGTTGGCAGAGCGTGGGGCTGTTTAACATGCCTTGGGGCAATACTGTCCATTGGTATCTTTTGGTGGGTTGGGAATTGTTAAGGACCGGGACGGTAAAAGCAAAGTATTTTTTATCCTGTTCATTAAGGGGGATAGAAAAGAAACAGTCCTTTAAGTCTATGATAGCTAACTGGTAGTCATGAGGGATTAAATTTGGATTTGGGGTGCCACATTGTAACGGGCCCATAGGCTCGATAATTTTATTTATTTCACGAAGGTCATGGAGCAACTGCCATTTACCTGATTTTTTACGAATGACAAAGACCGGGGTATTATAAGGGCTAGTGGAGGGTTCAATGTGTTGCGCTGACAGCTGATCCTGTACTAAATGCGTTAGCGCTTCCAATTTCTCCAGGGGGAGGGGCCACTGCTCAACCCAAATGGGAGCGTGTGGTTTCCATTGTAGTGCCAGGGCAACTGGGGGGGGTCATGGCGTGACAAGAGAGGCTCCAATCTGTGACAAAATGTCTCGGCCCCACAAATTAAGCGTGATGGGCAAAATGCAAGGGCGAATTTGTGCAACTTCTTTAGCCTCCTCGTTATCCCATACGGAGAGCCAATTAGTGCTGCGGCGGGAAGCTTGAGCGCCACCCACCCCCCATACGGAGGGAGCAATTTCAGAAGGCCAAGCGGGGTCCCAATGTTGTTGAGCAATAACAGAGACGTCAGCTCCGGTGTCTAGGAGCCCATCCAACGCTTTACCATTAATGTAATACGTACGTGTTGGCTTGCGGACCTGTATTTGTTGGAGGAGCGCTGCGACCTGGGGATGAAACGGAGGTACCTGAGTGTCGTCCGATCTGGTGGAACCGAAACCGCCGTGCCGTTCTGCGAGCCCGGGGCCTCCCGGCGAACAGTAAGGCAGGACGAGGAGCTGAGCCCACGATTCCCCTTGGTGGAGCTCCAAGGGGAGGCTGCTCCAGAACTGGACGAATATTGTTCCTGTGTAATCAGAGTCAATAACCCCTGGCACCACCATGATCGAGCGCTTATGAGCGGAAGAGCGTGGGAGAATAATACCCACTGTTCCCTCCGGGAGGGGGCCAGTAAGTTGAGTGGGCATGAGCAAAACCTCCCCCGGGAGGGCGGTGGCCATGCTTTTGCCGTTAATAAGGTCAATGCCGGTGCTCCCTTTGGTGGCTGGCGGCGGGAGCGTGGCGAGGACGGCCCCCTGATTTATGCCTGGGCCTGGGGGGGGCCCGTCGGGGAGTTTCCCGGTGGATTAGAACGGCATTGGTTAGCCCAATGAAAGCCTTTATTACAACGGGGACATTTTTTAGAAGGGCAACCCCCATTCTTTGCAGCAAGGAACTGATTTTTCGCACCATGGGCTCCGCCCCCGGGCGCTCGGCACTCCCGACGGAAGTGGCCCGGTTTACGGCAGTTAAAACAGTTGCCCGTAGGCTTGTTACCAGCTCGGAGCGCGCTGGCCAGCAGGGCCATTGCATGGGTCTGAGTGCCCACCTCAGCACACGCTTGGATCATGTCAGCAAGCGTGTACTGAGCCCGATGAACAACAGATTGGAGAATTTTCTTACAGTCAGCATTGGCTTGCTCGTGCGCCAGGCACAGGAGAAGCTCTGCTTGAGCTTCGGGATTATCAAGCTGTCGGTGTATGGCCTCCTTTAACCTATCTACAAACTGATGGAATGGTTCCGACGCCTGTTGTCTAACACTGGTAAAGGATAAGAGGGGCTTGCCCGAAGCAGGAACCCTGCGAAAGGCGCGCTGCATGCAGAGCGCAGTACGGTGAAAATGTTCCACACCAAGCTCCATTTGCTGTTGGATGGTGGCAAACTGTCCTGCACCGTAAATTTGATCAGGGAGAGCCCCCGCGGTGCTGGCAGCTATTGCGGCAAGCCGAAACTCATTATCCCAAACCACATATTGAGCAAGGGACAAGATCATTCGGAAAAGATCTTTCCAATCTTGGGGAATCATAGTATAACCATTAGCCAGTCCTTCTATTAATCCACTAACATAAGTGGAGTGGAGACCAGATTCCCGTATGCCTTTATTCAACTCTCTCAAAACGGAATAATTAAGTGAAGTGTGGGTCACTTGCGGCTCTTCCCCTTCAAGCTGAGTATATGTAAGAGGGTACAAAGATGGGAGTTCCCCGTCCCATTGCTCCAGTAGGGGATGTTGTCCCTCACGCTGTGCCTGCTGAAGAGCGGCACGGACAGCCCCTGAATGCACCTGAGTCGGAGACGGCTCAGGAGGGGCGAGAGCCTGAGGAGCGGAGGGCGCGCTCGGGGCTTGGTCAACTGATGGGGCTGGGGGCAACATGCGGGGATAATCCGGAGGAGCCGGCCCCGCGAGTAAGGGAGATGCAACGGGGGACGCTTCTGCCCGTAATCGCCCTATTGCATCTGCACAGTGCTGCCAAAGGAGAATATGCTGAATTTCAGCCCGGGGCTCACGGAATAACCGCTCCCCAATTTTTTGCCAATCGGAAACGCTCAAGGAGCCCTTATCAGGGTACCATGGACATTTATACGGAGGAGATCCTCCAGATGTTTTTGAGAGGCAGCCACACACCCGGTTTGCTTGAGAAGTTTTAAAAGCTCTTTCGCATGAGCCTTTTGCTGCACGGATAAATCCCCCCCCATACTCACGAGAGAGCGAAAACGCTGTGGTGCACCAAGGCTTTGCCAGCCGATGAGGTGGAGGGCTGGATCACGTCGGGGTCACCAGATGCGGGAAGAAACCAGGCAGAGTCGTGGAATACGGCTAAGAAGCGTCCCGGGAAAATCCCGGTGTCCTTTATTTATACAGTTTAGCATATCTCTAGCAGTCATTGCAATGATTAATATACCTGTTTACTTCGCCTGAAAGGTGGTGTGAGCTTCTCCAGATCCTCTTTCCCAAAAGCCAGGGGCGTGGGGGTAGCATGCTTGTACTTTTCCATAGTACACAGAATTCAGGGGTCATGCTGCGAACACAGGCGTGGCCTGCCAGCGTCCATGCTCCCAACAAAAACTAAACAGCCAGGAGCTTTACTAGCCTTGGGACTGAGTTCATAGACTACATTTATGGGCAGGGGTGGGGGTTAGTATGGTCCTTAATCACTTCTTCATCGCCATCCACAGAAGCTCATGCAATAAACAAATTTGTTAGTCTTTGAGTGCCACAGGACTCCTTGCTTGTTTTGCTGAACTAAACTAATAATAATTCGCCTTTGGAACGTCTCCATCGTCGTCATTCACAGGGCACAGAGATCTTTGCACCCCAACAGGAGAATCAGTAGCACTGAATGAGATTGATGTTGAAACAATGGTTAAAGTATATTGTCAAGGTTAGAGAGATTGCCTCTGTAGCATCCTTTCCTACTGTACCTCTCATAGCTGCGCTCAACACACAGACAACCTAAGGAACTCATTGGCAGGAGATGTTGTGAAAGACAAAACTATACCAGCCTCAAAAAGTATCAGATAAATTCACAGAAGATAGGCCCATCAATGGCTATTAGTCAATACAGTCAGGATGCAAGTCCATACTGTGGGTGTCTCTAACCTCTGACTGTCAGAAGCTGGGAATGGACAACTGGGGATGGATCACTTGGTGACTGCATTGTCATCCACTTTGAAGCACCTGACATCAGCCACAGTTAGAAGACAGGGCACTGCACTAGATAGACTGTTGATCTCACTTAGAATGGCCATTCATTTATGTTCTTAAACCTAGCTTTAAGGATTTCTGTCAGATGGTCATACTTTACGGTCATACTTTATTTCTTCCACTGGATTTATAGCATCTAAAAGCTTGAAGCACTTAAGAAGATATTTGAAAGCCCACCTACATGAAAACTGCCTCAAACACAGTTAAAATAAATACCTCATATGTTAGTCAAAAAGATCTGCCAGGCCTGGAGCAAAAGAACCACAGGATATAGCCACCTAGTCTCGGTGGCAGTGGCTGTCAACCAGGGGCATGAAGACAGAGGGTACTTAACTCAGTGTTTCTGAACCTGAGAGTTTCAGTCCCAAGGGGGGGGGGGGTGTCAAAGGATTGGTTTAAGGGGATTGCAAGTGCAGGGAGGGCCTTGGGGGTAGCAAACGGGGAACTGCCAAGGGCCCACGCCACAGGGACCCCTGCAAAGCTAAGTTATGTGATTCAGACCCACTGCCTAGGTCTTGGGCTTCAGATAAGACTCACAAGTGGGAAAATAGAAAGGTACATCCTCCACAATATTTATATTCAAATAGATTTATTTGAAAGTTATATAGCAAAAATTAGAAAGTAACCAATTTTTCAGTAATACAGTGCTAGGAAAATTTTGTATTTTTATGTCTTGATTTTGTAAGCAAGTGGTCTTTAAATTAGGTGAAATTCGTGTTACCCAAGGCAAACAAGACTCCTCAAAGGGACACATTAGCTTGGAAAGGTTGAGAACCACTGCTTTGTAGGACATGTAAAACATTATCAAGGATGCTTCTCAACAGATCTTTACAAGCATGAAATAAATGAAATTCCTGCCTGTCATCTGCCCCATAATAACACTAATCAAGCCCCTTTCCCAAAAAGTGAATGCTTGCACCATACCCTGACAGCAGTCAAAACAATGTTCTAGTTAACCAAGAGGAAAGAAACTTCCAGAATCAAAGATTGCTGCTGCCAGCAATTTGTATTAGGGTATGTCTGCACTGCTGCAATGGAAGCCCAGAGTCAGCATGACTTGAGTAAGCTGATCCTGGGTTAAGGAATCCAGGGCTTGAGCATTGACACCAATTGTTAACCCCCTTTTGAATCTGGGACTCAAGCAGCCACGCTGCAGTACAGAGGCCTGCATCAAACCAACCATATCTCGGACTCTTTGATGCCTACCTGAAATGTGGTTGCTCTAGTTCTTTGACAGTGGTGCATGCATAGCTGGAAAACTTGACTGTCCCTGCTGCAAGTTACAGAAAGTTTGAACAGCCTACAAACACAGCCTGTCAAGTCATCATTTTGGTCCATGCACTTCCAGCTACTGGAGCCAGCAACATGAAGGAGATGCCTTCTGAAGAACTTCTCTTGCTTGCACTTTCGCTCCAGATCAGGAAATGGACAGAGCTTCTGTGAGCTGCTGGTAAACATTTTGGCTATATTTTCCGACCCATCAAAGGCATAAAGATAAATGCATGAGGGCACACTTGTAGGTCTGGAAGCAGGTTGCTGTTTGTGTCTGGAAGATGGCTACCCCAGATTGCTACAGAGCCCAGCTATTTTGGTGTTGGAATGTCAGTGTTGAGTATGGTGATGGCAGAGGTTTCTGAGGGAATCAAGTATGTGGTTTGACCCCAGAGTGGCAGGCATAAAACATGTTCTTGAAGTAATTACTGGCTTTGGAAGACTGGGGTTTGCAAACTGTGCTGGAGCCTTAGATGGGACTTATGCCCATAGCTGGTTCACCTTCAGGAGCATGAGCACATAAACTGCAAAAGTACCACTTCACTGTTACATGGGCCCTCATGGACCACAGAGTCTAACTGATGAATGTCAGTGTGAATTGCACTGTGAAAGTCCATGATGACAGTTTTTCATAGGTCAGGGGTCTACATTCTTGGACAGGCTGAACACTATTTCTATGGGTGATGCATGCAGCCCGCTTTTGGGAAATCTAGCTCCATGCCTCACCCCTTCCACCCAAATCCCTGCTCCCACTCCACCCTTCCATTTCTGGATGGCCTGCTAGCGCAGTCCCAAACCCCAATGCCTGGAACAGCGCTGGCCCCCACCCCAGGTGATGTCCAGAGAAGCCCCAGCCAGCACCCATAGCAGTCCTGAACCTGGGTCACCCAGAGGAGCATTGAGCCCCACCGTGGGCCGCACAAAGAGTGGAGTGGAGGAGGGAAGAGGTAGGGCCCAGGCATCCAACAGTGACAGCTGCACCAGAGGAGGGTTAGCCCACGACTGTTCCCACCAAATGATGTTGTAAAGAGGGTTATGGTCTCCAACATCATTCTGGGGAACCCTACATACCTATGTTTGCCTTGGCTTATGAAACCATACCCTGTTTTCAGAACCCCTGTCAAAGGATGGTTTAATTACACTCTCAGCAGGTGTAGAATGGTCACTGAATGTGCTTTTGGCAGATTAAAATCCCACTGAAGATGTCTACAGCCCCATTTGGGTACCAGTGTCATAAATTCTTTCTCCATTACTGTGGCTTGCTGTGCCCTGTGAAGCCAGAGGTGAACCTTTTCCTCTAAATGGGCCTATGACAGTGTGGGGCCATTGATTTGGTACACTTAGTCAGAAGGTGCACCTACCACAGTTGGAGCTGGATGCACCAGAGCAACAGAAGTCAAGGATTCTTTGTACTCTCACATTATGGACTTACATGGCCCAGTGGGAGAGGGGGAATAGCATCTTTATGAATCTCCATGGTGGAGGGGATAGGGCTCATTGATTTGGGATAGAAGTGCAATGACTAGGGAGAGGTGAGACCTTGATTGTCATGCAGTGTATTCATGAATTAAATGACCACTTACAAGATGCAAGTGAAAGATGAGTGACAATATGGATTTGGATAAGGAAGGCATTGAAGTGTGGACTGATGTATCTAACTCTAGTGCGAAATGATGTTTGCTTACTGATTCCTAATTGTCCCTGACCATATGTTTACCTTTATTACTTTAAATGCATATTATATTATGTGAAGCAGTGATAGCAGAAACTTTTCCTGATGAGACTAAAAGCTTTATTTATTTTATAAAAATATGTACCAAAATCACTCATTCTCAGGCAAGCCAGCTGCCATTACCACATCAAACTACTGGTAACAGCAGAATCTTACTGGACAAACAAACAAAAAAGTGCATGAACAAGTGGAGACAGAGCAACTCTGTACAAGACAGAATCCCCCTATCATTGCATGTTTCCTTGTGTTCCATTCTTCTTTCCCATGTATTTGTTGCTGGGGGAGGGGACTGGAGCCAGCCACGGGGGGTGGGGACGATACTGCTGACTTATGGGGCTGAGTTGCCCTGCTCAGCTGATCAGGAAGCATGATTTCATGAGCCAACCTGCTACAGTAGTTTTCCAAGCTGTTTCTGGACTGAATCCCTGGGTTGTACAGGGGACTCAGGCCGTGGTGTGAATAATGCAGGAGGAGCTGGTATTTTTGGAGTCATTATTGATCAGCCATTAGTCAAACAATTCTCACTGCTGTGCTCTGTCCTCCTTCCTTTGCTGCCATTCCTTGTTTCAGCAACAGCAAAGTAAGTGCTTGCTCCCACACTGAATCTCTGTCATCAAGCTGCGCAGCCAGCCAGACCCTTTCCTCTTGCTTCAAGGCTTGCCTTTCCTCTAGCCATTAGTCCCTCTGTCTTTGGCACTGAACCTGCTTGTTGGCCTTGTGCAGAACTTCAACAATGAGTTGGAACAGTTTGTGAAGATACATTGAGCCAGGCGGGTACTGTACTGTGAGTGAGTTGTGTAGGTACTACAGCCAAGGCCTGGCACAGGACAAGACACAGAGGGTTATTGTCTCAAATAACCTAGTACAGGAGCACAGAAACAATTTGCGTGGAATTTCAAGGACATAAAATGATACTTTAATGAACTGAACATCTGTGATTTGAAGCATCCCTCTCACAATACATAGAAGATTTTTGGACACAGCTTGGTTAGTTGGAGCGAAAGTATTGCAGACACCATGGTAAGTTAAGAATGCAAAGCTGCTTTTTAATTTTAGAACAGTGGTTTCAACCTGTGGTCCACAGATGCCTGCAGCTCAGCAGACTATGGTCAGGTCTACAGTGGTCACTGATTTCAGCAGCAATTGAAGGGAGATAAGCAAACTACATAAAATAACTTCCAGAGGGGTAGCTATGTTAGTCTGTATTTAGCAAAAACAATATAAGTTGCGTGGCACCTTAAAGACTAACAAATTTCTTCAGGTGAAGGCTTTCATGGGCTGCAACCTACTTTGTCAGATGCATGAAGTGGAAACTACAGTTAGGACCTATATATACATTTGCAAGGGTGAGAAAGATTATAATGGAGGGACAGTTGGCAGTTTTTCAAAGTGAAAGATAGTAGGCACTGAACAGAGTTGGCAGTTTTTCAAAGAGACATTATTAAAGGCACAAGAGCAAACTATTCCACTGCATTGGAAGGATAGGAAGTATGGCAAGAGACCACATTGGTTTAACCAGGAGATCTTCAATAATCTAAAAATAAAGAAAGAGTCCTGCAAAAAATGGAAACTTGGACAAATCACAAAGGATGATTGTAAATAAATAACGCAATTATGGAGGGGAAAAATCAGGTAGGCCAAAGAACAAACCAAGATCAAACTAGCTGAAGGCATAAAGGTAACAAAAAAATATTTTTCAAATACATTAGAAACAAGAGGAAGACCAAAGACAGCATAGACCCATTACTCTACAAAGAGGGAAAAACAATAACAGAAAATGTGGAAATGGCAGAGGAATGAAATGATTTTTTGTTTTGGTCTCCACTGCGAAGATTGGTGGTGACTGGATGCTTGATGTAGGGGAGCACAGTAAAAACAGGGCAGGATTAGAAGCTAAAATAGGGAAAGAACAAGTTAAAAATTATTTAGAAAAGATAGATTTCTTCAAGTCACCAGGGCCTAATGATATACACCACAGTATACTCAAGGTGCTGACTCAAGAGGTATCTGAGCCATTGGCTATTATCTTTAAAAATCATGGGAGACTGGAGAGGTCCCAGAGGCCTGAAAAAGAGCAAATATAGTGTTCATCTATAAAAAGGGAAATAAGGATAACCCAGGGAATTATAGACCAATCAGTGTAAGCTCTGCACCAGGAAAAAGAAAGAAGCATGTAACTAAGGAATCAATTAGCAAACATCTAGAAGAGAACAAGGTGTTAAGTGCTAGTTGTCATGGATTTGTCAAAAAAATCTGATAGCTTTCTATGATGGGTTAGCAAGCCTTGTGGATAGAGGGGAAGTGGTAGATGTGGTATATATAGACTTTAGTAAGGCTTTTGATATGGTGTCACGTCATCTTCTCGTTAACAAATGAGGGAAGTACAATCTAGATGGAGCTACTGTAAGATGAGTGCAAAACTGCTTGGATAACCAGTCTGAGAGAGTAGTTATCAACAGTTCACAGTCATGCTTGAAGGACATAACTAGCAGGGTGCTGCAGGCAGAGGCATTGCTGCCCTGGGGAATGACCCAGAGCACGGGCCCAGGCCCCGCCCCCCTGGCTGCAGGCCCCGCTTCCTGCCCACAGACAGGGTGGGGAGTGGCAGCTGCAGCCGCAGGGCACCCGGCCTTTGAAGGGGCCAGAAGCGGCCACTGCTGCCACGGGCAGCTGGGTCCCGGACCCCGGCCAGGTACAAAATGGGAAATGGGAAATGACCACCCAGGACTGAGTAGTGTGGAAAGGGATCTGGGTGTCATAGTGGACCACAAGCTAACTATAATTCTGTAGTGTAACACTGTTGCATAAAAAGCAAACACCTTTCCGGGACTTATTAACAGGAGCGTTGTAAGTAAGACACGAGACGTAATTCTTCCACTCTACTATGTGCTGATTAGGCTTCAACTGGAGTATTGGGACCAGTTCTGGGCACCTCATTTCAGGAAAGATGTGGACAAATAGGAGAAAGTCCAGAGAAGAGCATCAAGAATGATTAAAAGTCGGGAATGCCTAACTTATGAGGGAAGATTGAAAGAGATGGATTTGTTTAGTTTGGAAGAGAGGAGACTGAGTGGGGACTTGATAACAGTTTTCAAGTACCTAAAAGGTTGTTATGAAGAGGACAGAGAAAAGTTGTTCTCCTTAACCACTGATGATAGGACAAGAAACGATGGACTTAAAATATGGCAAGGGAGGTTTAGGTTGGACATTAGGAAAAAATTCCTAACTGTCAGGGTGATTAACAAATGGCCAGGGCTAGCTCAAGGGGTTGTGGCGCCCCGAGCCAAATTTTGATTTGGCATCCCCCTGTCTCATTCATGGAGGTTGAAAATGGTTTTCCAAAGTGCATGAATCTCCAGCGTCTGCCTGCAGAGGGATGTAAAGTGCACTCTGCCTACATGAGTTAAGCTGCAGATTGACTAACAGTGTCTGAGCTGCTAGGAAAAAGTTGAAGAAGCGGGAGCCAGCCTGATCTTCAGGAGGGCTAAGCACCCCTAAGAACTGTCACTGAAGCCATGTCTGTCTCCTGCCTCACAGTAGAGCTGGCCCTGCCACTGGAATAAGTTGCACAGACATTCTGTGGAATCTCTATCATTAGAAGTTTTAAGAGGTTAGACAAACACTTGTCAGGGATCAATTAAGTGGATGCTTATTTCTGCCATGCGTGCAGGGAACTGGACAAGATGACCTCTCATGGTTCCTTTCAGTTTCTAAGGTTGTATGGTGGGGTGGGGTGGGGGGGAAGTATTAACAAAATCAGTTGAGTTAGGGTAACTGAGGCCCATTCACAACAGTTGATTAGAAGGTGAGAATGTGTGAATAGGAACAAGTACTTTTTGTAATGAGATAACCATTCCAAGTTCCTATTTAGACCCAGTCTGTTTGTGTCAAGTTTGTATATGACTTCCAGCTTTGCAGTTTCAGGCTGGGTTGAAGTATGGCAACTTTCAAGTCTGCTCCAGAGTGTCCAGGGAGATTGAAGTGCTCTCCTACTGGTTTATGGATGTTACCATTTTTTATATCTGATTTGTGTCCATTTATTCTTTTGTATAGGGACAGTCCACTTTGGCAAAAGAAAAAGGGAAACACAAATCCCTTTCACTGATGTATTAATAAACATTAACTTGGAACCAAAAGGTTCTGTCCCTTCCATGTCTACTGCAGGCTCCTCAGTGTGTTGTTCCTCAGATTGGGCCTCAAACAGCTTCTCTGAGTATGGACCTCAAATGTGCTGCTGCTACTCTTATTCCAAAGCCGGATCTGGGGTCAGTTTCAGCGTCGGAGTGTCCTCATTCAGCACTTCCTGCTGCCTTGCATAAGTCCTCATGCTGGATTCTGGGGCCAGCAGCAGGGCACTATCCTGGCTGACCCAGTCACCATGCACCACGGTTAGCTCCATGCTGGGCACAGTGCCTAGCACCTGGTCAAACACATCATAAAATGGGTATAAAAGTGAGCTGCTTGAGGTGTACTTCTGTCTTTCCTGTACTCCTGAGCCCTTAATCTGCTCCTAACACTGGTTTCCAGTCTTGTACATCTGTAAAACTTCCAGCTTCTTTGTTCTTTGCTTGTCTGCATGGTTGTTCCTAGTTCTCTAACTAAAGTCCACAATTTTGCTAGCCCTTTGCCAGAGATTCACTAAAATCAGTCTGTGCTGCTGAGGCTGTGTGCTTTTGTATAAGGTTTGTTCTGTTCAGTCTCCACTGCTATCACAGAAGGCTCTCAGATGATGTGCCTGCAGCTTGGTGTTCAGAAGACAGTGGAAGGGTAAACACTGACTCATTGAACTGCTGCGGTGGGGGGAGATGTGCAGAAGAAGGAGAGGTTGCTTCTATTTTCCCTGGAGTCAGTTGAAAATTCATGGGGTAGATAGGACAAAGGAAGTTGACTCAGGGGACTGTGGGATACTTCTTGGCAAACTTGCAAACCCAAAGGAGTGAGCTGGGGAGGGGAACTGTAGCTACACTGCAAAGCAATAGGACTCAAACCTTGGGTCCTGGCTTGACTCAGGCTCAGATCATGCAGCGCCACAAGGTCCTGGGATTATGGCTGTGGGTCTTGGGTTAATACTGTTTGTGTGTGGATGGAATGGAGGGTAGGCTTGAGCCTGTGCCCAAACCCAGGCTTACATTGCAGTGTAGACATACCCCATGAGACAGTACTGGTCAGCATGGTGGGCAGGAACCTTAGCACACCAGCAACCTAATGGTTATTCATTTTATTGTAGGCCTCGGTGCAAAGGAGAGTTTTAAAGAAGGTTTGGAAAAAGGATAATTTGTTAGTTTTGAGGCTGTTTGGGGAAAGTCCTCCCAAGCATGAGGTACAGCAGGGCATTAATGACAAATGTGCTTGTTTGAAAATCAAGCAAGTGATCAACAGAGGCTGGCATCATGGCAGGAGTCAACCTTCTGATAGTGAATGAGAGATGATGGATAGGGATAAGCCACAAAAGGTGTTTGTAGATGAATATATTGTGTGTATATGTGCTGCTCACAAGTTCTCTACCCTCGATCTTACCTTTTCTTAGTTTGCCTTTCCCTCAGGTAGAAACTCCCAGCACTATAAACACACTCATAATATTTATGCTATTATTGGATATTATACTGATCATGTAGTCATGCAGGGAAACTCATTAATTCCACTGCAGAGTACACACACATCTGGATCAGTCTTCAGGTTCTTGCAAATCTCCCATGTACAGAGCTTCAAATGTGAACTCATAGAGGAGCTCTGGTATTATTTCATGGAAACTGAAAGTCTAAGCCATTCTACTTGGCTGCCCCCTGCTACATCTGGTTTCTCTCTCCATTCAAGAAAAAAAGAGGGAAAAGCATCAAATATTTCTGTGACTGATAAACCAGAAAAATATATTGTCCCCTCTTACAAGTGAATTCTGACAAGAGTGATACTGAAGAATTCATAGCTTTCTTCTTTCCATTCTGTTTGGGAACTGACACTCAGGTATTCTGTTTTCCTATTCTTCTGACACAGATCTTCTGAGAACTGTGCAGAGCAATTGGAAGGGAGTGAATGCTTCAGTAGCTGTGAATCACTGCATTGGTAAGTGAGTGGTCAGGGAGATTTGCTAGGATTTCTGTTCTATAATTTTTCAGATGATTAAATTTGTCCACAAGGATGGATTGGAATTTGATTAGTTTCCATAAACTTCTGGAGATGAATTATTTATGGTTGCATCTTCTCATTTGGAAACTAGGAGGCTTCTCACCTCAGCTTGGAAAAGATACCCGTCATTCCTGGAGAACAGGGGTGTTTCTTGTGCTGACAATCTCCACATCTTGTCCACAATTCAAGTCTAGGTTTGATCATCTTCATCTGTGTATGTTAAGTAAACCAGTTATCTGGGAGAAAAGAAGACTTTAGAGTGGAACCATGAAAGCATGATTTTCTAAATTATCATTTACACAGAAGATAAGTTGTCATGGCACACATACAGGAAGAAAATTATACCATAGTAGATATCCCTCAGAGCATGTATTAATATATTACTAATCCCTCAATTTTTACAATAGTAGTCTTTTTAAAAAGTGTTTGGGGAAGAGAATAATCTAGTCACATTTAATGAGAGGGGAAACCAAATCTCTTTATTAGCCACTCAGGATTCTCCAGCATTCTAACAAGAGCCCAAGATGACAGGTTTAGCTGAGCATTCTTCACAATCATGGAGAATGCAGACTCAGCAGAAAACAAAACATGATACTTTGAATTGATTCCACAGAGCTTCATGTGGAAAAATGAGTTTCTCATGCCCGCAGTAGGTAGCTAATGCTCTGAAGCATAAGGTGTAAATGCCCTTAACCTGTCCTCATCATTCAGAGGAAAAAAAAACAAACCAACCAGATACAGTGACTATGGATTTATGGAAGTCTATGAAATCTAATTGAACTACTCTGCATAAAAACATGCTAGCAGAAGTACTGTAGCACTATCCCTAGCATGCCAGTAGTAAAGGGCCCTACCATCAATCAAACCGTTTCCACGCCCCATT